>CM061753.1:90694482-91083664 GCA_030979885.1 Lolium multiflorum | reverse complement strand
TAATTCAGAAACCGTCAGAAATATACGAAGCATTCAGGAGTCAATACTGAAGACAAAGCAATTATGCCAAAAGACAAAGGCAGAGGAGGAACAGGTCTTGCTATATTGCACAACAAAGCCAAATTCAACTTTTCATCGATTCCAAAATTCTGGCTGCAATTAGCACACCCTGGTCTCCTGATGTCGCAATAGTTGGCTGCTGGGAGCGGAGACACTCGACTTCCTTCTTCAACTTATCGCACTCTGTGCGAACTTTCAAGTACTTCGTCTCGAAATATTGCGCATGTTCAGCATGCAACTCCACTTCCTGTTGAAAACTTTCACAGTCACAGTTGCAATCACACTGACCAGCCTTGTCAGTGACCACACTCATCGGTGGCTGGGCGCGTAGTTCCTCGACTTCCTTCTTCAACTTCTCACACTCCACGAGAACGTCTGAGTACCGTTTATCAAAAGAAGATTGCATGGAACGGGCATTCTCCTTCGATATGGCACGATTTAAAATGCACCTGCCCACGAGGTGGCGGATTTTCTTATGAAGGATGATGTTGTGGCCCTTGATCTGGTCCAGTTTCGCGGAGAATCGTGTTATCACATCCTGCATTGCAAATTCAACAGCAATGAAGTATGCAGAGTGCAGATGAGGGGGGAGAAATAAACAAATGGAGTGCCAACCTCTTCAATATGCCTGAGAGCTGCAAAGTCCTTGTCCATAGGAACCTCTTCAACGATGGAACCGCCATCCCTGGAAGAAAGACATTTAAGTAGTTGGATCTGGCAGCCAGCAAGGAGGCGATGAAACTGCGGCACGGCAATGGAAACATACACGGCCGAAGATGCACACACGCGCACTGGCTGCTCCTCTCCCGGAGACTGAGCATTCGTCTCTGATTCTGCATTCATGATACCAAACCTATGCAAGAGTTTGAGGTTTCTGTTCTGAAGGGTGGTGTTGTGGCCCTTTAATCTCATAATCCCTTCCTGCATGGAAAAATTCACCAGGAACGAATCAGGGATCCTTTTTCATTCACAGGATATGAAAATCATAAGATTAGGAAAAGCATAGGATTTTGTATACATTAGAGAGGGTGTATGCGCTATTTTATGGGCTATTTGGAATGTACAAAATGAAGTCGAGTTTAATAAACCCAAATCTCATCCCTTCTTGCAGGTTATCCCTATGATTATTCACTAGATCCGTATGTTTCTTATCTCCAGCCCGAGGATCAGCAGGATATCATGGAGTCTGGGTGCAACTGACTAGAGACAGCCGCACGGGATTTTTACAGCCAGGGTGGCTGGCAGTTTCCTCATAGAATTACTTACTGATGTGTTTTTGCCTTTTTGGCACCCGCTGTTTTCTATGTTTCGTTGGTGGATCTTTGTGTCGACTCTAGCTGATCCGTGAGAAGTTGTCATAATTTGTGTATGAACTGAAGAAAGCAATAAAGCAGCCATATACATCATTTTGATGCAGAGGCTGTGATATGTCCCCCATTTCGAAAAAAGGAACAAACATAGGATATATTTCTATAAATCAAACAACTAATGTAGGAAAAAAAACCATAGGATCTAAATGCTACACAATTCTTATAGAAGTCCTACGAATTAAAGAAGCCCTCATGCAGTACGGAGATGAAGAGGAAGAAAAAAAAAGCAATGGATATATATTATATAGTGCATACATTATTAATGCTCTTGAGAGCTAACAAGTGCTCATCAAACAACGGGTCCTCGATAGCTAAGTACGAAGTGGATCCTGCGGTAGAAAGCACGAGCCTGGAACCGTCGGCCCTGGAAGATGATAGCCGGTTTAGTTGGCACCGCCTGCCAGCAAGGACTCAACGAAAATCCGGCATGGCGATGGAAACATACCCAGGAGCTTCGTACCCACCAGGTTGGCGAGAAACGAGCGATTTCTCAACTTGGGTAGGAATGGCGCTGAAACCAGCCGCCATGGAAGAAAGACGGTTAAATTGTTTGATCCGCTAGCCAGCCAGAAGGCAGAGAAACTTCGGCATGGCGATGGAAACATACCGGGGAGCTTCGTACCCACCATCTTGGCGAAACACGGTCGATTTCTCGGCATCGGTAGGAAGGGCGACACTTGAACGGGCGGCCCTGGAAGAAAGACGGTCAAATAGCTGGTTCTCCCGGGTAAAAAAATAGTTGGATCTGTTTGCCTTGCTGTAATCTGCGTTCATGGGGGCAAAGAAAGCACATGGCGATAAAAACCTACCAGGACTCTTGCTGGATTACTCTGCCCTGACCCAACAAGCCCGAAGCAGACTGAGCTTGCGATGGAAGCGCAGACATGCCTGTCCGCCGGCGCCGCTGGTACACTTTCAAAGTCGGAGTTTGCAGGACTTTCAGCGGGATGGATTTCACCGCGGATTTAGTCTCAGACAACAACGCCTCCTTCCTCTTCTTACACTTCTTCATGTTCTTCTTAGACAACTTGTTGAACGATGGATGAATCGCTGGAGGAAGAAGGAAGGGACAAGCAGGTGGGGATAGAAGGGGTCGGTGTAGAGCTCTCCGGGGAGGGTTCCCCGGGGAGGAGGATGAAAACTGGAACGAACAGGACAGGGATGGGACTGGGCAATCTTGTCCGTCCATCCAAAATCAAAGGGCGGGAGCACATAAGACTTTGGGCCATTGACAGGCTGGTCCTGCCACAGGCGGACCCCAAGTTTCAGCGATTCAATGTCAGTGAAAAGATGGGCAATGTAAAAGAATCTTGTTCGGGGTCGGCCGCGGAAGCCAAATCTCTGTGTCCCAAAGTCTACTAGTAGTCTACTCCTATATAGGTATAGCTGCATAGCCATCATACCATTGCATTGATCGAGCTGTACGCCTTTACCACTCTGATTCAGGTACAAAATATTAGTGTTCTCTTGTCAAATCAAAGGCCATGTCAGTTTAACGAAATGGACGTTCTTTAACTCACAAACTACTCCAAGGACATCATTTACGGACTACTGAAGCCATGTACATAATTTCTGGATCGATTTAGTAATTTGCTACAACTGTAATATTATTTCCAATTTTCAGCAATTTATTTGAATTTTAGGATTTTACTTATAAATTTCGCTAATTGACATGTGTAGGAAAGATAGAAAACAACTAGTGTATGCATGACCAATTAATCTGACTAAATAAATCTTATAGTGGCCACTTTGCATCACTCAAACTGAGAGGGCATGTTAGATTCATATGATAGAATAATGGAGAATCGCTATGACATATGCCTCCTTGAATCCTACGGGAAAGAAATCTACATGAATTGGTAGAGCTAGGTGTGTGATGGTATCATCGGAAAGACAAAGGAAATTTCTATAGAGATTGAGAGTGCATAGCATAGTTGTCACAGATGCATATGAATTTTTCCAAGAGGTCTAACCTCTTATTAGAAATCCTATAGGGTTGTACTAGTATAAGAAAACAATACATAGAAATTTTGGAGGATTCAATTCTTCAAATCAAACAAGCTATATAGGGGGAAAATCATATCCTTTGATTCGTACAATTTGTATAGGAGTTATGTAGGATTTGACTATAGGAGTTATGTAGGATTTGACTATAGGATTTGAATATTTGTACGGTTGTGTAATATTTTTACCCAGATCAATTCACATACCACCGGTTATGTATTTTTTTGGGCTATAAAAATAGGAGGTGTGGTATATTTGATGTGTGTAGAGATAATCTCACCATCTTATAGCCACCCCTAACATTTCGAGCAAACAAAAAAAAATCTATACCACTACCCACCTCTCGTCCTACACTCAATTCCTACACAACCAAACAACAAAAATTGGCTATCCTAGCCAGGTGGTTGGGGATACTCTCATCCCATAAACCTATCCCCTAAACCAAACAACCCCTAATATGGAGGGAAGGAAAACCTAGATCTGATACTGTACAAAAACACATAAAGCAATCTGGAACCGTCCACATAGAATCAACGGGCCAGAGCAGATGCCTTCTTTGGGAAGGGTCTTGCGCGGAAGCCAAGGAATCCTCTGCGTCGACAATCTGGTGTAGCAGTAAAATAGACCATCATAGCGGAACATTGATGGAGTCACTACAATGCGTCCGAATCCGGGTATAGTCTTGTCATATCAATGGCCATGTCAGTTTCTCCAGATATAATCTATCCGTTAGCTAGTACTACTACTCTAGAGGCTGACGCCACATGCAGAAGTTGTACAGTACTACGACTACTATCGAGTATCGACTAGTCCGATCACGTCCAGGTCGCAACTACTCAAAAATGGCCGTAAAGAAAATGCAGAAGTAGGATGGGGCCACGACAAAAGACATACATCTATTTATGGACAGAGGTAGTATCATATCAGCATGCATTAGCATCTCATTTGCAACTAGTTGCACTCGCATCCTATTATCGGATATCACACTTCTGCACTTTTAAAAAATATGAAGAAAAACAAAACTGGGACACATATTATGTTGTGTATTGCTCCACAGGTCACAGATGAGTATGTAAAAAAAAAAATCTAGCTTGCACAAAAAAGACAAATGATATGTGAATAGTTAAGGAATATTATTCACTTTGGTCTTTTCTTTTTTCCACAGCTCACATATGGTCACCTTTTGAAACAAATGTTTAGATGTGCGAAAGATACAACATAACCCGTGACTATGATTTGAATTTACATTTTTTTACAAACTCGAAATGTGACATCCGACAATAAGATGAGGGATCAACTAGTTGCGAAATGTTTGCACTCCTGACCATGCATCTGAATCTATCTACTAGACTACTACAACAACATACAAAATGCACCAGTTTTGAACTAGAGATGTAACAGCAGTACTAACTGTTGGTTTCCAAAATCTAACGCTTGTGATTAGAGGGATTCGCGTCAAGAGATACCACAACAGCATACACTTCTTTCTAGAACCATCATGTAGCCATTATGTAGAAGAAGAAAAAAGCAGGGTCACACCAATATCACACGTCCCACTCGATAGTAAGAAAGGTTCCAAGTTATTGTTCCCATTTCTCAACTGGTCATACCTATTTCGATGGTGTAACCTACGTAGTATAAGTTATATATTAGTTGTATGGAAAGTTTGAGCAACATTTAGAACATAATTTTGTACTCCTAATTGGTCCAACATGCATGCTAAGATTGGGGTCTTCACCTTGAAACGGCGAGCGCCGAAAAGCGGGTCAAAATCGCCCAGATCCTCGAAGATATCTACAGGCGCAGCCGCTGTATGAGAGACGGAGTGGGAAACGAGTGGGGCGATGTATGAGAGACGGAGTGGGGGTGTAGTATGTACTATAGTAAGACGGCGAGACGGCGAGGTCAGAGTGATTAAGACTAGTCACAATGGGAAGTACGTAGTACGTAGTATCATACACTACTAGTTTGTGATACTACCTCCACAATGCATAGTATCATAATATGGTTCATACTTATGTCATATTTAAAGTTTTGTAGAATCTCAATGCAAATGTGTGTACATGATGTATTTGTCATGAAGTTTTCTAAGTTTTCTAGGTTTATGTGTTATAATACTACTCTCATATCTCACCTCATAATTGATGTGACACATTAGATTTTTGCCAACATGGCATGTATGATACTACTTACGAGCCTTAAAAGCACTTTTTTGTGATGTTGATCAAATTGTACTCTAAAATTGTCACTGGACAACAGGTCGGCCTATTGCAAACTTGTTTGAATGAGCTAAAATAGTTAGAAATCTAGAAAATTTGTCACTTCAATGAATTTTCATCCTATAACGTTTACTTAATTTGAAAAACGAATGGGGACGTTTGCCATAATGGGACGATCATTTCTACAAAAAAGAATAAGATGGAAAGTCTCGCAATGTTATTTATCATGACAACATTGACAATGTCACAACCGTGGGGTGATTAGGGAATCCACTCCGCTAGAAAAAACAAACTTATATAAGGCATGTGTGGCAATGCAGTTTGTCTACCTTATACACATATCTAGATGTGTAGCTATATATGGATTTTATTTTCCAACTTTAGATGATCAGTTTATAGTTCACCATTTAATTAGAATTCATAATTTTTGGGAATAAAATACTTGGAGGTACCCTGCAAGTGTGGTACCACAAACTAAGCCAAAACATGGGTCCCAATAGTACAACATAGCGCGCATAGGAAGTTTGAGCAAATTTGAAACCAACCAAATGAGGTAGAAACAAATCAGAAAAAAGTTGTGAAACATGTGCATGGAGCCATCACATGACATGTACTTACTACTAACAAGTAAAAAATATAAAACCCTATCATACATAGAGGTTTGGGGTGAAGAGTTATTATTCACACACATATAGAATAAATATGGACTGCTTTTGGCTTTCTACCCATTAATTTGAGCAAGCTTCATGCAGTGTCCACTTCAAACTTGACAACATTGGAACCATAGCTGCTTGAGTTCGCCTCGCTAGCCTCTTCCCATATGTAAGCTTAATTAATTGGTTACACTACGAAAACCACAATCAACTTCTGAATAATGCATGCATTGCCCCCCTTTTGCACATATGCAACTTTGCAAAGTAGGGATTTTTGGTTTACCACACATTAGTGTGTTGTTTTCTTTTTATTAGGACCCATGTTTGGTAGCCACATTTTTCCAAAGCCAAAGTGTGGTTAGCCAAAAAAAAAAGCTAGTATGGCTAGCCACCAAATTGTGGCTTAAAATATTAAAGCCAAACTTTGTCAAAACTTTGTAAAAAAAAGTTGAGTCTATGACAAATGGACCATATATACATGCAATGAAGTGTGATAAGCCAAATTGTGGCAAAAACCAAACACATGCCAAATAAACTATATGCATGGCTGCCAAATTTTGGCTTCTTGACAAATTGTGGCTAGGAACCAAACATGCCCTTGCTGGCCAAAGGGGTCCGAATATGTGTTTTGTTTATTCGCTATCATGTGCAGTACGTGTGTGCACAATACCGCAAATCAAAATTTCACGGGTAGGCCAAACATGCATGCATGGTAGGCGAATCGCCATTTCGAAGGCTAATTTGTCAAACTAGCTTACCATGAAACCATCATGTGTACTCCAATTAATTAAGTTCGGATATGAATGGTGGTCATCAACCAAACTAAAAAGAATTCAAAATTTGGGATGATATAGGGATGTGCCCTATTGTTGTGGAATCAGAAAACATTAGCCAACGAAAATGTGGGTTGCATCCAAGTATAGTAGCTCACAAAGTCGATTGCCAAGAAGTTTTTGCCTAAATTTGAAATAAAGCCAAAATGAGGTTCAAACTTATTGAAATCAGCAAGCAAGGCAATCACGAAGTCACCAATTACTACTTTTATCTAGGAAAAATAACAAACATGATGGCATGCAAATATTCTTGAGAAGCAGAATCATTCTGTAAATATATATTTTTGGAACCATGCATGTTGGACATTGATTCGCTTCTTGCCACATGGGTGAGCTAGCTTGGTTACCGCAAGAACCATGCATGGCGAACTTTCGAATCATGACCCCTTTTTTAAGAGATCAATGAAAAACTTCTTATTTTCGACTATACTTTGCCAAATACAGTTTTTTTGGTTTTCCACATAAAGTCTTTTCATTTTTATTGGCCGAATTAAGGGGGGCAAAATTAAAAGGATGTATTTGTGAAGTGGCTACCGCGTGTATTGCGCACACTACCACCTATACAATTTTCACAAGAGGGTGACATGGTTGGATGGCCATGCATTTCCATGGTTTGTTGGATTATCTCATCATGTAGTATATAATAAATTAATTTTGTAAATATTTTTCAATTCAAGTATTAACGATGGTTATATTACAACTCAAATAAATTGGGAAAATACTGGGGTTCGCCTCCCTAGAATCAATCTTGCCCGTCCATTTCCTATCAACTGACTATAGGGAGTACTAGATTTAAATGGCGGTTGGAGTTAATTCCTCAACCTCATCGCAGTATTATTCCCATCTGTCCCCACTAAACAACCCCTGGCGGTTCGTTCTCCCCTGCATTTCGGCAAGTTCCAAAAAACCCCATTGTTTGCAGTTGCTCTCCCTCCCTCCCCCTCAATCCCTCCGATCAGTTCGACGTGCTTCAGCGCTGCCATGGCCGACGGCGGCCTGTTTACGCTAAAGAGGAGCGTCGTTCCCCATGGGACGACCAAGGTGAACGTGGTCTACACGAATGACCCTTCCGTTCTCGAGCACACCCTCAAGATGTACGAACAAAAGCTACTAGAGGACAGGTCCAGGTTCGTCGGCCTCGACCTAGAATACACTGCGGACCAAGTAAGTACCGCCGTCGTTCAGTTGGCCATGGACGACCACGTCCTGGTGTACCATTTCTGCAGGTATGTTCTTCACATGCCTTCCTTTATCCTTTTGTTTTTTAATATAGAAACTCTTCCTTTATCTTGGATCTGCTTTTTTATTTCGACATAGACTAGGTTCTAACTTGTATGAAAACACGAACAAACTAACTTGTATGAAAAATGTGGTCTGGAACGTAATATCCAACATATACTTGTATAATTTTTTTGGATTGACCACGATATCTAGTTTCATGATTTTGGTACTCAAAATTTGCACAAATTTCATGTACTCATACTCACCGATAATCGGCATGGATGTCAAGATATTAACATATAGTAACTGAATCTTAACTTGATGACACTTAAATAATTAGATCATATAGTCGCAACAATAATTCATGTTATTTTGATGTGTATCACTGATGCAAAATCATTGTTTCACTGCAACAAGTATACAGTTTACTGGAAGAAAAATATGTGTACTATTTCAGCATATACGATCTTACAAGATTGATTTGTGTTAACATGCAGGAGTCCTGATAATCTGGCACTGCAAGAATTCCTTCAACATAAAGGAATTTGTTTCACAACTGTTGACATCAGGGGTGACTCTAGCAGGTTTGCTAGAGATGGCATTAAAATTCCTAAACATAATTGGATTGACATTCAGGATATGATCAATTTCAATGGTCCTGGCAATAGGACTGGCATGGGTGATTTGGCAGCCGCCATCATTGACCCATCTTACAAAGACATGAAGACCAAGTTCCCTACTAGCAGCCACGATCAATGGGAGTGCATGCCATTGCCTGAAGTAAACTTGAGGTATGCTGCGATTGATGGGTATGTCAGTTTTGAGTTGTACAGGCGACTCAAAAAAATCAATGATGGGCAGCGTCAAGCACAACCAATTCCAAGGGAAGTGGTTTGCCCGGATTGCAAGGAAGCGGCTAGGTTGGCCGCTCTTCCCCCTGCCTGGCGCGACGAGAAGAAGCAGTGTGTCGGGACAACCTACTGGGAATTTGTATCTTATTGCTTTAGGCACAACATACCATTTGATCCGAAGAAAATGCCACCATGGATAAAGGACTCGTGCGAGCCTACTTCGGGGTCTCCGTGGGATGGCGGTTCACACGGTGAGCAAGCTAGGGCAACGGCTGGATGTGGTGAGCTAGCAAGGGCAGGGCCTGTATCTGGTTGGGAAGCTCCAACAAGGATTCCCGACACACGAAGTGCGAACGAGTGCAGAACTTGGACTGCCAACCCGTGGGAGGCAGGTACAAGCGGCACCGGCAAGCGCATCAAGAGGGATGATGATAATTGGTGAACTAGGCTGGCGTTATATGTTTCCAAGATTGTACATAAGTTTAGAATTATGAACTGGTAGTATTGTTTAGGTGATGTAATTACTTTTGCAACAATGTGTATGAGGTTTCAGAATCACGCATCCTTATTTAAACATGTTTAAAACATGGAAATGAAAAGGTAAGCCTGCATCCTTCTTAGTCACTCCAAAATTAAGCTTTTGGGAAGGTATTTGAAATTTCCATGTTTGAAACCCAAAACGACTTCTCTTCGTGATTGACTTCATAAGACAAAGTTCAGGCTTAGGGGTAGATACATGATTTTTCTGGTTTGAATATGACTAGACCTTGTTTATCAACTTGAGTGCTTACTATATGACATAAGAAGGCTATGTGCTTTGGTTTTTCATTTTTTTTTGAATCTTGGTCAATTCCTAGGTACGGTTTGACCAAGATTTGAACAAGTTTAAAATATGAAAATAAAATGTAAGCCCGGTCTGGATCCTTCTTAGTCACTCTGAAATGAAGCTTTTGGGAGGTTTTTGAAATTTCCATGTGTTCGAAACCCAAAACCACTTCTCTTCATGCTTGACTTCGTAAGATAGATTTTAGGGTTAGGGGTAGATACGTACATGATTTTTCTAATTATTTTTATGCCCATTTGAATCTTGGTCAAATCATAGGTTTGACCAAGATTTAAACATGTTTAAAATATGAAAATGAAAAGCTAAGCCTGCATCCTTCTTAGTCACTCCAAAATGAGGCTTTTGGGAAGGTTTTTGAAATTTCCATGTTTGAAACCCAAAACGACTTCTCTTCGTGCTTGACTTCATAAGACAAAGTTTAGGGTTAGGGGTAGATACATGATTTTTCTGGTTTGAATATGTCTAGACCTTGTTTATCAACTTGAGTGCTTATTATATGACATAAGAAGGCTATGTGCTTTGGTTTTTCATTTTTTTATACCCATTTGAATCTTGGTCAAATCCTAGGTTTGACCAAGATTTGAACAAGTTTAAAACATAAAAATAAAAGGTATAAGCTCGACCTGGATCCTTCTTAGTCACTCTAAATTGAAGCTTTTGGGGGGTTCTTGAAATTTCCATGTTTGAAACCCAAAACCACGTCTCTTCATGCTTGACTTCATAAGACAGAGTTTAGGGTTAGGGTAGATACATGATTTGTCTGGTTTGAATATGTCTTGACCTTGTTTATCAACTTGAATGCTTAATATATGACATAAGAATACTATGTGCTTTGGTTTTCATTTTTTGATTTTTTCTGAATTTTTATGCCCATTTGATCTTGGTCAAATCCTAGGTTTAACCAAGGTTTAAACAAGTTTAAAACATGAAAATGAAAAGGTAAGCCTGCATCCTTCTTAGTCACTCCAAAATGAGGCTTTTGGGAAGGTTTTTGAAATTTCCATGTTTGAAATCCAAAACGACTTCTCTTCGTGCTTGACTTCATAAGACAAAGTTTAGGGTTAGGGGTAGATACAAGATTTTTCTGGTTTGAATATCTCTAGACCTTGTTTACCAACTTGAGTGCTTACTATATATGACATAAGAAGGCTATGTGCTTTGGTTTTTCAGTTTTTTTGAATTTTTATACCCATTTGAATCTTGGTCAAATCCTAGGTACGGTTTGACCAAGATTTGAACATGTTTAAAACATGAAAATAAAAGGTAAGCATGGATCCTTCTTAGTAACTCTAAAATGAAGCTTTTGGGAGGTTTTTGAAATTTCCATGTTTGAAACCCAAAACCACTTCTCTTCATGCTTGATCGACTTCATAAGACAGAATTTAGGGTTAGTGGGTAGATACATGATTTGTCTGGTTTGAATATGTTTAGACCTTGTTTATCAACTTGAATGCTTACTATATGACATAAGAATACTATGTGCTTTAGTTTTCATTTTTTTGATTTTTTCTGATTTTTTTGCACATTTGATCTTGGTCAAATCCTAGGTTTAACCAAGATTTAAACATGTTTAAGACATGAAAATGAAAAGGTAAGTCTGCATCCTTCTTAGTCACTCCAAAATGAAGCTTTTGGGAAGGTTTTTGAAATTTCCATGTTTGAAACCCAAAACCAGTTCTCTTCATGCTTTACTTCATAAGACAGAGTTTAGGGTTAGGGGTAGATATACGTGATTTGTCTAGTTTGAATATGTCTAGACCTTGTTTTATCAACTTGAATTCTTACTATATGACATAAAAAAAACTATGTGGTTTGGTTTGATAGTTCATTGTTCATAATTCATAGTTGATCATACATACGGATCATACATACAGAATTGCGCGATCCTTATCGCGACTTCTAACCTATCTAGTCGTCGAGGAAGATGATGGTCGCGTTCTCCTCCGCATCCCGCGCCTCCTTCTCCTTCACGGCGGCGATGGCCGCCGCCTTGTCTTCTTCCTCCGCCCTCTTCTTGTCGGCATCGTCCTTGAGGGACGCGGCCAGCGCCTTCAAGAAGAGGGGGTCTTCCCCTTCCTCCGCCTCCTCCGCCTCCTCGCCGGCTGGCGGCGCGAATCCGCCGCTGGTGCTCGCCTCCCACGCCGCCTTCGACCGGCGGTTCCTCTCCCGGTCGGCGCGCCATTTGTTGAAGACGGGGCCGCTCATCGGTTTGAGCGGCGGATCCGCCTTGTACCAGAGCCCGCCCGGGGCGAACTCGCGGAGCGACGACGGCATGTACAGGGAGCCTCTGTACCTGCACGCCGCGCGCCGACTCCCGGCGGCGGACTGCTTGCACTGGAGCCGCCACGCCTCCTCGAGCGTGTCCGGCGCGCGGGATCGCTTCGATCCGCTCGCGGGCGACGCGGAACTGGTACGGCGTGAATACATGGCGAGCGGCGAAGAATCACCACCCTGCAATCAAGGCCAAGCACGCAGCATATGGCCTCTTCCTTACGTCTTTTGCCTGGTTTGTTGCCGGTCAACGCCCCTGCTGCTGGCCCTGATGCTCCTGGTCCTGTTTAAAGTTCAGCATTAAACTCTATATACTATACAACTGTCGTGGTCTTGTGATGTACAGTAGTACTCTTTTGATGCATTTGTGATGTAGTAGTACTGTACTTTTTTTTTGAGGCGATATAGTACTATCTAAGAACAGTACTCCCTCCGATTCACATTCTTTTTAGCACCAAGAAATATGGATCGGATCACCGGAGCGAGGGAGTAAATTACCCTTTTGTTGTGGCTTATTTTGACTTTGGCAAAAGCCAAAAAAAAAGCACCTAAATAGGTGCTTTTTGGGCTTTTGGATTTTGGAAGCCAAAAGAATAGAATCTTTGTTCTTGGCTTCCAAAATCCAAAAGCCCAAAAAAGCACCTATTTACGTGCTTTTTTTGGCTTTTGCCAAAGCCAAAAGCCAAAAAAAGCCACAACAAAAGGGCCATAAACATGGCATCTCGTGCATGAAGCTTGACAGATTGATCGGGTTGGCTAGAACGGCTAAACAATGCTGCTCATTAGGCAAATGCATGCCATGTACGATAGTATACATCTAGTAAAGAAGTCTATACTGACATAAAAAAGACTACATTGGGGATGAGAGTCAATTGGGGCATCTACAATACAGAAAATCTTGCTCGTAGTTGATTTTGGCTAAGAGGGTTTTGTGCCCATATTTGTATCTTGGTATAATCCTAGGTTTGACAATGATTTAAACAAGTTTAAAATATGAAAATGAAAAGGTAAGCATGGATACTTCTTAGTCACTCTAAAATGAAGCTTTTGGGAGGTTTTTGATATTTCCATGTTTGAAACCAAGAACCACTTCTCTTCATGCTTGGCTTCATAAGATAAAGTTTAGGGGTTAGGGGGTAGATACATGATTTGTTTGGTTTGAATATGTCTAGACCTTGTTTATCAGCTTGAATGCTTACTATATGACATAAGAAGACTATGTACTTTGGTTTTTCATTATTTTTTTTAAATTTTATGCCCATTTGAATCTTGGTCAAATACACTAGCTATGACCAAGATGTAAACAAGTTTAAAACATGAAAATGAAAAGGTAAGCATGGATCCTTTAGTCACTCTAAAATGAAGCTTTTGGGGGTTCTTGAAATTTCCAAGTTTGAAACCCAAAACCACTTCTCTTCATGCTTGACTTCATAAGACAGAGTTTAGGGTTAGGGGGTAAATACATGATTTGTCTAGTTTGTTGTTTAGACCTTGTTTACCAACTACTAGTTCGATTTTGGGCTACTAATATAAAATTAAAATAAGTTGAACTAGTATTCCTCTAAAAAATCATTTTGGTATGCATTGTTTGATACTTTTCATAGCTATAGTACGTGCATCACAAATTTATGATTTCATGCTTTGCTTTGCCAATTTCGATTTTTTCTAACCACCTTCTCTTTGATTTCAAATTTAGGTCAAACTATCGATGCCTACTATGTGTTCTACTTGAATTGGATGCAGCGTGCGCACATGTTTTGCCATTGTTCTGGGCTTCCACACATCTTTGGGGCATCCAAGTATTTAAGTTACCTTGTTTTTTGAATTGTAATTCATACCCTTCCTCCCAATTTTTATGCACATTTGAATCTTGGTCAAATCCTAAGTTTGACCAAGATTTGAACAAGTTTAAAACATGAAAATGAAAAGGTAAGCCTGAATCCTTCTTAGTCACTCAAAAATGAGAAGCTTTTGGGGTTTTTGAAATTTCCATGTTTGAAACCCAAAACCACTTCTCTTCATGCTTGACTTCATAAGACAGAGTTTAGGGTTAGGGGGTAGATACATGATTTGTCTAGTTTGTTGTTTAGACCTTGTTTATCAACTTGAATGCTTACTATATGACATAATAATACTATGTGCTTTGGTTTTCATTTTTTTGATTTTTTCTGAATTTTTATGCCCATTTGATCTTGGTCAAATCCTAGGCTTAACCAATATTTAAACAAGTTTAAAACATGAAAATGAAAAGGTAAGCCTGTATCCTTCTTAGTCACTCCAAAATGAAGCTTTTGGGAAGGTTTTTGAAATTTCCATGTTTGAAATCCAAAACGACTTCTCTTCGTGCTTGACTTCATAAGACAAAGTTTAGGGCTAGGGGTAGAAACATGATTTTTCTGGTTTGAATATGTCTAGACCTTGTTTACCAACTTGATCGAGTGCTTACTATATGACATAAGAAGGCTATATGCTTTGGTTTTTCATTTTTTTTTGAAATTTTATGCCCATTTGAATCTTGATCAAATCCTAGGTACAGTTTGACCAAGATTTGAACAATTTTAAAACATGAAAATAAAAGGTAAGCCCGACCTGGATCCTTTAGTCACTCTAAAATGAAGCTTTTGGGGGTTCTTGAAATTTCCAAGTTTGAAACCCAAAACCACTTCTCTTCATGCTTGACTACACATAAGACAGAGTTTAGGGTTAGGGGTAGATACATGATTTTTCTTGTTTGAATATATCTAGACCTTGTTTATATCAACTTTAATGCTAACTATATGACATAAGAAAACTATGTGCTTTGGTTTTTAATTTTTCTGATTTTTTTATTTTGATAGATGCACATTTGAATCTTTGTCAAATCCTAGGTTTGGCCAAGATTTAAACAAGTATAAAACATGAAAATGAAAAGGGGAAGCCTGTATCCTTTCTTAGTCACTCTAAAATGAAGTTTTTGGGATGTTCTTGAAATTTTCATGTTTGAAACCCAAAACCACTTCTCTTCATGCTTGACTTCATAAGATAGAGTTTAGGGGCTAGGGGATAGATACATGATTTGCCTAGGTTTGAATATGCATGTCCAAACCTTGTTTATCAACTTGAATGCTTACTATATGACATAAGAAGACTATATGCATTTGTTTTTCATTTTTCTGATTTTTTTAAATTTTATGCCCATTTGAATCTTTTGGTCAAATCCTTGGTTTAATTTGACACGGATTTAAACAAGTTTAAAATATGAAAATGAAAAGGTGGTAAGCAGGCATGTATCCTTCTTATATATATTAGTCACTCTAAAATGAAGCTTTTGGGAGGTTTGAAATTTCCATGTTTGAAACCCAAAACCACTTCTCTTCATGTTGTTGACTTCATAAGATAGAGTTTAGGGGTTAGGGGTATATATACATGACTTGTCTTGTTTGAATATGTGTCTAGACCTTGTTTATCAACTTTAATGCTTACTATATGACATAAGAACACTATGCGCTTTAATTTGGTTTTAAATTTTTTTAAATTTTGATGCACATTTTGAATCTTGGTCAAATCCTAGGTTTGACCGAGATTTGAACAAGTTTAAAACAAGAAAATAAAAGGTAAGCCCGCCAGACTGGATCCTTTCTTAGTCACTCTATAATGAAGCTTTTAGGGGGGTTGTTGAAAATGTAAGCATGTATCCTTCTTAGTACGTCACACCACAATGAAGCTTTTGGGAGGGTTTTTGAAATGTCCATGTTTGAAACCCAAAACGACTTCTCTTCGTGCTTGACTTCATAATTAAGACAAAGTTTAGGGTTAGGGGTATATAGATACATGATTTTTCTGGTTTGAATATGTCTAGACTTTGTTTATCAACTAGCTTGAGTGCTTACTATATGGCATATATAAGAAGCTAGGCTATGTGCTTTGGTTTTTCATTTTTTTTGAATTTTTATGCCCATTTGAATCTTGGTCAAATCCTAGGTACGTACGGTTTGACCAAGATTTGAACATGTTTAAAACATGAAAATAAAAGGTAAGCATGGATCCTTCTTAGTCACTCTAAAATGAAGCTTTTTGGGAGGTTTTTGAAATTTCCATGTTTGAAACCCAAAACCACTTCTCTTCATGCTTGGCTTCGTAAGATAGAGTTTAGGGTTTGGGGTAGATACGTACATGATTTTTCTAAGTATTTTTACACCCATTTGAATCTTCGTCAAATCCTAAGTTTGACCAAGATTTGAACAAGTTTAAAAACATGAAAATGAAAAGGGTAAGCCTGGATCCTTGTTTACGGTTAGGGGGTAGATACGTACATGATTTTTCTAAGTATTTTTACGCCCATTTGAATCTTCATCAAATCCTAAGTTTGACCAAGATTTGAACAAGTTTAAAAACATGAAAATGAAAAGGGTGTAAGCCTGGATCCTTGTTTAGGGTTAGGGGGTAGATACAAGATTTTTGTGGTTTGAATATGGCAGACCTTGTTTATCACCTTGATATATGACATAGGAAGACGGTGTGCTTTTGTTTTTCTTTTTTTTGAATTTTTATGCCCATTTGAATCTTGGTCAAGTCATAGGTTTGACCAAGATTTAAACATGTTTAAAACATGAAAATGAAAAAGTAAGCCTGGATCCTTCTTAGTCACTCCAAAATGTACCAATTGATAAATGAGTTAACTTGGCTTCATGGAAAAAATAATGTCATGTAAATGATTTAACTTGGCTTTCGTACCCTTGAATCCATAGGAAACTTTGTATAAATGTAGTAGTATAATAATCAACCGAGTTTTTACATAGGTCTGTCACTTACGTGTGGTGCCCATGCGTGAGGTCCCACACTTCAGTGAGCACAAGTCACGTGCAATAGGTACGCAAACTCCCAGCCATTTTCTTTGTCAAGAGAAGACGCATCAGGATGCGTTTGGGAAATCTGTGGGTCCTTCTGGATCCTTCGGTTGTCCCTCTCACAAAAAAAAAAACAAATCTCTCTCATTCTCGGCCTCGCTCGACTCGCTCGCTCGCTCGCACCTCCTGCTCACTGACAAACCCTGCACAAAAGTCAACATCATCACCCGAAAAAGGGGAGACACCATAATTCTCTCCCTTCTTCTCTCCTTCCGAGTGATCCCTCTTCCTCCGAGTTTCACTCGACGGGCAAACACACATGTGCTGCATAGTAATAATAAAAAAGTAGAAAAATCGACCTACGAATCTATGATTAAATAGGTTAAACTAGGGTTTTGCCCACTACTACAGATCAAGTTCAGAAATATCCAACTACTAGTTCGATTTTGGGCTACTAATATAAAATTAAAATAAGTTGAACTAGTATTCCTCTAAAAAATCATTTTGGTATGCATTGTTTGATACTTTTCATAGCTATAGTGCATCACAAATTTATGATTTCATGCTTTGCTTTGCCAATTTCGATTTTTTCTAACCACCTTCTCTTTGATTTCAAATTTAGGTCAAACTATCGATGCCTACTATGTGTTCTACTTGAATTGGATGCAGCGTGCGCACATGTTTTGCCATTGTTCTAGGCTTCCACACATCTTTGGGGCATCCAAGTATTTAAGTTACCTTGTTTTTTTGAATTGTAATTCATACCCTTCCTCCCAATTTTTATGCACATTTGAATCTTGGTCAAATCCTAAGTTTGACCAAGATTTGAACAAGTTTAAAACATGAAAATGAAAAGGTAAGCCTGAATCCTTCTTAGTCACTCAAAAATGAGAAGCTTTTGGGAGTTTTTTGAAATTTCCATGTTTGAAACCCAAAACCACTTCTCTTCATGCTTGACTTCATAAGACAGAGTTTAGGGTTAGGGGGTAGATACATGATTTGTCTAGTTTGTTGTTTAGACCTTGTTTATCAACTTGAATGCTTACTATATGACATAATAATACTATGTGCTTTGGTTTTCATTTTTTTGATTTTTTCTGAATTTTTATGCCCATTTGATCTTGGTCAAATCCTAGGCTTAACCAATATTTAAACAAGTTTAAAACATGAAAATGAAAAGGTAAGCATGTATCCTTCTTAGTCACTCCAAAATGAAGCTTTTGGGAAGGTTTTTGAAATTTCCATGTTTGAAATCCAAAACGACTTCTCTTCGTGCTTGACTTCATAAGACAAAGTTTAGGGCTAGGGGTAGAAACATGATTTTTCTGGTTTGAATATGTCTAGACCTTGTTTACCAACTTGATCGAGTGCTTACTATATGACATAAGAAGGCTATATGCTTTGGTTTTTCATTTTTTTTGAAATTTTATGCCCATTTGAATCTTGATCAAATCCTAGGTCTGATTTGACCAAAGATTTGAACAATTTTAAAACATGAAAATAAAAGGTAAGCCCGGCCTGGATCCTTTAGTCACTCTAAAATGAAGCTTTTGGGGGTTCTTGAAATTTCCAAGTTTGAAACCCAAAACCACTTCTCTTCATGTGACTACAATAAGACCGAGTTTAGGGTTAGGGGTAGATACATGATTTTCTTGTTTGAATATATCTAGAGACCTTGTTTATATCAACTTTAATGCTAACTATATGTGACATAAGAAAACTATGTGCTTTGGTTTTTAATTTTTCTGATTTTTTTATTTTGATAGATGCACATTTGAATCTTTGTCAAATCCTAGGTTTGGCCAAGATTTAAACAAGTATAAAACATGAAAATGAAAAGGGGAAGCCTGTATCCTTTCTTAGTCACTCTAAAATGAAGTTTTTGGGATGTTCTTGAAATTTTCATGTTTGAAACCCAAAACCACTTCTCTTCATGCTTGACTTCATAAGATAGAGTTTAGGGGCTAGGGGATAGATACATGATTTGCCTAGGTTTGAATATGCATGTCCAAACCTTGTTTATCAACTTGAATGCTTACTATATGACATAAGAAGACTATATGCATTTGTTTTTCATTTTTCTGATTTTTTTAAATTTTATGCCCATTTGAATCTTTTGGTCAAATCCTTGGTTTAATTTGACACGGATTTAAACAAGTTTAAAATATGAAAATGAAAAGGTGGTAAGCAGGCATGTATCCTTCTTATATATATTAGTCACTCTAAAATGAAGCTTTTGGGAGGTTTTTGAAATTTCCATGTTTGAAAACCCAAAACCACTTCTCTTCATGTTGTTGACTTCATAAGATAGAGTTTAGGGGTTAGGGGTATAGATACATGACTTGTCTTGTTTGAATATGTGTCTAGACCTTGTTTATCAACTTTAATGCTTACTATATGACATAAGAACACTATGTGCTTTAATTTGGTTTTTAATTTTTTTAATTTTTGATGCACATTTTGAATCTTGGTCAAATCCTAGGTTTGACCGAGATTTGAACAAGTTTAAAACAAGAAAATAAAAGGTAAGCCCGCCAGACTGGATCCTTTCTTAGTCACTCTATAATGAAGCTTTTAGGGGGTTGTTGAAAATGTAAGCATGTATCCTTCTTAGTACGTCACACCACAATGAAGCTTTTGGGAGGGTTTTTGAAATGTCCATGTTTGAAACCCAAAACGACTTCTCTTCGTGCTTGACTTCATAATTAAGACAAAGTTTAGGGTTAGGGGTATATAGATACATGATTTTTCTGGTTTGAATATGTCTAGACTTTGTTTATCAACTAGCTTGAGTGCTTACTATATGGCATATATAAGAAGCTAGGCTATGTGCTTTGGTTTTTCATTTTTTTTTGAATTTTTATGCCCATTTGAATATTGGTCAAATCCTAGGTACGTACGGTTTGACCAAGATTTGAACATGTTTAAAACATGAAAATAAAAGGTAAGCATGGATCCTTCTTAGTCACTCTAAAATGAAGCTTTTGGGAGGTTTTGAAATTTCCATGTTTGAAACCCAAAACCACTTCTCTTCATGCTTGGCTTCGTAAGATAGAGTTTAGGGTTTGGGGTAGATACGTACATGATTTTTCTAAGTATTTTTACGCCCATTTGAATCTTCGTCAAATCCTAAGTTTGACCAAGATTTGAACAAGTTTAAAAACATGAAAATGAAAAGGGTAAGCCTGGATCCTTGTTTAGGGTTAGGGGGTAGATACATGATTTTTGTGGTTTGAATATGGCAGACCTTGTTTATCACCTTGATATATGACATAGGAAGACGGTGTGCTTTTTTTTTTTGAATTTTTATGCCCATTTGAATCTTGGTCAAGTCATAGGTTTGACCAAGATTTAAACAGGTTTAAAACATGAAAATGAAAAAGTAAGCCTGGATCCTTCTTAGTCACTCCAAAATGTACCAATTGATAAATGAGTTAACTTGGCTTCATGGAAAAAATAATGTCATGTAAATGATTTAACTTGGCTTTCGTACCCTTGAATCCATAGGAAACTTTGTATAAATGTAGTAGTATAATAATCAACCGAGTTTTTACATCAACAGGTCTGTCACTTACTTGTGGTGCCCATGCGTGAGGTCCCACACTTCAGTGAGCACAAGTCACGTGCAGTAGGTACGCAAACTCCCAGCCATTTTCTTTGTCAAGAGAAGACGCATCAGGATGCGTATTGGAAGTATGTGGGTCCTTCTGGATCCTTCGGTTGTCCCTCTCACAAAAAAAAAAACAAATCTCTCTCATTCTCGGCCTCGCTCGACTCGCTCGCTCGCTCACCTCCTGCTCACTGACAAACCCTGCACAAAAGTCAACATCATCACCCGAAAAAGGGGAGACACCATAATTCTCTCCCTTCTTCTCTCCTTCCGAGTGATCCCTTCTTCCTCCGAGTTTCACTCGACGGGCAAACACACATGTGCTGCATAGTAATAATAAAAAAGTAGAAAAATCGACCTACGAATCTATGATTAAATAGGTTAAACTAGGGTTTTGCCCACTACTACAGATCAAGTTCAGAAATATCCAACTACTAGTTCGATTTTGGGCTACTAATATAAAATTAAAATAAGTTGAACTAGTATTCCTCTAAAAAATCATTTTGGTATGCATTGTTTGATACTTTTCATAGCTATAGTGCATCACAAATTTATGATTTCATGCTTTGCTTTGCCAATTTCGATTTTTTCTAACCACCTTCTCTTTGATTTCAAATTTAGGTCAAACTATCGATGCCTACTATGTGTTCTACTTGAATTGGATGCAGCGTGCGCACATGTTTTGCCATTGTTCTGGGCTTCCACACATCTTTGGGGCATCCAAGTATTTAAGTTACCTTGTTTTTTGAATTGTAATTCATACCCTTCCTCCCAATTTTTATGCACATTTGAATCTTGGTCAAATCCTAAGTTTGACCAAGATTTGAACAAGTTTAAAACATGAAAATGAAAAGGTAAGCCTGAATCCTTCTTAGTCACTCAAAAATGAGAAGCTTTTGGGAGTTTTTTGAAATTTCCATGTTTGAAACCCAAAACCACTTCTCTTCATGCTTGACTTCATAAGACAGAGTTTAGGGTTAGGGGGTAGATACATGATTTGTCTAGTTTGTTGTTTAGACCTTGTTTATCAACTTGAATGCTTACTATATGACATAATAATACTATGTGCTTTGGTTTTCATTTTTTTGATTTTTTCTGAATTTTTATGCCCATTTGATCTTGGTCAAATCCTAGGCTTAACCAATATTTAAACAAGTTTAAAACATGAAAATGAAAAGGTAAGCATGTATCCTTCTTAGTCACTCCAAAATGAAGCTTTTGGGAAGGTTTTTGAAATTTCCATGTTTGAAATCCAAAACGACTTCTCTTCGTGCTTGACTTCATAAGACAAAGTTTAGGGCTAGGGGTAGAAACATGATTTTTCTGGTTTGAATATGTCTAGACCTTGTTTACCAACTTGAGTGCTTACTATATGACATAAGAAGGCTATATGCTTTGGTTTTTCATTTTTTTTTGAAATTTTATGCCCATTTGAATCTTGATCAAATCCTAGGTACAGTTTGACCAAGATTTGAACAATTTTAAAACATGAAAATAAAAGGTAAGCCCGACCTGGATCCTTTAGTCACTCTAAAATGAAGCTTTTGGGGGTTCTTGAAATTTCCAAGTTTGAAACCCAAAACCACTTCTCTTCATGCTTGACTACACATAAGACAGAGTTTAGGGTTAGGGGTAGATACATGATTTTTCTTGTTTGAATATATCTAGACCTTGTTTATATCAACTTTAATGCTAACTATATGACATAAGAAAACTATGTGCTTTGGTTTTTAATTTTTCTGATTTTTTTATTTTGATAGATGCACATTTGAATCTTTGTCAAATCCTAGGTTTGGCCAAGATTTTAAACAAGTTTAAAACATGAAAATGAAAAGGGAAGCCTGTATCCTTTCTTAGTCACTCTAAAATGAAGTTTTTGGGATGTTCTTGAAATTTTCATGTTTGAAACCCAAAACCACTTCTCTTCATGCTTGACTTCATAAGATAGAGTTTAGGGGCTAGGGGATAGATACATGATTTGCCTAGGTTTGAATATGCATGTCCAAACCTTGTTTATCAACTTGAATGCTTACTATATGACATTAGAAGACTATATGCTTTTGTTTTTCATTTTTCTGATTTTTTTAAAATTTTATGCCCATTTGAATCTTTTGGTCAAATCCTTGGTTTAATTTGACACGGATTTAAACAAGTTTAAAATATGAAAATGAAAAGGTGGTAAGCAGGCATGTATGGATCCTTCTTATATATATTAGTCACTCTAAAATGAAGCTTTTGGGAGGTTTTTGAAATTTCCATGTTTGGACAAAACCACTTCTCTTCATGTTGTTGACTTCATAAGATATTTAGGGGTTAGAGGTATAGATACATGATTTGTATCTTGTTTGAATATGTGTCTAGACCTTGTTTATCAACTTTAATGCTTACTATATGACATAAGAACACTATGCGCTTTAATTTGGTTTTTAATTTTTTTAAAATTTGATGCACATTTTGAATCTCGGTCAAATCCTAGGTTTGACCGAGATTTGAACAAGTTTAAACCAAGAAAATAAAAGGTAAGCCCGCCAGACTGGATCCTTTCTTAGTCACTCTATAATGAAGCTTTTAGGGGGGTTGTTGAAAATGTAAGCATGTATCCTTCTTAGTACGTCACACCACAATGAAGCTTTTGGGAGGGTTTTTGAAATGTCCATGTTTGAAACCCAAAACGACTTCTCTTCGTGCTTGACTTCATAATTAAGACAAAGTTTAGGGTTAGGGGTATATAGATACATGATTTTTCTGGTTTGAATATGTCTAGACCTTGTTTATCAACTAGCTTGAGTGCTTACTATATGGCATATATAAGAAGCTAGGCTATGTGCTTTGGTTTTTCATTTTTTTTTGAATTTTTATGCCCATTTGAATATTGGTCAAATCCTAGGTACGTACGGTTTGACCAAGATTTGAACATGTTTAAAACATGAAAATAAAAGGTAAGCATGGATCCTCCTTAGTCAATCCAAAATGAAGCTTTTGGGAGGTTTTTTGAAATTTCCATGTTTGAAACCCAAAACCACTTCTTTTCATGCTAGACTTCATAAGAAGAGTTTAGGGTTTGGGGTAGATACGTACATGATTTTTCTAAGTATTTTTACGCCCATTTGAATCTTCGTCAAATCCTAAGTTTGACCAAGATTTGAACAAGTTTAAAAACATGAAAATGAAAAGGGTAAGCCTGGATCCTTGTTTAGGGTTAGGGGGTAGATACAAGATTTTTGTGGTTTGAATATGGCAGACCTTGTTTATCACCTTGATATATGACATAGGAAGACGGTGTGCTTTTGTTTTTCTTTTTTTTTTGAATTTTTATGCCCATTTGAATCTTGGTCAAGTCATAGGTTTGACCAAGATTTAAACATGTTTAAAACATGAAAATGAAAAAGTAAGCCTGGATCCTTCTTAGTCACTCCAAAATGTACCAATTGATAAATGAGTTAACTTGGCTTCATGGAAAAAATAATGTCATGTAAATGATTTAACTTGGCTTTCGTACCCTTGAATCCATAGGAAACTTTGTATAAATGTAGTAGTATAATAATCAACCGAGTTTTTACATCAACAGGTCTGTCACTTACGTGTGGTGCCCATGCGTGAGGTCCCACACTTCAGTGAGCACAAGTCACGTGCAATAGGTACGCAAACTCCCAGCCATTTTCTTTGTCAAGAGAAGACGCATCAGGATGCGTATTGGAAGTATGTGGGTCCTTCTGGATCCTTCGGTTGTCCCTCTCACAAAAAAAAAAAAAAAAAAACAATCTCTCTCATTCTCGGCCTCGCTCGACTCGCTCGCTCGCTCGCTCGCTCGCACCTCCTGCTCACTGACAAACCCTGCACAAAAGTCAACATCATCACCCGAAAAAGGGGAGACACCATAATTCTCTCCCTTCTTCTCTCCTTCCGAGTGATCCCTCTTCCTCCGAGTTTCACTCGACGGGCAAACACACATGTGTTGCATAGTAATAATAAAAAAGTAGAAAAATCGACCTACGAATCTATGATTAAATAGGTTAAACTAGGGTTTTGCCCACTACTACAGATCAAGTTCAGAAATATCCAACTACTAGTTCGATTTTGGGCTACTAATATAAAATTAAAATAAGTTGAACTAGTATTCCTCTAAAAAATCATTTTGGTATGCATTGTTTGATACTTTTCATAGCTATAGTGCATCACAAATTTATGATTTCATGCTTTGCTTTGCCAATTTCGATTTTTTCTAACCACCTTCTCTTTGATTTCAAATTTAGGTCAAACTATCGATGCCTACTATGTGTTCTACTTGAATTGGATGCAGCGTGCGCACATGTTTTGCCATTGTTCTAGGCTTCCACACATCTTTGGGGCATCCAAGTATTTAAGTTACCTTGTTTTTTTGAATTGTAATTCATACCCTATAAATTTTATGCACATTTGAATCTTGGTCAAATCCTAAGTTTGACCAAGATTTAAATAAGTTTAAAACATGAAAATGAAAAGGTAAGCATGAATCCTTCTTAGTCACTCAAAAATGAGAAGCTTTTGGGAGTTTTTTGGAAATTTCCATGTTTGAAACCCAAAACCACTTCTCTTCATGCTTGACTTCATAAGGCAGTTAGGGTTAGGGGGTAGATACATGAATTTTTGGTTTGTTGTTTAGACCTTGTTTATCAACTCGAATGCTTACTATATGACATAATAATACTATGTGCTTTGGTTTTCATTTTTTGTTTTTTTTAATTTTTATGCCCATTTGATCTTGGTCAATCCTAGGCTTAACCAATATTTAAACAAGTTTAAAACATGAAAATGAAAAGATAGTTTGTATCCTTCTTAGTCACTCAAAATGAAGCTTTTGGGAAGGTTTTTGAGAAATTTCCATGTTTGAAATCCAAAACGACTTCTCTTCATGATTGACTTCATAAGACAGAGTTTAGGGCTAGGGGTAGAAACATGATTTTTCTAGTTTGAATATGTCTGGACCTTGTTTATCAACTCAACTCCAGTGCTTACTATATGACATAAGAAGGCTATATGCTTTGGTTTTTCATTTTTGAAATTTTATGCCCATTTGAATCTTGATCAAATCCTAGGTCCTAGGTTTGACCAAGATTTGAACAATTTTAAAACATGAAAATAAGGTAAGCCCGACCTGGATCCTTTAGTCACTCTAAAATGAAGCTTTTGGAGGTTCTTGAAATTTCCAAGTTTGGGGAGCAAAACCACTTCTCTTCATGCTTGACTACACATAAGGCAGAGTTTAGGGTTAGGGGTAGATACATGATTTTCTTGTTTGAATATATCTAGACCTTGTTTATATCAACTTTAATGCTAACTATATATGACATAAGAAAACTATGTGCTTTGGTTTTTAATTTTTCTGATTTTTTTATTTTGATAGATGCACATTTGAATCTTTGTCAAATCCTAGGTTTGGCCAAGATTTAAACAAGTATAAAACATGAAAATGAAAAGGGGAAGCCTGTATCCTTTCTTAGTCACTCTAAAATGAAGTTTTTGGGATGTTCTTGAAATTTTCATGTTTGAAACCCAAAACCACTTCTCTTCATGCTTGACTTCATAAGATAGAGTTTAGGGGCTAGCTAGGGGATAGATACATGATTTGCCTAGGTTTGAATATGCATGTCCAAACCTAGCGTTAATTTATCAACTTGAATGCTTACTATATGACATAAGAAGACTATATGCTTTTGTTTTTCATTTTTCTGATTTTTTTTAAAATTTTATGCCCATTTGAATCTTTTGGTCAAATCCTTGGTTTAATTTGACACGGATTTAAACAAGTTTAAAATATGAAAATGAAAAGGTGGTAAGCAGGCATGTATCCTTCTTATATATATTAGTCACTCTAAAATGAAGCTTTTGGGAGGTTTTTGAATTTCCATGTTTGAAACCCAAAACCACTTCTCTTCATGTTGTTGACTTCATAAGATAGAGTTTAGGGGTTAGGGGTATATATACATGACTTGTCTTGTTTGAATATGTGTCTAGACCTTGTTTATCAACTTTAATGCTTACTATATGACATAAGAACACTATGCGCTTTAATTTGGTTTTTAATTTTTTTAAATTTTGATGCACATTTTGAATCTTGGTCAAATCCTAGGTTTGACCGAGATTTGAACAAGTTTAAAACAAGAAAATAAAAGGTAAGCCCGCCAGACTGGATCTTTTCTTAGTCACTCTATAATGAAGCTTTTAGGGGGGTTGTTGAAAATGTAAGCATGTATCCTTCTTAGTACGTCACACCACAATGAAGCTTTTGGGAGGGTTTTTGAAATGTCCATGTTTGAAACCCAAAACGACTTCTCTTCGTGCTTGACTTCATAATTAAGACAAAGTTTAGGGTTAGGGGTATATAGATACATGATTTTTCTGGTTTGAATATGTCTAGACTTTGTTTATCAACTAGCTTGAGTGCTTACTATATATATGGCATATATAAGAAGCTAGGCTATGTGCTTTGGTTTTTCATTTTTTTTTTGAATTTTTATGCCCATTTGAATCTTGGTCAAATCCTAGGTACGTACGGTTTGACCAAGATTTGAACATGTTTAAAACATGAAAATAAAAGGTAAGCATGGATCCTTCTTAGTCACTCTAAAATGAAGCTTTTGGGAGGTTTTTGAAATTTCCATGTTTGAAACCCAAAACCACTTCTCTTCATGCTTGGCTTCGTAAGATAGAGTTTAGGGTTTGGGGTAGATACGTACATGATTTTTCTAAGTATTTTTACGCCCATTTGAATCTTCGTCAAATCCTAAGTTTGACCAAGATTTGAACAAGTTTAAAACATGAAAATGAAAAGGGTAAGCCTGGATCCTTGTTTAGGGTTAGGGGGTAGATACATGATTTTTGTGGTTTGAATATGGCAGACCTTGTTTATCACCTTGATATATGACATAGGAAGACGGTGTGCTTTTTTTTTTTTTTTTGAATTTTTATGCCCATTTGAATCTTAGTCAAATCATAGGTTTGACCAAGATTTAAACATGTTTAAAACATGAAAATGAAAAAGTAAGCCTGGATCCTTCTTAGTCACTCCAAAATGTACCAATTGATAAATGAGTTAACTTGGCTTCATGGAAAAAATAATGTCATGTAAATGATTTAACTTGGCTTTCGTACCCTTGAATCCATAGGAAACTTTGTATAAATGTAGTAGTATAATAATCAACCGAGTTTTTACATCAACAGGTCTGTCACTTACTTGTGGTGCCCATGCGTGAGGTCCCACACTTCAGTGAGCACAAGTCACGTGCAATAGGTACGCAAACTCCCAGCCATTTTCTTTGTCAAGAGAAGACGCATCAGGATGCGTATTGGAAGTATGTGGGTCCTTCTGGATCCTTCGGTTGTCCCTCTCACAAAAAAACAAATCTCTCTCATTCTCGGCCTCGCTCGACTCGCTCGCTCGCTCGCTCGCTCGCACCTCCTGCTCACTGACAAACCCTGCACAAAAGTCAACATCATCACCCGAAAAAGGGGAGACACCATAATTCTCTCCCTTCTTCTCTCCTTCCGAGTGATCCCTCTTCCTCCGAGTTTCACTCGACAGGCAAACACACATGTGCTGCATAGTAATAATAAAAAAGTAGAAAAATCGACCTACGAATCTATGATTAAATAGGTTAAACTAGGGTTTTGCCCACTACTACAGATCAAGTTCAAAAATATCCAACTACTAGTTCGATTTTGGGCTACTAATATAAAATTAAAATAAGTTGAACTAGTATTCCTCTAAAAAATCATTTTGGTATGCATTGTTTGATACTTTTCATAGCTATAGTGCATCACAAATTTATGATTTCATGCTTTGCTTTGCCAATTTCGATTTTTTCTAACCACCTTCTCTTTGATTTCAAATTTAGGTCAAACTATCGATGCCTACTATGTGTTCTACTTGAATTGGATGCAGCGTGCGCACATGTTTTGCCATTGTTCTAGGCTTCCACACATCTTTGGGGCATCCAAGTATTTAAGTTACCTTGTTTTTTTGAATTGTAATTCATACCCTTCCTCCCAATTTTTATGCACATTTGAATCTTGGTCAAATCCTAAGTTTGACCAAGATTTGAACAAGTTTAAAACATGAAAATGAAAAGGTAAGCCTGAATCCTTCTTAGTCACTCAAAAATGAGAAGCTTTTGGGAGTTTTTTGAAATTTCCATGTTTGAAACCCAAAACCACTTCTCTTCATGCTTGACTTCATAAGACAGAGTTTAGGGTTAGGGGGTAGATACATGATTTGTCTAGTTTGTTGTTTAGACCTTGTTTATCAACTTGAATGCTTACTATATGACATAATAATACTATGTGCTTTGGTTTTCATTTTTTTTGACTTTTTCTGAATTTTTATGCCCATTTGATCTTGGTCAAATCCTAGGCTTAACCAATATTTAAACAAGTTTAAAACATGAAAATGAAAAGGTAAGCCTGTATCCTTCTTAGTCACTCCAAAATGAAGCTTTTGGGAAGGTTTTTGAAATTTCCATGTTTGAAATCCAAAACGACTTCTCTTCGTGCTTGACTTCATAAGACAAAGTTTAGGGCTAGGGGTAGAAACATGATTTTTCTGGTTTGAATATGTCTAGACCTTGTTTACCAACTTGAGTGCTTACTATATGACATAAGAAGGCTATATGCTTTGGTTTTTCATTTTTTTGAAATTTTATGCCCATTTGAATCTTGATCAAATCCTAGGTACAGTTTGACCAAGATTTGAACAATTTTAAAACATGAAAATAAAAGGTAAGCCCGACCTGGATCCTTTAGTCACTCTAAAATGAAGCTTTTGGGGGTTCTTGAAATTTCCAAGTTTGAAACCCAAAACCACTTCTCTTCATGCTTGACTACACATAAGACAGAGTTTAGGGTTAGGGGTAGATACATGATTTTTCTTGTTTGAATATATCTAGACCTTGTTTATATCAACTTTAATGCTAACTATATATGACATAAGAAAACTATGTGCTTTGGTTTTTAATTTTTCTGATTTTTTTATTTTGATGCACATTTGAATCTTTGTCAAATCCTAGGTTTGACCAAGATTTAAACAAGTATAAAACATGAAAATGAAAAGGGAAGCCTGTATCCTTTCTTAGTCACTCTAAAATGAAGTTTTTGGGATGTTCTTGAAATTTTCATGTTTGAAACCCAAAACCACTTCTCTTCATGCTTGACTTCATAAGATAGAGTTTAGGGGCTAGGGGATAGATACATGATTTGCCTAGGTTTGAATATGCATGTCCAAACCTTGTTTATCAACTTGAATGCTTACTATATGACATTAGAAGACTATATGCTTTTGTTTTCATTTTCTGATTTTTTTAAAAATTTTATGCCCATTTGAATCTTTTGGTCAAATCCTTGGTTTAATTTGTTTAAACAAGTTTAAAATATGAAAATGAAAAGGTGGTAAGCAGGCATGTATATGGATCCTTCTTATATATATTAGTCACTCTAAAATGAAGCTTTTAGGAGGTTTTTGAAATTTCATGTTTGAAACCCAAAACCACTTCTCTTCATATTTGTTGACTTCATAAGATAGAGTTTAGGGGGTTAGGGGTATAGATACATGATTTGTCTTGTTGAGTATGTCTAGACCTTGTTTATCAACTTTAATACTTACTATATGACATAAGAACACTATGCGCTTTAATTGTTTTTAATTTTTTTAAAATTTGATGCACATTTGAATCTCGGTCAAATCTGATTTGTGAGATTTGATTAGTTGAAACATGAAAATGAAAAGGTAAGCATGAATCCTTTCTTAGTCACTCTATAATGAAGCTTTTAGGGGGGTTGTTGAAAATGTAAGCATGTATCCTTCTTAGTACGTCACACCACAATGAAGCTTTTGGGAGGGTTTTTGAAATGTCCATGTTTGAAACCCAAAACGACTTCTCTTCGTGCTTGACTTCATAATTAAGACAAAGTTTAGGGTTAGGGGTATATAGATACATGATTTTTCTGGTTTGAATATGTCTAGACCTTGTTTATCAACTAGCTTGAGTGCTTACTATATGGCATATATAAGAAGCTAGGCTATGTGCTTTGGTTTTTCATTTTTTTTTGAATTTTTATGCCCATTTGAATATTGGTCAAATCCTAGGTACGTACGGTTTGACCAAGATTTGAACATGTTTAAAACATGAAAATAAAAGGTAAGCATGGATCCTTCTTAGTCACTCTAAAAATGAAGCTTTTGGGAGGTTTTGAAATTTCCATGTTTGAAACCCAAAACCACTTCTCTTCATGTTGTTCGTAAGATAGAGTTTAGGGTTTGGGGTAGATACGTACATGATTTTTCTAATGTTTTATTACATTTGAATCTTCGTCAAATCCTAGTTTGACCAAGATTTGAACAAGTTTAAAAACATGAAAATGAAAAGGGAGTAAGCCTGGATCCTTGTTTAAGTTGGGGGTAGACCATGATTTTGTGGTTTGAATATAATGAGACCTTATTTTATCACCTTGATATATGACATAGGAAGGAGATTTGTTTTTTTTTTTTTTTGAATTTTTATGCCCATTTGAATCTTGGTCAAGTCATAGGTTTGACCAAGATTTAAACAGGTTTAAAACATGAAAATGAAAAAGTAAGCCTGGATCCTTCTTAGTCACTCCAAAATGTACCAATTGATAAATGAGTTAACTTGGCTTCATGGAAAAAATAATGTCATGTAAATGATTTAACTTGGCTTTCGTACCCTTGAATCCATAGGAAACTTTGTATAAATGTAGTAGTATAATAATCAACCGAGTTTTTACATCAACAGGTCTGTCACTTACGTGTGGTGCCCATGCGTGAGGTCCCACACTTCAGTGAGCACAGGTCACGTGCAATAGGTACGCAAACTCCCAGCCATCTTCTTTGTCAAGAGAAGACGCATCAGGATGCGTTTTGGAAGTCTGTGGGTCCTTCTAGATCCTTCGGTTGTCCCTCTCACAAAAAAAAACAAATCTCTCTCATTCTCGGCCTCGCTCGACTCGCTCGCTCGCTCGCTCGCTCCTGCTCACTGACAAACCCTGCACAAAAGTCAACATCATCACACGAAAAAGGGGAGACACCATAATTCTCTCCCTTCTTCTCTCCTTCCGAGTGATCCCTTCTTCCTCCGAGTTTCACTCGACGGGCAAACACACATGTGTTGCATAGTAATAATAAAAAAGTAGAAAAATCGACCTACGAATCTATGATTAAATAGGTTAAACTAGGGTTTTGCCCACTACTACAGATCAAGTTCAGAAATATCCAACTACTAGTTCGATTTTGGGCTACTAATATAAAATTAAAATAAGTTGAACTAGTATTCCTCTAAAAAATCATTTTGGTATGCATTGTTTGATACTTTTCATAGCTATAGTGCATCACAAATTTATGATTTCATGCTTTGCTTTGCCAATTTCGATTTTTTCTAACCACCTTCTCTTTGATTTCAAATTTAGGTCAAACTATCGATGCCTACTATGTGTTCTACTTGAATTGGATGCAGCGTGCGCACATGTTTTGCCATTGTTCTAGGCTTCCACACATCTTTGGGGCATCCAAGTATTTAAGTTACCTTGTTTTTTGAATTGTAATTCATACCCTTCCTCCCAATTTTTATGCACATTTGAATCTTGGTCAAATCCTAAGTTTGACCAAGATTTGAACAAGTTTAAAACATGAAAATGAAAAGGTAAGCCTGAATCCTTCTTAGTCACTCAAAAATGAGAAGCTTTTGGGAGTTTTTTGAAATTTCCATGTTTGAAACCCAAAACCACTTCTCTTCATGCTTGACTTCATAAGACAGAGTTTAGGGTTAGGGGGTAGATACATGATTTGTCTAGTTTGTTGTTTAGACCTTGTTTATCAACTTGAATGCTTACTATATGACATAATAATACTATGTGCTTTGGTTTCATTTTTTTGATTTTTTAAATTTTTATGCCCATTTGATCTTGGTCAAATCCTAGGCTTAACCAATATTTAAACAAGTTTAAAACATGAAAATGAAAAGGTAAGCCTGTATCCTTCTTAGTCACTCCAAAATGAAGCTTTTGGGAAGGTTTTTGAAATTTCCATGTTTGAAATCCAAAACGACTTCTCTTCGTGCTTGACTTCATAAGACAAAGTTTAGGGCTAGGGGTAGAAACATGATTTTTCTGGTTTGAATATGTCTAGACCTTGTTTACCAACTTGAGTGCTTACTATGACATAAGAAGGCTATATGCTTTGGTTTTTCATTTTTTTGAAATTTTATGCCCATTTGAATCTAGATCAAATCCTAGATACTGTTTTGGGTGATTTGTCATTCAAAAATTTGGTATCATTCGGATCGGAGGAAGTATAGTTGGAGATGAATGGCCCACCAAGTCTCTGCCTTGAAGTTTGCTCTTTGACCAGTATTACTACTCGCGAGGTGCCGAGGAGACGGGGAGGCCAAATTTAAGAACTAACCTTTGCTCTTGCCGTCTTCCTCAGTTCACCACTTTGTTTACCTCTTGGAATACTACTTCGCCACCATGACCGGGAGCAAGTCTCGCCACAGAAGGGCTCGTGCGGCTGCGGCGAAGCTGAGGGAATCCCAGCAATGGCGTCCCTGTGCTGCTGTCGAGGTGCCTTCTGCGCAAGAGTCTTCAAGGGCGTCGCAGCCCGCGACTGCTACCTTCAGGCGATCCTCCGTTCTTGCGCATCTTTCTATGTCTTTCACAACTTATCATCCCCTCCTTTTCTTACCTTCTCTCAATCGTATATTCAGGTCGGGCGGCCTTAGTTTTCCCGCAGCCCTCCTGCCTGCGGAAACATCTTCCACGGAGCCAAGTTCTCAAAGCAGCGAGGTATAGACATTCGTGCAAATTGGGATTCCCATTTTCTCTTTCTTGGTACTTCTCTGGGTACACTTCTGATTTTGTGCTCCATCCCCATCTGATAGAAGCCCCGCTACGAGATCGGTCCCATTTTAGAAATGGTTATGGGCGATTTCTGCGTCGAGACGGCGGACAGAAGCGCCCTCGCCGATGAGTGCATGAGACTTTATTCTGAGCTCGCCACTGAGAAGATCCGGATTCGCATTCTCGACGATATCGCCATGAAATCGTTCACTGCGAGTAATGAGATCCAGCGGCGGAGCCTCGGCCAGGCGGAGACCATGGACAAACTCGCCGGACTGATCCTGAACCTCACGGTTAGGACGGACAAACTAGAGGCCGAGCTGTCACAGGAGAAGGCTCTCAACTCCGAGCTGAAGCGTCAAGCAGGCTCAAGGTAGATCTTGACCAGGTCACTGTGTACCACTAGCTGCAATCCTTGATGACTGTTGTGTCACCTGGCTTCCGAGTTTCTGAAGGTTAATTTTCGAAATTTTGTTCGTAAAATTGGCCTGTGGAAATGTAAACTAACTAGTACTCTTACTTTATTATATTAGTACTTGTGTCAATGTAGTAGTTGTGTCTGAGTCGAGTCAATGTTGAGTCGTTCTCGTTGAGTCACCTAGTCTTCTATTATATACTAAAAGCAAAATAAGATGTTTTAAATAGAGACACAAGGTTAATCCACATCATCTTAATTATTATTAATCGTTGGATCTGTAATTTGTGACTAGGATTTACTAATAGATGAATATAACGTAAACGTACACATGTGTAACACGAACTCAAACTTGACACGATCTATTTTTTTTTATTTGGTGCGGGAAAGTCTAAGGTTGCACGTAAAAGTGTAGTTTTGGGAAAAACATGGAAACAGAGTCTGTTGCCCATACGAGTTAAACGTACACATGTGTAACACGAACTCAAACTTGACACGATCTATTTTTTTTATTTGGCGCGGGAAAGTCTAAGGTTGCACGTAAAAGTGTAGTTTGGGGAAAAACATGGAAACAGAGTCTGTTGCCCATACGAGTTTAACATATGTTGTTTTCTTTCTTTGACCGTAAGAATCCTATCAGATTCTGTCAAAAAGAAAAGAATCCTATCAGATCACGTTTAAATGGGATCTAGATTGAGCCATATATTTACGTGCATGTGACCTATCCCGTCACGTTTAGACCAGTTTTTTTGAAAGTTTAGATGAGTTATCTGTGTATTATCCTAGCGTCGGACTGTGTCGTGTGCATACATATTCTGAACCACACGTGCATGACAAGGTTTTTAAACTAGGACGTGTAATATTTTAAAATTAGAATTCATTTTTTTAGTAACCACATGAGCTGAGCGAGAGTGCCGGCGAGGAGGACGTGTTATGCGTCGAGCTACTACGGTCGTCCTGCCGTCGAGCCGGGTAGCCTGGAAGATGAGGATGTACGCTAAATAGTGTGAAGTGGTTTATACTACATGAATTGAGTGTACTTAAACAAATCGAAAGAAAAAAGGTTACCCTCACTCTCGAGAAGGATATAGCAGATTTTTAAAATTGGGACGTTTCTTTACACCTACACTAAATAGTGTATAGATTCATCAAAATTTAAAAAGAATTGCGACATCTTTTTCTGAACAAGGTAGTACAAAGTAGAGCACATGTATGTACTCCCTCCGTTTGTTAATGTATGACATTTAAACAAGCTAGATTGGCTAGCTAAAACGTCTAATATTTATAAACAGAGGAAGTATGATATAAAAAAATATTATCTAAAAATATTGAGCACGCATCTTGCTCCACAATTATCTTGCTCGATAGTTAGATACGAAGTTTTTCCCCAAACTTCATTTGTAGGTAATACGGTTGGTCATTGCCATAATCATATACACTCATGGTAACCACATGCTATCCTGTGTTCGTCACACACAAACATTCCATCTGGTCTATCCCAATTCATTCTAAATCAGTTATTATGAGAGAAGGGTGTAATTGGTTCTGAAGAGTGAATAAGTTCCAATTAGACCAATTATTTTCGATAGAGTGCTGTGTTTCGAAGAAACATGTTAGAAAAATCTCTATAGATGATTATAAATACATTATTATATGATTTTGGATTTAAAGCTCACCGCCATGTTTAGCTACGTTTATTTATGAAAATTTTACAAAGTGTAATATCTAGATAGTCATGTCCCACTTCTAAGTCGGCTACACAAGTTTATGGTTATACTAATTGGGACTCCGGGTCAGAGGGTACGACGCGGTAAATAAAAAACAATTATATCCGGGTGAGAGTACTATTTTGCGTGGATTTAAGTGGTTTTATCAAAATTTCCACAGGCGTATGGATATAGAATCAGGACAAGATTGCTCCATTGTACCTTAAGTGTTAGTTTTAGAAAGATCATGTCAACAATATTGGAGTTCTTATTTGGAATCAAACTCATAGGCACATAAGTAATCCACTAGCATAGTTGGATTAAATAGAAGAGAGAGTAAGGACAATATGTATATGGAGGTAGTTCGTCGGTCTATTATTAGAGAGAATAATGATGTAAGTGTAAGAGTAGCAATAACAATAGGTTGTTTTGTCACGATAAAAATCCACTAATGCAAGGCTACACCTTCAATATTTAGTCATCAAACCAGTGGAATTTTAAATACCAAAAACTCAAATATAAATTGTAGAATATGTGACATGGTATTCTTGGAAATGTCATAGTAACTATTCATGGTAAATCAAAATTGCGAGGGCCATCTTGCTAGTATCTATAATATCTAAATAGGAACAAGAAATCCAAAATTTTCAAATTCTGGCAAAAATTAGAACTTCTCAGGAAAATCTATTTTTTTATAGGAAATCAAAAACACTGAAACGAGTATACTATTTTAATTTGAGCCATTTATGTGCAGATTTGCATAAAAAGACTGACATTTTCCCTAAACTTTGTATATTGTGAAGTCAAGCATGGAGAGAAGTGGTTTTGGGTTTCAAACATCCTTTTCATTTTCTTGTCTTAAACTTGTTTAAATCTTGGTCAAACCTAAGATTTGACCAAAAGATTCAAACATGCATAAATTCAAAAAAATCAGAAAAATGAAAAAACAAAAGCATATAGTCTTCTTATGTCATATAGTAAGCATTCAAGTTGATAAACAAGGTCTAGACATATTCAAACCAGAAAAATCATGTATATATCTACCCCTAACCCTAAACTCTGTCTTATGAAGAGAAGTGGTTTTGGGTTTCAAACATGGAAATTTGAAGAACCTCCCAAAAGCTTCATTTTAGATTGTGACTAAGAAGGATCCAGGCTTACCTTTTCACTTTCATGTTCTAAACTTGTTTAAATCCTAGTCAAACCTAGGATTTCACAAAGATTCAAATATATGGGTATAAAATACAAAAAAAATAGAAAAATGAAAAACGAAAGCACATAGTCTTCTTATGTCATATAGTAAGCATTAAAGTTGATAAACAAGGTCTAGACATATTCAAACTAGAGTATATATCTACCCCTAACCCTAAACTCTGTCTTATGAAGTCAAGCATGAAGAGAAGTGGTTTTGGGTTTCAAACATGGAAATTTCAAAAACCTCTTAAAAATTCATTTTAGAGTGACTAAGAAGGATGCAAGCTTCCCTTTTCACTTGCATGTCTTAAACTTGTTTAAATCTGGGTCAAACCTAAGATTTGACCAAAAGATTCAAACGGGCATAAAATTCAAAAAAAATCAGAAAAATGAAAAACAAAAGCATATAGTCTTCTTGTGTCATATAGTAAGCATTCAAGTTGATAAACAAGGTCTAGACATATTCAAACCAGAAAATCATGTATATATCTACCCCTAACCCTAAACTCTGTATTATGAAGTCAATCATGAAGAGAAGTGGTTTTGGGTTTCAAACATGGATATTTCAAGAACCTCCCAAAAGCTTCATTTTAGAGTGTGACTAAGAAGGATCCAGGCTTACCTTTTCATTTTCATGTACTAAACTTGTTTAAATCCTGGTCAAACCTAGGATTTCACAAAGATTCAAATATATGTGTATAAAATATAAAAAATAGAAAAATGAAAACCAAAGCACATAGTCTACTTATGTCACATAGTAAGCATTCAAGTTGATAAACAAGGTCTAGACATATTCAAACCAGAAAAATCATGTATATATCTACCCCTAACCCTAAACTCCGTCTTATGAAGTTAATCATGAAGAGAAGTGGTTTTGGGTTTCAAACATTGGAATTCCAAGAACCTCCCAAAAGCTTCATTTTAGAGTGTGACTAAGAAGGATCCAAGCTTACCTTTTCATTTTCATGTTCTAAACTTGTTTAAATCCTGGTCAAAACTAGGATTTCACAAAGATTCAAATATATGGGTATAAAATTCAAAAAAATAGAAAAATGAAAAACCAAAGCACATAGTCTTCTTATGTCATATAGTAAGCATTAAAGTTGATAAACAAGGTCTAGACATATTCAACCTAGACAAATCATGTATCTACCCCCTAACCCCTAAACTCTGTCTTATGAAGTCCAACATGAAGAGAAGTGGTTTTGGGTTTCAAACATGGAAATTTCAAAAACCTCTTACAAAATTCAGTTTAGAGTGACTAATTAAGAAGGATGCATTCTCCCCTTTTCATTTTCATGTCTTAAACTTGTTTAAATCTTGGTCAAACCTAAGATTTGACCAAAAGATTCAAACGGGCATAAAAAAATCAGAAAAATGAAAACCAAAGCACATAATTTTCTTATGTCATATAGTAAGCATTCAAGTTGATAAACAAGGTCTAGACATATTCAAACCAGAAAATCATGTATATATCTACCCCTTAACCCTAAACTAATGAAGTCAAGCATGTGAAGAGAAGTGGTTTTGGGTTTCAAACATGGAAATTTCAAGAACCTCCCAAAAGCTTCATTTTAGAGTGACTAAGAAGGATCCAGGCTTACCTTTTCATTTTCATGTTTTAAACTTGTTTAAATCCTGGTCAAACCTAGGATTTGACAAAGATTCGAATATATGGGCAAAAAATTCAAAAAAAATAGAAAAATGAAAAACCAAAGCACATAGTCTCCTTGTGTCATATAGTAAGCATTAAAGTTGACAAAAAAGGTCTAGATATATGCAAACTAGACAAATCATGTATCTACCCCCTAACCCCTAAACTCTGTCTTATGAAGTCAAGCATGAAGAGAAGTCGTTTTGGGTTTCAAACATGGAATTTTCAAGAACATCCCAAAAGCTTCATTTTAGAGTGACTAAGAAGGATCCATGATTACCTTTTCATTTTCATGTTTTAAACTTGTTTAATCTTGGTCAAACCTAGGATTTGACCAAGATTCAAATGGGCACAAAATTTAAAAAATCAGAAAAATGAAAAACCAAAGTACATAGTCTTCTTATGTCATGTAGTAAGCATTCAAGTTGATAAAATGGTTCATGCCGGCGTCTTAGCTGCTAAAAAAAATTATACACCAATTGATTTGATGAATTGATGATTTACTCTAGTCTGCTTCTAGACCATGCAGCTAGCGAGTATTCATATGTACTGCATGGAGCCCCCAACTTTTGACTTCCCGTGTCGGAAAAGGCCTGTCTAATAATGTGGGGCAGTGAGGTATCCCGAAGTATCTAGAGGGTTCCAGTGTTTCAGGCTTTCAGCATCGCCAGTCCAAGGGAAGGATGGGTGACGAATCCGTGCATTCACAGCCGTTTAGATCTGAAGAGTCCTTGTATGATGAGCGGTAGATAGCACCTCTAAGCTGCAAATCAACAGCTTCAATTACTTCAAATGAGCATTGGCCGGAAGGCTGACAGAGTGAAAAAATTCAATTTCAAAAACTCATGTATAGAATAGAAAAAAATAAAAAACATGTAGATAGAATAGAGGTATAGATAGATTAGCCCAAAAAAGAAGAGGACGGGGAAATTTCGAACGCTCGCCTTTAACTCAGCACAGCAGACACCTCCCTCGCGCTCCTAAACTTTCGAACGCGCGCCCAATATTTCGAACGCTCGCCTTTAACTCAGCACCCAGCCCACCTTGTTCTTCTCTAGACACCTCCTTCGGCGCCCTGTTCTTCTCTAGACACACCCTCGGTGAACCAGGCCGCGCACCAAAACTTCCCCACGCTGTCTATCAGCCGCGTCAGCCGGCGACTGCTGGTGGCGCCGTTCTTCTCCAGCCGCACCGGCAGGCGCGGTCAGCTGGTAGATCCTCACGGTATGCATGCTATCTTCAGGCCTGGGCAAGTACGATTCATTATAGCTCAATCGAAGTCAGTCGCCGTCGCCCAGCCCTTATAAGTTCGTTAGTTCGTTCGAATCGATCGGTTGATATTGTTTTCCTCTCGATGTGTTTGTTTGACATTGTTTTCCGCTTTACCTATTTGCTCGAATTCGTTCGTACTGTACACTGTACTGCTCACCATTGCCCAATGTTTGTAGTCGTCGCTTGGTGCCAGTCCTCTATGGACCTGTTTGTAATCTTATTACTTCTGGGTTCTTTGCACTGCTAATACATCGGTGGATTTACGGCCAAAAAGAAGAAATAATTTGTTGGTATTATATTGCTTTCGATTGATCTGTTCGCCCCCAAGCTTTTACAGAAGCCGCAAGAGATTCAAGGATGAAATGGCTCTCCTTGTTTGCAGTGGCGGATCTACAGGGTATGCCGTATATGCCACGGCATACCCTGCGTCCAAGCCGTGCAAGATCTTTGATAGTTTAATGAGCTGAGCAATTAATCAAGATGAGTGATGTATATGTATACATGCGGTGCTAATACATGTGGCGTGCAGCCATGCGAACACTGAGCTAGTGCATGTAACCGATTGATTAGACATCCGATTGATTAATGCATTGGCTTTAGCCAACAGTCTACTTGCATGTTTTTCAAGATGTGCGATTTTGTCTCGCGTGTAAGCCTACAAGGCCAGCTATGGCCATGCACCATGACCTGATTAGATATCATGATTAATCAAAGGAAATATCTTGCTACTGTATATACGATTAATCAACTGATAATTAATCTTTGGTAGTCAAGTATATGATTAATTATATATATTTAGTGAGAATTCAGTTCAAAATTAGAGCACCCCGTCAACGGTGCATTTTTCAACAATTTACATTTTGATTATATGCAAAATCTGTTTTATTTAATCATTTTGACATACTCCCTTCAATCCAAATTAATTGACTCAACTTTGTCTAGATACTGATGTATCTTAGACAAGTTTGTTGAGTAGATACATTTATATCTAGACAAATTTGAGTTAATTAGTATGAATCCGAGAAAGTATTTTATTTAATTATTTTTATTAGGACAAAAGAAATTCAATAGAAACTCCAAAATTTTGTTGTGTCATACCCTTTCCTAAAATCCTAGGTCCGCCACTGCTTGTTTGTAAGGCAAAGAGGAAATCATATCATGGCTTATCATCATGGGTATAACCTTTTTAGCTAGATTTTGCTGTTTGGGATCTATGATCCTTTTAGTTGCTGCTCTCCAGTAACATTTTCCCTCTTTTTTATTACAGTGAAAAATACACAGCGAGGAAACCACTGTCCAGCCTAAAAAAAATAGACCTCAGTTGGTTTGCTGAAATCGGCTCAAATAACGTGGCATTTAGTTATATAGTTTTATATTCGACCTGTTTGCTCAGATATGTTGGTTTACGTTCATACGCAACCTGTTGGGCAAGTATGGACACAGCTTCAGTGACTTTCAGGTCAAAATTCCAGCGGTTGAGTGATTTTTGGTTGGATCCATTCCTGTGCGTTCGATCGGCTTTTGATGGCTGTTATTGAGACAAAGTCATGGCTGGACTTTTGACGCAGCTCCAGTGACGTTCAGCTAGGTCAAAAGCCCAGCGTTGACTTTGGTTCAATATCAGCCATCCAAAGCCAATCGAACACACATGAATGTATCCAACCAAAAATCACTCTACAATAAGTCGTTTCCAGACAAAAACAATGTTTATTCCCAAACTATTTTTTTTGAATCCGACCAATCTTTCCCGGAATGCAGAAGAAATATATAAGATTTACTGGAATGTTGTTCTTTTTACTGGACAGTTTGAATTTTAAGTTTAAAGTTGGTTGTAAAACATAAAATGAGGTTTATTGATAAACAATATGGCTGAATCTGATGAAACTCCCCCAGAATGCATAACCCGACATATAAGATTTACTGGATTTTTGTTTCAAAAACTTCTAGGCAGTACGAATTTTAAGTTTAAAATTTTCTCGTGAAACTTAAAATGGGTAAATTTTGGATCCATTCTCGTGCGTTCGATTGGCTTTTGATGGCTGTTATTGAAACAAGTGTTAATTGGTTCTATGCCACTCCTCAATTCACAAGTTGTGTTTATGCCATTACAAAAACTGAAGTTGTGTTTATGCCACTCTCAATTCTCAATATCCCCTTCTATATATGCCATTTTCAATACTCCACTATAATAAATATAGCATATCTATGATAGTACTCTATGATACCACCCACTATGCACCCATGTTCCAAACACCACTCCCGCTGACTGTACCTTATTGTATCGAGCGATAAGCTTGATGAGCAACCCAAACAAACAAACAAAAAGACTGTACCTTATTGTACTTGCTCTTACCCGTATCTTCTCTTTCTTTTTCATCGCGAGTGCAGCTAATTCAGTTAGTCTTCCAATGAATATTAATATTTTGTCTCAATGATGTCATGTTTCGACTAACAATTAGCACTTTGAATTCTTAGATTGCTTTTTCACACGATGCACTTCTTTTAATTTATTTTACCACATTTCAATGTGAACCTTGACCAAATAAATAGGACAACAATATCACGATCATATAATACATAAGCAGCATTGTTAGAATCGTGTTGGAAAATACTTTCTAATGATACCAGTTTTATATCAATTTTTTTTATATACTTCATCCTGAAAAATATGTTTCAACTTCATCAAAACTTGCATGTATCTGCAAACTAAACTCATCTAAATACATGTATATCTACATAAAATTGAAACATCATTTTTAAATAGAGAGATATAGATTAATATTTTTTCGAAGATAAAATACGAAAAACAAGGGTGCATTGTTTATTGAAATGGAGTGAGTAGTATATATAAATCATTTTAGTTGCCAATGATCATGTTGAGGGCCTCTATTTCTTGTTTTGCTCAGGCCCTCCGTATTCTCAGGTACGGCCCTGGTGGTCTATGAACCTGTATGTAATCTTATTACTTTTGGCTTCTTTGCACTGCTAATAGATCGGCGGAATTACGGCAAAAAAGAAGAAAGAATGTGTTGGTATTGTATTGCTTTCGATAGATCTGTTCGCCCCTCCCCCCAAGCATTTATAGATGGCACAAGAGATTCAAGGATGAAATTGCTCTCCTTGTTCATAAGGCAAAGAGGAAATCATATCATGGGTAGAACATTATATATATATTTTGCTGCTTGGGATCTATGATCCTTTTAGTTGCTGCTCTCCAGCAACTTTTGTACATATTTCCCTCTTTTTATTAATAAAAAAATACAAAGTGGGGAAACCCAGTGGTCAGCCTAAAAAAATCTGTTCGCTAGGTAGCCGTAGTTTTGCACTCAGTTTGTTTGCTGAAATCGGCTCAAATAATGTAGCATTTATAGTTTTATATTCGACCTGTTTGCTCAGGTATGCTTGCTTACATTCGTAGGTGACCTGTTTGTTGAAATAGCTTATCGCTTCTCTGACCATCTATCTCCTCAACAGATGGACAGAACTTGGATATTATTTGACTCATTAACCACACCAACATATTTGAGTGGTATTGAAGACTTCATGAAGCACGTTAGTGATTTTACTGACGGCGACAAGACAAAGGAAGTGATTTGTCCATGCCGCGTATGTTTGAATATTGGGTCCAAGCCTCAACATGTAGTCTCAGATCATTTATTCGTTTATGGGATGGACCAGACATATATCAGGTGGATTAACCATGGTGAACACTATGATCAGCCTGACATTATTGATCCTCTTTATTCTGATGGTTATCAGCCTGAAGATCTCGTCCAGGATGAGGCTACTGCTAATTTGTTACGGGATCTGTATCCATATGCAAGCCAACAGCCCCATGCTTATCACAAAAAGCCTCTTTTCCATGACCTGATAGAAGATGCTAAGCGCTTAGTGGCCCCTGGTTCTGTTGTGTCAAGATTCGAATTAATTGTGAAATTACTTCATGACAAGTCATACCAGGGGATTACCAATAAAGCGTTCAATGCAGTTGCGAAGACATACAGCGATGCACTCCCTGGGGCTGGACTGCCAAAATCCTTTTATGAGGTGAAGCAGTACATCAAGGTACTGGGACTTGGATATGAGAAGATTGATTTTTGCAAAAATAACTGTGCACTGTTTTGGATGGAGTATAATGACCTCGATGAATGTCCAGTATGTAAGGAATCAAGATGGAAACATGATGGAGCTGGTGGTAAGAAAAAGATTCCTTGGAAGGTTCTGAGATACTTTCCACTTGTACAAAGATTGCAGAGGTTGTTTGCTTCAGAACAAACATCTCGGGAAACAAGATGGCACAAAGAGATTCTCACGCCCGACCCTGATTTACTGAGGCATCCTGCTGATGGCGATGAATGGAAGCAATTCGACCTGGATCATCCAGATTTTGCTGCAGATCCAAGGAACCTGAGACTTGGCCTTGCTACAGATGGATTCAACCCATTTGGCAACATGAGCAACTCGTATAGCATGTGGCCAGTACTAGTTACACCTTACAACCAGGCTCCCTGGACATGCACCGATCAGTCGAACTGTATGATGGCCTTACTCATCCCAGGTCCCAAATCTCCTGGGAAGGATTTTGATGTGTTCATGCAGCCTCTTATTAGAGACTTGCAAACATTATGGGAGGGTGTCCCTACATGGGATGTGTGTCAACCTAAAGAACAAAATTTTCTATTACGTGTTGCTGTACTGTATTGCACCCATGATTATCCAGCTTTGGGCACTATGTCAGGCAGAGTAACATCAGGTTATAATGCATGTGTTCACTGTGATACTGATCAGCTGGCAGTGAGGATAATAAACAAGATATGCTATATGGGCCATCGCCGTTTCCTTCCATTAGATCACAGTTTCCGAAAAAATAGAAAAAAATTGCAATTTATTGGTGATCAGGCCTGTAAAAAGACTAAACCGCAGCACTTTAAGAGTCACGAGTTGGAGGCGCACCTAGAAGCGGTCAGAAATGTTAAACCAGGAAAACCACCAGCCGCCACAGCAGGTACAGGCGTACAGCAGAGAGCATAGAGCAACATCTCTAGTTATATTCCTTTATTTTTCATGTCTAAATTGTTGTATTTGTGTTTGCTTGTAGATGATGACAATGGACAAGAAGCTAGCTTCTGGAGTGTTCTTGAAGATATTGAGGAAGGCCTCGAGGTTAGCATCTATCTCTAATACTGTAGCATTTTCACTATACTACTATGATAGATGAATGGATCATCAGTTATTCACTTGCTTGTTTCGGACAAGATGATGATACTACTATGATAGATGAATGGATCATCAGTTATTCACTTGTTTCGGACAGGATGATGATACTTGTATAGAACAAGCTTTCAGTCTAATCTTTTCACCTTATGCAGGGCCTGAAGCTGTAATGTTTAGTGAGTCGCAGCCTGCACTTCAGTGCTTCTACAAGTCTGAAATGATGAAGCAAAGCTTGGAGTAAAGACTGCAATTTATCTTCATTTTCGGTTCATTCGAATTCTGTATTGTCATGAGTCATGACTCTTGTCATGTAATGGCTGAAGTTAAACTGCCAATTGATTTGTGTCATGTAATGGCTGAACTTAAACTGCTACTCCTACCATTTGTGTCATGTAATGGCTGAAACTTAAACTGCTATGTGTCCCTGTGCGGCTATGTGCCCAGTTTTCTCCTATTGATTTGCTGTCAATATTTTTAGCTAAGGTACTAGAGAAGTGCTGCTCAATTTTTTTTAGCCTATTGTCAGGGATGGGTAACCGCTGGTTAGCCGTTAACCCGATGGTGGTGGTTATGGTATGCAGTATGTCCCCGTGGCAGTTATCAGGGATGGGGACGGGAAGAACTTTGCCTCACGGGGACGGTTTTGGTTTAGTAATAACCAGCGGTTTCTCTCCCCGTTGCCAAATGGAGGTACAGCAGAGAAGAATACAGAAGATGCAGCAGCAGTAGTAGCAGATAGAAAAAGGAAGAAGAGACGAGATGAACTGAGTCTAGCAGCTACCAAAAGGAAGATGGGAGGTGAAATAGCAGCATGTACCAAGAGGAAGGAAATGGAAAATGATAGACCGAGAATATTTTATAAGCGCAGGACCACTCTTTGGGACTTGCCGTATTGGGCTGGTAAGAAGCTTCGGCATAATATTGATATCATGCACATGGAGAAGAATATATGTGACAGCATTGTCGGCACATTACTCAACATTCCATCCAAGACAAAAGATAGCTCAAATGCTAGGATTGATTGTGCAACATTGAATGTTAACAGGCACTTGCAACTGGATCGTAATGACAAAGTGAACAAAGGCAAGGAAAAACATTATAAATTTCGAGGCGCGGAATTCACATTGCCGATGCCTAAAAGGAGATTATTTTGTGAGTACCTCCGAGGTGTGATGTTCCCGTTCGGATTTGCTTCCAACATTGCAAATTGTCTCAATGCTGAAGGAAACAAGCTCCAAGGGTTGAAAACTCACGATTGTCACATCCTGCTGCAAAGGCTTTTAGCTATTGGCATTAAAGATTTAGTGAAGCCAAATATGTACAACGTGATTGCAGAGTTGGGAAGGTTCTTTAGGGAAATATGTAGTAAAACTCTAAGCAGAGCTGTTGTAGAACGTCTTAAGGTGGACATAGCAGTAATCCTGTGCAAGCTGGAGCTGATATATCCTCCAGCCTTCTTTGATGTGATGGTGCATTTGGCTGTTCATCTACCTGATGAGGCACTTTTAAGAGGTCCGGTACAGTATGGATGGATGTACCCTATAGAACGTCGACTGTGCACTTTCAAGAATACAGTTAGGAACAAAGCTAGACCGGAGGCTTGCATTGCAGTGGCGTATATTGCTGCTGAAGCATATACATTTGCCTCAAGATATATTCCTGATATTGAGACCAGATTCAATCGGGGTCGCAGAATTTTGGAAGTTGGAGGATCTGTTTTTAAACATGGTGTTGAGCTAATAGGAAAGAGGACCGAAAAAACATTAGAGCAGTCTGAATTTGAACAGCTGTCTTGGTAAGTGCTGAATAATGCTACAGAGGCTGATGAATATGTTAAGTGAGTACTATGCACACGAACTACTCAGTTCCTCGCATATACTATGAACTTGTATCAAAATGAAATATATTCAGCTGACTTGGCTATGTTTTGCAGGTTGTACATGGAAACGAATGGAAAGCTATCGGCACGTGGGAGTGGGTTTCAGGACTGGTTTGAGAAATATGTAAGATGTTCAATTGCACTCTGACTTGTCTATGTGTTTTCACATGAGATGACCTCTTGTCTATTTTGTAATCGTAGATCTCGAAACTCCATGCGGAGAATCCAGGCGCTGTTAGTGCTGATCTCCTTGTCCTATCACGTGGTCCAGATAAGAGGGTGTTGGTAGCTGCAGCTTGCAATGCCAATGGTGTCCATTACAGCTCCTATGAGCGTGAACAACATTTGAAGACACGAAATAGTGGCATCACAATCCATAAGAATGGTCATGTTGACAAATTTGATCCAGTGTTGAACAGAGCCAGAAACATTTCAAAAACTTGAGCATGGAAGAGGCTAGGGGTAAATGCCCCAAGGCCAGCCGAGCCTATCGTAGGTGCCGTCCCGAGGAGGAAGTACCTTAATTTGGGGCGCGCGCGGACGCTGCGGTACCCCGAGCTCGAGACGCCGCCGTACCGGTAGCTCGACCCGCGACGAGGCATGGCGGCGGCGGCGGAAGCGGAGCGGCGGCGGCGGAAGGTAAAGCTCCTGCTGACAAACATATTAGGCACAAATGGGCAACCTTCAGTAACCCATGTTCCATTTTTTTTGTCAGGATAACCCCATGTACCACCTTCCCAATAGAAAAAGTACTGTTCAACCTTCCCCTGTTGGGCCCAATATTTCACTTTTGGGTTGCCAAGGAACATCTACATGGTAATTGTTATCGGTCTACTTGCTCCGGCCGTCGAAGCCCAATAACTTCAAATGGGCCTTTCTGCTCATGCAATTTCGGCCCTTTTCTAATGAAACACAGATCCTATGATTGGCAAAAAAAAATACACGGAGATTCTACATAAAAGTTGTTTTTATTTATTTTGAATTATAGGGTTCCAATTTTTGAAACTGCTCATGCCCAATATGAAAATCCTTGATCGCTCCATACCCACATGGATAACGGTATTTTTAAAAATTCATAAAGTGGATTTGAAATTTAAAACATATCCTAATAATTCCTTGATTTAATCTATCAACTTGCAAGATCTTGGAGCCAAAGAGCTTGTATTAGTCTGCGAAAATAATACTGATAAACCTGTCGTTAACAAGAAATGAAGGTTTATCGTTCAGAGAGGATGCCATGTGGGACCCATGAGACAGTACCGTCCTCAACGTTTCAAAGAAAAAGGCAAGTAGCCCGAAAATAGGGGTAAAAAATAAATCCTACAAAGGAAACATTTATTGTTCATAGAGGCTGACATGTGGGACCGATCTGCCAGCTGCATCCTCATCATTTCGAAGTCGGCAGGGATCAGAAGAAAAAGGCAAATAGCCAGAAATTAGGGGTCAAAAATAAATCCAAAAAGGAAACTTATATTCTTCATAGAGGATGACATGTGGGACCGACCTGCCAGCAGCGTCCTCATCGTTTCAAAGGCCGCAGGGGATCAAAAGAAAAAGGCAAATAGCCAGAAATTAGGGGTAAAAAAAATACAACAAAGGAAAGGTTTATTGTTCATAGAGGCTGACTTGTGGGACTCATGAGCCAGCGGCGACCTCAATTTCAAAGGCGGCATATGATCGAAAAGAAAAAGGCAAGTTAGCAAAAATCAGTGGGTAAAAAAATCTAAGAAATGAAACTTTATTGTACAGTCCCATGAGCCAGCACCTTACTCAACGTTTCAGTGGCGGCATGAGATAGAAAGAAAAAGGAAAGTGACCAAATATCAGGAGCAAAAAATAATCCAAGAAAAGAAACTTTTATTGTACATAGATGATGACATATGGGTCCCACTTATACAAGCTCTTTCGCTCCAAGATCTTGCAAGTTGATTGTACATAGAGGATGACATGCGGGCCCCTTGTGTCAGCATCTTACTCAACGTTTCCAAGGCGGCAGGGGATCAAAAGAAAAAAGGAAGTAGCCAGAAATTAGCGGTAAACAATAACTCCAAGGAAGGAAACTTTTATTGTTCATAGAGTATGACATGCGGGACCCATGCGCTAGCAGCTTCCTCAACGTTTCAAAGGGGGCATGAGATCGAAAGAAAAAGACAAGTGACCAAATATCAGGAGCCAAAAATAATCCAAGAAAAGAAACTTTATTGTACATAAAAGATGACATGCGGGTCCCATTTTGCAGCAGCGGTGTCAACGTTTCAAATGCGGCTTGAGATCAAAAGAAAAAGAGTAGCCAGAAATTAGGGGTAAAAAAACTCCCAGAAAAGAAAGTTGATTGTACATAGAGGATGGCATGCGGGTCCCATGACCCAGCACCTTACTCAACGTTTCAGAGGCGGCATGAGATCGAAAGAAAAAGGAAAGAGACCAAATACCAGGAGCAAAAAATAATCCAAGAAAAGAAACTTTTATTGTACATAGAGGATGACATATGGGTCCCACTTATACAAGCTCTTCCGCCCCAAGATCTTGCAAGTTGATTGTACATAGAGGATGACATGCGGGCCCCTTGTGTCAGCATCTTACTCAACGCCAAGATGCAATCTAGAAGACGGTAGCAACGAGGGGATTGTCGAGCTCACCCTTGAAGAGATTCCAAAGCCTACAAGAGGAGGCTCTTGTTGCTGCGGTAGACGTTCACTTGCCGCTTGCAAAAGCGCGTAGAAGATCTTGATCACGATCGGTTCCGGCGCCACGAACGGGCAGCACCTCCGTACTCGGTCACACGTTCGGTTGTTGATGAAGACGACGTCCACCTCCCCGTTCCAGCGGGCAGCGGAAGTAGTAGCTCCTCTTGAATCCGACAACACGACGGCGTGGTGTCGGTGGCGGTGTAGAAGTCCGGCGGAGCTTCGCTAAGCTATGCGGGCAATATGAAGTGGAGGAGCAAAGCTAGGGTTTGGGAGGGGGTGGCCGGCCACTCTATGGGGGGCGGCCAGCTTGTGGTCTTGGGGTGGCCGGCCCCCTCCCTTGGCCCCTCATTATATAGGTGGATCCCAAGTGTTGGTGTCCAAGTCTTCGAATAAGACCCGAAACCAAAACCTTCCATATGGTGGGAAACTTTCCCTCCCACTAGAGGTGGGAATTCCACCTTCCATAGGGGGGGTGGCCGGCCCCCTAAGGGGGAGTCCACTTGGGACTCCTCCCCCACTAGGGTTGGCCGGCCATGGAGGTGGAGTCCCATGTGGACTCCACCTTCCTTGGTGGTTTCTTCCGGACTTTTCTAGAACCTTCTAGAACCTTCCATAGAACCTTCCGCATCATTTTATTCACATAAAATGACATCCTATATATGAATCTTATTCTCCGGACCATTCCGGAACTCCTCGTGATGTCCGGGATCCCATCCGGGACTCCGAACAAATATTCCAACTTCATTCCATATTCAAGTACTACCATTTCAACATCCAACTTTAAGTGTGTCACCCTACGGTTCGTGAACTATGCGGACATGGTTGAGTACTCACTCCGACCAATAACCAATAGCGGGATCTGGAGATCCATAATGGCTCCCACATATTCAACGATGACTTTAGTGATCGAATGAACCATACACATACGATACCAATTCCCTTTGTCACGCGATATTTTACTTGTCCGAGGTTTGATCATCGGTATCACACTATACCTTGTTCAACCTCGTCTCCTGACAAGTACTCTTTACTCGTACCGTGGTATGTGGTCTCTTATGAACTTATTCATATGCTTGCAAGACATTAGACGACATTCCACCGAGAGGGGAGTATATCTATCCGTCATCGGGATGGACAAATCCCACTGTTGATCCATATGCCTCAACTCATACTTTCCGGATACTTAATCCCACCTTTATAACCACCCATTTACGCAGTGGCGTTTGATGTAATCAAAGTACCTTTCCGGTATAAGTGATTTACATGATCTCATGGTCATAAGGACTAGGTAACTATGTATTGAAAGCTTATAGCAAATAACTTAATGACGTGATCTTATGCTACGCTTAATTGGGTGTGTCCATTACATCATTCATACAATGATATAACCTTGTTATTAATAACATCCAATGTTCATGATTATGAAACTAATCATCCATTAATCAACAAGCTAGTTAAGAGGCTTACTAGGGACTCTTTGTTGTTTACATATCACACATGTATCAATGTTTCAGTTAATACAATTATAGCATGGTATATAAACATTTATCATAAACATAAAGATATATAATAACCACTTTTATTATTGCCTCTTGGGCATATCTCCAACAGTCTCCCACTTGCACTAGAGTCAATAATCTAGATTACATTGTAATATACCTAACACCCATGGCATTCTGGTGTTGGTCATGCTTTGCCCTAGGGAGAGCTTTAGTCAACGGATCTGCTACATTCAGATCAGTGTGTACTTTGCAAATCTTTACTTCTCCATCTTCGATGTACTCGCGAATCGAGTGGTAACGCAGCTTGATATGCTTCAGCCTCTTGTGTGACCTTGGCTCTTGTGCATTGGCGATGGCACCCATGTTATCACAGTAGATGACAAATGGGTCCAATGCACTAGGAACCACACCGAGCTCTACAATGAACCTCTTCATCCATACCGCTTCTGATGAAGCCTCTGAAGCCGCTATGTACTCCGATTCTGTTGAGGATTTCGCCACCGTGCACTGCTTCGAGCTTGCCCAGCTTACTGCAGCACCATTCAATATAAACACGTACCCAGATTGTGACTTAGAGTCATCAGGATCAGTGTTCCAACTTGCATCGGTGTAACTTGTTACAACGAGCTCTTGGTCACCTCCATAACAAAGAAACATATCCTTAGTTCTTTTCAAGTACTTCAGGATATTCTTGACCGCTGTCCAGTGTTCCATTCCTGGATCACTTTGATATCTGCTAGTTAAACTAACAGCATGTGCTATATCCGGTCTTGTACATAGCATGGCATACATGATAGAGCCTACTGCCGAGGCATAGGGGATTTGACTCATCCTTTCTCTTTCTTCTGCCGTAGCCGGTCCTTGAGTCTTACTCAAGACCTTGCCTGGTAACATAGGTAAGAATCCTTTCTTACTTTCGTCCATTCTAAACTTCTTTAGAATCTTGTCCAGGTATGTACTCTGTGATAGCCCTATTAGACGTCTTGATCTATCTCTATAAATCTTGATGCCTAATATGTATGATGCTTCACCAAGGTCTTTCATTGAAAAACTATTATTCAAATAACCCTTTACACTGCTTAATAGTTCTATATCATTCCCAATCAATAATATGTCATCTACATATAATATCAGGAATGCTACAGAGCTCCCACTCACTTTCTTGTAAATACAGGCCTCTCCATGACACTGTATAAACCCGAAGTCTTTGATCACCTTATCAAAACGTCGGTTCCAACTTCTCGATGCTTGCTTCAGTCCATAGATTGAACGCTGAAGTTTGCATACTTTGTCAGCATTTTTAGGATCGACAAAACCTTTGGGTTGTACCATATACAACTCTTCCTCAATGTCTCCATTAAGGAACGCCGTTTTGACATCCATCTGCCAAATCTCATAATCGAAAAATGCAGCTATTGCTAACAAAATCCTCACAGATTTTAGCTTCGCTACAGGTGAGAAAGTCTCATCGTAGTCAACACCTTGAATTTGTCGGAAACCCTTTGCGACAAGTCGAGCTTTATAGACAGTAATATTACCATCAGCATCTGTTTTTCTTTTGAAGATCCATTTATTCTCGACAGCCTTGCGGCTATCAGGTAATTCTACCAAAGTCCATACTTTGTTATCATACATGGATCCCATTTCGGATTTCATGGCTTCTTGCCATTTGTTGGAATCTGGGCTCATCATCGCTTCTTCATACGTCGCAGGGTCCTCATCATTGTTATCCACAATCATGACATTTAGACAAGGATCATACCAATCTGGAGTGGCACGATCCCTTGTCGATCTGCGAGGTTCAGTAGCTGTCTCATTTGAAGTTTCATGATCATTATCATTAGCTTCCTCTGTTGTCGGTGTAGGTGGTACAGGAACATTTTCCGGTACTGCGCTACTCTGATCAACGAGTAGAGATTCTTCAATCTCATCGAGTTCTACTTTTCTTCCAGTCACTTCTTTAGTGAGAAATTCTTTCTCAAGAAAGGTTCCGTTCTTAGCAACAAAGATCTTGCCTTCGGATCTGTGATAGAAAGTGTACCCTATAGTTTCCTTAGGGTATCCTATGAAGACGCATTTCTCCGCTTTGGGTTCTAGCTTGTCCGGTTGTAACTTTTTTACATAGGCTTCGCAACCCCAAACTTTTAGGAACGACAGCTTAGGTTTCTTATTAAACCATAATTCATACGGCGTCGTTTCAACGGATTTTGATGGTGCTCTATTTAAAGTGAATGCGGCTGTCTCTAATGCATAACTCCAAAATGATAACGGCAAATCAGTAAGAGACATCATAGAACGAACCATATCTAAGAGAGTTCGATTACGACGTTCGGACACACCGTTTCGTTGTGGTGTTCCCGGCGGTGTCAATTGTGAAAGTATTCCGCATTTCTTTAAATGCATGCTAAACTCATAACTCAGATATTCACCTCCGCGATCAGATCGTAGAAATTTAATCTTCTTGTTACGTTGATTTTCTACTTCACTTTGGAATTCCTTAAACTTCTCGAAAGTTTCGGATTTATGTTTCATTAAATAGATATACCCATATCTACTCAAATCATCTGTGAAGGTTAGAACATAACGATAACCACCGCGCGATGCTACACTCATTGGTCCACATACATCTGTGTGTATGATTTCCAATAAGTCAGTAGCTCGCTCCATCATACCCGAGAATGGAGTCTTAGTCATTTTTCCCATCAGACATGCTTCGCATCTATCAAGTGACTCAAAATCAAGTGATTCAAGTAATCCATCGGTATGGAGTTTCTTCATGCGTTTCACTCCAATATGACCAAGACGACAGTGCCACATATAAGTAGAATTATCATTCAATTTAATTCGCTTAGCATCAATGTTATGTATATGCGTATTACTACTATCGAGATCTAACAGAAATAAGCCATTCTTTTGTGGTGCTCGACCATAAAAGATATTATTCATAAAAATAGAACAACCATTATTCTCAGACTTGAATGAATAACCGTCTTGCATTAAACAAGATCCAGATATAATGTTCATGCTCAACGCAGGTACATAATAACAATTATTTAGGCTTAAAACTAATCCCGAAGGTAGATGTAGAGGAAGTGTCCCGACTGCGATCACATTGACCTTGGATCCGTTTCCAACGCGCATCGTCACTTCATCTTTCAGCAGTTGTCGTTTATTCTTTAGTTCCTGTTTCGAGTTACAAATATGAGCAACCGAACCAGTATCAAATACCCAGGTACTAGAACGAGAACTAGTGAGATAAACATCTATAACATGTATATCAGATATACCTTCTTTCTTTTTCTTGATAAGGCCGCTCTTCAGATCCGCCAAATACTTGGAGCAATTACGCTTCCAGTGTCCCTTCTCCTTGCAGTAATAGCACTCAGCATCAGGCTTAGGGCCAGACTTAGGTTTCACAGGAGGCGTGGCAGCTTTCTTGCCACTCTTCTTGTTCTTGCCTTTAGACTTGCCCTGTTTCTTGAAGCTGGTGGTCTTGTTGACCATCAACACTTGGTGCTCTTTCTTGATCTCAATCTCAGCAGCTTTTAGCATGCCAAAGAGTTCAGGAAACTCCTTGTTCATGTTCTGCATATTGTAGTTCATCACAAAGTTCTTATAACTTGGTGGCAGTGATTGAAGGACACGATTAATCCCCAGTCTGTTAGGAATCACTATTCCCAAGTCACTGAGTTTCTTCGCATGCCCGGTCATAACGAGCATGTGCTCACTGATGGAGCTGCCTTCTTCCATCATACAGCTGAAAAAGTGTTTCGATGCTTCATAGCATTCCACGGCCGCATGAGTCTCAAAAATAGTCTTCAACTCTTTTATCAACTCATGAGGATCGTGGTGCTCAAAACGTTTTTGAAGATCGGATTCCAGACTGCATAAGATGGCACACTGAACTTGAGAGTACCGAGTTTTCCGAGTCATGTAAACATTCTTTACTTCATCGGTTTCAGTTTCTGCAGGAGGGTCACCTAGCGGTGCATCAAGCACATATTGCAGATTTCCGCCATTGAGGAAGATCCTCACATGACGGAACCAGTCGGTGAAGTTGCTACCGTTGCTCTTAAGCTTTTCTTTCTCTAGGAACTGGTTAAAATTGATTGAGGACGCCATATCTACAACATATTTGCAATAGTTTAGACTAAGTTTATGACAAATTGAGTTCAAATTTTAATTCTACATAATTAAAAATCTAGGTGAACTCCCACTCAAAACAATATCCCTCGCATTGTCTTAGTGATCACACGAACCAAATCCATCACACCTATGCCCGATCATCACGAGACAAGATGTAATTTCAATGGCGAACACTCAAAGTGTTCATCATATCAATCATATGATTCATGCTCTACCTTTCGGTATCACGTGTTCCGAGACCATGTCTTTACATGCTAGGCTCGTCAAGGCCACCTTAGTATCCGCATGTGCAAACTGTCTTGCACCCGTCATATGTACTTATCGAATCTATCACACCCGATCATCACGAGATGCTTCGAAACGATAAGACTTGATAACGGTGCTACTAAGGATGAACACTTTATTATCTTGAGATTTTAGTGAGAGGGATCATCTTATAATGCTACCGTCGCGATCTAAGCAAAATAAGATGCATAAAAGGATTAACATCACATGCAATTCATATGTGATATGATATGGCCCTTTTGTCTTTGCGCCTTTGATCTTCATCTTCAAAGCACGGACATGATCTCCATCATCAACGGGCATGATCTCCATCATCGTCGGCGAAGCACCAAGGTCAATGGCGCCGTCTTCATGATCGTCCTCCATGTAGCAACTATTACAACTACTTTGAAATACTACTCAACATGAAATTTAAAGACAACCATAAGGCTCCTGCCGGTTGCCACAATACAATAATGATCATCTCATACATATTCATCATCACATTATGGCCATATCACATCACCAAACCCTGCAAAAACAAGTTAGACGTTCTCTAATTTGGTTTGCATATTTTACGTGGTTTAGGGTTTTCGAGCAAGATCCAATCTACCTACGAACATGAACCACAACGGTGATACTAGTGTTGTCAATAGAAGAGTAAATTGAATCTTCACTATAGTAGGAGAGACAGACACCCGCAAAGCCACTTATGCAATACAAGTTGCATGTCAAGCGTGGAGCAAATCTCATGAACGCGGTCATGTAAAGTTAGCCCGAGCCGCTTCATCCCACTATGCCACAAAGATGCAAAGTACTCAACTAAAGATAACAAGAGCATCAACGCCCACAAACCATTGTGTTCTACTCGTGCAACCATCTATGCATAGACACGGCTCTGATACCACTGTAGGATAACGTAGCATAGAAAACAAAAATTTTCCTACGGCGAACACGCAATCCAAGCCAAGATGCAATCTAGAAGACGGTAGCAACGAGGGGATTGTCGAGACTCACCCTTGAAGAGATTCCAAAGCCTACAAGAGGAGGCTCTTGTTGCTGCGGTAGACGTTCACTTGCCGCTTGCAAAAGCGCGTAGAAGATCTTGATCACGATCGGTTCCGGCGCCACGAACGGGCAGCACCTCCGTACTCGGTCACACGTTCGGTTGTTGATGAAGACGACGTCCACCTCCCCGTTCCAGCGGGCAGCGGAAGTAGTAGCTCCTCTTGAATCCGACAGCACGACGGCGTGGTGTCGGTGGCGGTGTAGAAGTCCGGCGGAGCTTCGCTAAGCTATGCGGGCAATATGAAGTGGAGGAGCAAAGCTAGGGTTTGGGAGGGGGTGGCCGGCCACTCTATGGGGGGCGGCCAGCTTGTGGTCTTGGGGTGGCCGGCCCCCTCCCTTGGCCCCTCATTATATAGGTGGATCCCAAGTGTTGGTGTCCAAGTCTTCGAATAAGACCCGAAACCAAAACCTTCCATATGGTGGGAAACTTTCCCTCCCACTAGAGGTGGGAATTCCACCTTCCATGGGGGGGTGGCCGGCCCCCTAAGGGGGAGTCCACTTGGGACTCCTCCCCCACTAGGGTTGGCCGGCCATGGAGGTGGAGTCCCATGTGGACTCCACCTTCCTTGGTGGTTTCTTCCGGACTTTTCTAGAACCTTCTAGAACCTTCCATAGAACCTTCCGCATCATTTTATTCACATAAAATGACATCCTATATATGAATCTTATTCTCCGGACCATTCCGGAACTCCTCGTGATGTCCGGGATCCCATCCGGGACTCCGAACAAATATTCCAACTTCATTCCATATTCAAGTACTACCATTTCAACATCCAACTTTAAGTGTGTCACCCTACGGTTCGTGAACTATGCGGACATGGTTGAGTACTCACTCCAACCAATAACCAATAGCGGGATCTGGAGATCCATAATGGCTCCCACATATTCAACGATGACTTTAGTGATCGAATGAACCATACACATACGATACCAATTCCCTTTGTCACGCGATATTTTACTTGTCCGAGGTTTGATCATCGGTATCACACTATACCTTGTTCAACCTCGTCTCCTGACAAGTACTCTTTACTCGTACCGTGGTATGTGGTCTCTTATGAACTTATTCATATGCTTGCAAGACATTAGACGACATTCCACCGAGAGGGCCCAGAGTATATCTATCCGTCATCGGGATGGACAAATCCCACTGTTGATCCATATGCCTCAACTCATACTTTCCGGATACTTAATCCCACCTTTATAACCACCCATTTACGCAGTGGCGTTTGATGTAATCAAAGTACCTTTCCGGTATAAGTGATTTACATGATCTCATGGTCATAAGGACTAGGTAACTATGTATTGAAAGCTTATAGCAAATAACTTAATGACGTGATCTTATGCTACGCTTAATTGGGTGTGTCCATTACATCATTCATACAATGATATAACCTTGTTATTAATAACATCCAATGTTCATGATTATGAAACTAATCATCCATTAATCAACAAGCTAGTTAAGAGGCTTACTAGGGACTCTTTGTTGTTTACATATCACACATGTATCAATGTTTCGGTTAATACAATTATAGCATGGTATATAAACATTTATCATAAACATAAAGATATATAATAACCACTTTTATTATTGCCTCTTGGGCATATCTCCAACAGGATCATGCCCCCTTGTGTCAGCACTTAATCAATGTTTCCAAGGGCAGGGTCAAAAGTAAAAGGAAACAGCCAAAAATAAGAGGTGAAAAAATCCAAGAAAAGAAACTTTTATAGTATCGAGATGACATGTGGGTCCCATGAGCCAGCAGCTTCTCAACGTTTCAGAGGCTGCATGAGATCGAAAGAAAAAGGCAAGTGACCAAAAATAAGGGGTAAAAAAATCCAAGAAAAGAGACTTGATTGTACATAGAGGATGACATGCGGGTCCCACCAGTCAGCAGCTTACTAACGTTTCCAAGGCGGCAGGGATGAAAAGAAAAAGGAAATAGCCAAAGATCAGAGGGTGAAAAAAATCAAAGAAAAGAAACTTTTATAGTACATAGAGGATGACATGGGTCCCATGGGCCAGCAGGTTCCTCAACGTTTTCAAGGGCGGCATGAGATCGAAAGAAAAAGGCAAGTGACCAAAAATCAGAGGGTGAAAAATAATCCAAAAAAAGAAACTTTTATTGTACATAGAGGATGACATGCTGTCCCAACGTTTCAAATGCGGTTTGAGATCAAAAGAAAAAGAAAGTAGCCAGAAATTAGGGGTAAAAAAACTCCAAGAAAAGAAAATTGATTGTACATAGAGGATTACATGCGGGTCCCACGAGTTTGCTTACTCAACGTTTCCAAAGGCAGGGATCAAAAGAAAAAGGAAATAGCCAAAAATCAGAGAGAAAAAAACCCAAGAAAATAAACTTTTGTAGTACATAGAGGATGACATGCGGGTCCCATGAGCCAGCAGGTTCCTCAACGTTTCAAACGTGGCATGGGATCGAAGGAAAAAGGCAAGTGACCAAATATCAGGAGCCAAAAATAATCCAAGAAAAGAAACTTTATTGTACATAGAGGATGACATGCGGGTCCCATTTGCAGCAGCGGTCCCAACGTTTCAAATGCGGCTTGAGATCAAAAGAAAAAGAAAGTAGCCAGAAATTAGGGGGTCAAAAAAACTCCAAGAAAGAAAAGCTTTATCGTTCATACAGGCTGACATGTGGGACCTATGAGCCAGCAGCTTATGAACGTTTCAAAGGCCAGGGGATCAAAAGAAAAGGAAATAGCCAAAAATCAGAGGGTGAAAAAAAATCCAAGAAATCAAACTTTTATTGTACATAGAGGATGACATGCGGGTCCCATGAGCCAGCGATTCCTCAACGTTTCAAACGTGGCATGAGATCGAAAGAAAAAGGCAAGTGACCAAATATCGAGCCAAAAATAATCCAAGAAAAGAAACTTTATTGTACATAGAGGATGACATGCGGGTCCCATTTTGCAGCAGCAGCGTTCCAAGCGGCAAGGACCAAAAGAAAATGAAGTAGCCAGAAATCAGGGGGTGAAAAAATCCAAGAAAAGAAAGATTTCAATTGGGCTGCATCTAGACATCTGGGCCTTCGAACTATCCTTCTGGGCCTTTTGACACGTACAATTTCAGCCCACTCCAGAACATGATAGTTCGGATTTTTCTCAAAAAAAAAACAGGAAAGTCCTATGCTTCGCCAAAACAAAAAACAAGGAGATTCAAGATATATGTTGTAAAAATAAAGATTTAATTTATCCGTTTGCAATAGCTCAGAGCGCAATACACTGTTTATTGTCTGCAAAATAATCAAGATATCACATGTTTCTTGTACGGGGAGGCTGACATCGTGGACCCATGAGCCAGCAGCGTTTTTAAAGGCGGCAGGGGATGGAAAGAAAAAATAAACCAAAAATCTGTTGGTAAAAAATCCAAGAAAAGAAACATTTTCGTTCTGAGAGGATGACATGCGGGACCCATGAGGCAGCAGGTCCTCAGCGCTTATTGTTCATAGAGGCTGACATGTGGGACCCGTGAGCCAGCAGCGTCCTCAACGTTTTAAAGGCGGCAGGATATCGAAAGAAAAAATAAGCCAAAAATCATTTGGTAAACAATATCCAAGAAAAGAAACATTTACCGTTCTGAGAGGATGACATGCGGGACCCATGAGGCAGCAGCATCCTCAACGATTCCAAGGCGGCAGGGGATCAAAGAAAAAAAGGAAATATCCAGAAATTAATTAGGGTTCAAAAAAATCCATCAAAGGAAACTTTTATTGTTCATAGAGGATGACTTGTGGGACCGACCTGCCAACAGCGTCCTCATCGTTTCAAAGGGGCAGGAGATCCAAAGAAAAAGGCAAATAGCCAGAAATTAGGGGTCAAAAATAACTCCAAGAAAGGAAACTTTTATTGTTCGTAGAGGATGACATGCGGGACCCATGAGCCAGCAGCTTACTCAACGTTTCAAAGGCGGCATGAGATCGAAAGAAAAAGGCAAGTGACAAAATATCAGGAGCAAAAGATAATCCAAGAAAAGAAACTTTATTGTACATAGAGGATGACATGTGGGTCCCATTTTGCAGCAGCGGTCTCAATGTTTGTAATGCGGCTTGAGATCAAAAGAAAAAGAAAGTAGCTAGTAATTAGGGGGTGAAAAAAATCCAAGAAAGGAAAGTTGATGGACATAGAGGATGACATGCGGGTCCCTTGAGCCAACAGCTTACTCAACGTTTCAAAGGGGGCAGGGGATCAAAAGAAAAAGGCAAGCCAAAAATCAGATGGTGAAAAAAAACCAAGAAAAAGAACTTTTATAGTACATAGAGGATGACATGCGGGTCCCATGAGCCTGCAGGTTCCTCAACGTTTCAAACGTGGCATGAGATCGAAAGAAAAAGGCAAGTGAAAAAATATCGAGCCAAAATAATTCAAGAAAAGAAAGTTTTATAGTACATAGAGGATGACATGCGGGTCCCATTTAGCAGCGGTATCCGTTTGAGAGGTGGCAGGGGATCAAAAGAAAAAGAAATTGCCAAAAATCAGATGGTGAAAAAAAACCTAGAAAAAGAACTTTTATAGTACATAGAGGATGACATGCGGGTCCCATGAGCCTGCAGGTTCCTCAACGTTTCAAACGTGGCATGAGATCGAAAGAAAAAGGCAAGTGAAAAAATATCGAGCCAAAAATAATTCAAGAAAAGAAAGTTTTATAGTACATAGAGGATGACATGCGGGTCCCATTTAGCAGCAGCGGTATCACCGTTTGAGAGGCAGCAGGTGATCGAAAGAAAAAGTCAAGTGACCAAATATGAGGTGCCAAAAAATCCAAGAAAAGAAAGTTTTATAGTACATAGAGGATGACATGCGGGTCCCATTTAGCAGCAGCGGTATCACCGTTTGAGAGGCGGCAGGGGATCGAAAGAAAAAGGTAAGTGACCAAATATGAGGTGCCAAAAATAATTCAAGAAAAGAAAGTTTTATAGTACATAGAGGATGACATGCGGGTCCCAAGCAGCAGCGGTATCACCGTTGAGAGGCGGCAGGGGATCGAAAGAAAAAGGCAAGTGACCAAATTTGAGGCCAAAAATAATCCAGAAAAGAAAGTTTTATAGTACATAGAGGATGACATGCGGGTCCCTGAGCAGCAGCGTATCACCGTTTGAGAGGCGAGGGATCGAAAGAAAAGGCAAGTGACCAAATTTGAGGTGCCAAAAAAAACTCCAAGAAAAGAAAGTTGATTGCACATAGAGGATGACATGCGGGTCCCATTTAGCAGAGCGGTCTCAACGTTTCCAAGGCAAGGGATCAAAAGAAAAAGGAAGTAGCGGGGTCAAAAAAATCCAAGAATAGAAAGAATTTTGGTTCATAGAGGATGACATGCGGGACCCATGATCCTGCATCGTAAACGGCTCGATCGGAGAACGTTGAACGAGATGGCGCGATGTAGAAAAAACAATGCAGAGAGGCTGCCATCTGGGCCCTACATCCCTCGGCGGTGCGGATTTGCGTTGACTCGGCCGGCGAACCCGAGATTTCGAGATGCACCACGTCCCGGGCCACCATACGCCACGTTTTGGCCGCTTTCGTCGGGCTAGGTGGCCTCAAAAACGAGAAAAAAAAGTTTTGACATGCACCACGGAGGGACCAAAATCGTCGGCCATGGTACACCAGCAACCACGGCGCGACTTCAACTTCGTCGGCCATGGCAACTTTTCTTGTAGTGTCTGCAATGAAATCTGGTAGGACCTGCGATTTTATTGCTTTTCTTTTTTCGTACGTGATGTCCCGAGGGGAAAGTTCTATTCCCCAAAGGGAGACACGACCCGTAGCCGGGTTGTTCAGATATTTGATAAGGGAGCCCTTGACCACTATTATTGGGTGCACTAAAAATAGTGTCGCAATTTTCTTGCTGTCGTGAATACTCCATATGCTAGCTTTTGATATTGCGGATACCGCTGTTTTGACGGCGACAGACTTGATGAAATATACTGGCCTTTGAACTCCATGAAGCTTGCCTTCTTCTTCTTCGACCACTAGGGCCTTGCTGACCACCCGAGGTGTAGCTGCAATATACAAGAGGAGAGGTTCTTTCTCTTTTGGCGCCACCAATATCGGTGGTGTCGAAATTGCTCGCTTGAGGTTCTCGAAGGCTCTATCTGCTTCCTCGTTCCATTGAAATTTTTCCCCTTGTTTGATCAATGCATAGAACGGCAGCGCCTTTTCTCCTAGCCTGGCGACGAATCTGCTTAAAGCTGCGACTCGCCCCGTTAGCTGTTGTATTTCTTTCAACTTTGTTGGCTTTCTCATAGTAACGATGGCCTGTATTTTTTCGGGATTAGCTTCAATCCCCCTTGCTGATACTAAGAACCCGAGAAGTTCTCCAGCGGGAACTCCAAAAGAGCACTTTGTCGGGTTCAGCTTGAGGCAGAACTTGTCGAGGTTGTCGAAGGTTTCCTTCAAATCTTCGATCAAAGTCGACCCTTTCTTTGATGTTATTACGACATCGTCGATGTAGACTTGTACATTTTTTCCGATCTGTGTTGCTAGGCACTTCTGCATCATCCGCTGATATGTTGCTCCCGCATTTTTCAGACCAAAGGGCATTGTTTTGTAGCAAAACACGCCATAAGGTGTGATGAACGCTGTCTTGGCTTCATCTTCTTCTTTTAGTCTGATCTGGTTATAACCAGAATATGCGTCCAAGAAGGAAAGACGTTCGCATCCTGCCGTGGAGTCGATGATTTGATCGATCCTTGGGAGGGGAAAGTGATCCTTGGGACAATGTTTATTGAGACACGTGAAGTCGACGCACATGCGAAGGACTATTGTGTGTTTCTTTGGCACCATCACTGGGTTAGCTACCCATGTGGCTTCTGTAGATATTTCTCTAATGAAACCAGCTTTGAGTCGATCTATCTCTGATAACATTGCTTTGCGGCTAGGTTCCGAAAAACGCCGCAAAGGCTGCTTGACTGGTCGTGCGAGAGGATCCAAATTGAGGTGGTGCTCGGCAAGTTCCCTGGGTACTCCTGGCATGTCAGCTGGACACCATGCGAAGATTCTCCAGTGCTCACGGAGGAACTCGACGAGCGCGCTTTCCTATGCGACATCCATGTTTGCGGCAATGGACGTCGTTTTCTTTGGATCTGTCGGGTGGATCTGTACCTCTTTTGAATCTTTGGTTGTGTTGAAAGTTGGCTCCTTAGAAGGTCTTCCTACCTCTGGCAGCACATCATAATCAGTGAACCTTGGCGCCGCATATTCTGCTTGCATCCCGAAAGTTTCTGACAGTCGATGAAAATCTTTGTCGCATTTATCGGATAACGCAAAGCTTCCTTTGATTGTGATAGGTCCCTTGGGCCAGGCAACCTCCACAACAAATATGTATAATGCGGCACTGCCATGAACCTGGCATACGCTGGTCGTCCCAACAAGGCGTGATATTGCGACGGAAATCCACCACTTCGAACTCCAGATTCTCTATCCTGTAGTTTTCTCGGGTTCCAAACTGAACGTCGAGGTTGATCTTGCCCAATGGGTAACTTGGCTTCTCTGGTGTAATCCCGTGGAAACGTGTATCAGTTGGTTTCAAGTTTGCTAGGGATATGTTCATCTTCCTCAATGTATCTGCATACATGAGGTTTAAGCTGCTGCCGCCATCTATGAAGACTCTCGACACATCAAAACCAGCGATTACTGCGGGTAAGATGAGTGCTGATTGTCCTGGTCGAGGAACTTGCTGCGGATGATCTGCAATTGTGAAGCCGATGTCTTGCCCCGACCAATTTAGGTACTCGACTGTTGGTGGAGGCATCTTCTCTGCCATGAACACTTGTCGCGAGATTACCTTCTGCGCCCTGTTTGATGGCCTGGCTTTCTGAATCATCGAGACCGCACCATTAGAGTTGGGGTCAACATATGGAGGTGGATGTGGTGCTGCCGCAATTCTAAGCTGATGCCGATTTTCGTCCGTAATTGCGGGAGGAGGTGGAAGGTGAATCTCACTCCTTGGCTCCCGAGGATTTCTGTTATTTGCTTGGGCATTTGCGATTCCTGCGGCTCGCAACATTGCCTGAAAATTCTCAGTCTTTCTGGAGATGTCCTGACTGCCTCTTTCCATTGTTGTCGAGGTAAAAGTGCATTTGACACGGACCGTTCATCATCTCCTCGGGAGACACATAAGGTCTTTGAATCCTTGGTCCACTATTTTGCCTGTTGCCGCGAAAATCACCTCTATTGTCGCCTTGTTGCTCGTTGCTCCTTTGATAATCATCTCGACTATTTCCTCCAGGATTTCCCCGAAAACCAGCCGATATATGGCCGGGAGCATCGTTGTTGTAGAACTGGCGAGAAAATCGCCTTCTATTTTGATAATTTCGACCACGATCCTCTTCTGGCGACCTGTGTCGCTTGTTGTATATTGCGTCTTCTCCATCTGCCCATTTATTGGCTATCTCCATGAGTGCTGATATGGTCTTAGGGTTAGTTCTCCCTAAGTCCTCGACGAAATCTGCTCGTCGGATTCCTGCTACGAACGCATCTATGGCTCTCTCGTCAGATATGTCCTCTGCCGAGTTTTTAATAATGTTCCACCGCTGTATATATTTCCTCATCGACTCGTCGTACTTTTGTCGACACGCCCTCAACTCTTCCAACGACGCAGGTTTCTTGCAGGTGGATCGGAAGTTTTTCACGAAGATGTTCTCAAAGTTATCCCAGCTGTCGATGGAATTTAGGGGGAGTTTCTTTATCCAAGATCTCGCGGCACCACTCAGGTGACTTGGATACTTTGCATAGCTGTTGCTCTGGTTCCTCCTACCAGCTTTACCATCTCGAGATAATCCACGAGCCAATCCTCGGGATCTTGCAGGCCGTCGAACTTCTTGAAATTCTCGGGTAACTTGAACCCTTTCGGTACTCGAGTTTTTCGAACTCTTCTCGTAAAGCATGGGAGTCCACACATATCTTCATCGGCAAGCTCTGGCGAGTGCTGACGCTCCCTTCTTTCTTGTCGCGCTCTGTCCACCCTTACTTGGACTGCTGTGTCTCTTGCCCCACTTGTTCTTGGTGGGTCTTGAACTGCTGCGGTGGGTCGTGGACTATTTTGCCTAGGATTTTCTTCGGGAGGCGTTGTTGCAAACGCTGTTCCCATAACTCCTACTCCAGCCATTGCCATATTGAACAATGGTTCTCTCGGGTCTCCAGGAGGTGGTCTGGATGCGAGGATGTAAGCTTGTGTTGCCATGTAACCTGCCTCTGGCGTTTTTGGGATGATATTTCCCCGTTCGTCGATCGACATAAAGGACATGTCGAGATTTTGGATTATACTTCCTCTTTCTGCTTCGGGTATGTTTTGCAGCCGAGACATTGCTCTCCTCCGAGCTTCTCTGTGACTATCTCCCGTAGTTCCTGAAAGGCGACTTAACTCTGCTCGGCGTCTGCTTGATGCAGAAGCTGCTTCTTTCCTCCTATTCAGGGATGCTGTCTGTTTTTCTAACTCTCTGCTTACTCGAGCAAGTCTATATTGATATGCTTGAAGTTCTTGTGCAGTAGCAGTGGTGGTCATAGGTTCTGAACCATCCATGGCTTTCGCAGCCCTATCCCACGCTTCTTGCGGGAGCTGTACTCTTGCGCGAGTTGAGGATCCAGGATATTTAGTGCCTAGGCCATGTCTGAGATCAGCGGGATCGACGTATGGATTTCCCAATTCGTCGAAAGCCTCTGATGTTTGCGGGTCTGATGTGCCTGCCCCTTCTACCACATAGATCTGATGATATTTTGCGCATTGATTTTTATCAAGATTGGTGACACCATCATATAGAGTGGTGAAGACCTTTCCGATGGCAACAGACTTGTCGATGAAGTTGAAGCTGTCGACGCTGTCGGAGTCGCTGCTTATAAAGGAGTCCGCAGACGACTCGAAGGATGTGTTGCTGAAGATCTTGGCGAGCTTTCCGCTTGCCTTGTTGTCGACGAAGTATGGCGACGAAAACTCCTCGTCACTCGACGAAAAGTTAGAATCGACCGCTGAAAATTCCGACGAGATCGGAACTTCGAGACGGTAGGATCCTTCCTTGTTGACGCCAAATCGGAATTCTCCGAACGTCATGATGATGGGCTCCTCCAGATAGGCACATGCATCCATACGGGAGGGCGGGTGAGGAATAAAATTGAATAGATCAGTTTTTCCCTTGTTACCTCGATCCATCGCGTTGCTTGCTGTTGACGATGTCGAAGATCTTGAACGTGCCATCGAGATCAGCTCCTTGCAACCTCTAATCCCCACGGTCGGCGCCAATTGACAAAGGATTAACTTGTCAATGCCTACAGATTGTAGACTTGGGTTTTGCTAGAAGTAGAGGGCAAGTAGATCTCGAAGGTTTAGGCGAAAAGTACTCGACTATTATGAAAACTAGGGTTATGTTGACAGTAGATTCGATCCTCTCTTTGTCCCTCGACTCCCCCTTATATAGGAGGTGGAGCCGAGGGTTTTCGTTTTGTACAAGTTACAGAGTCCGGGATGGTTTCTAACTCATCCCGCCAGATTACAAATAACTCTTCCTATTACAACTCTAGCTTTCCTTAATATATCTTGGACTCTCGAATCTTCTTATTCTTCGGATAGTGGGCCTTCAGTAAACTCCGGGTACTATCTTCGGCAGGCCCATTTGAGATGCCTATGTCACATGGTGCCCGCATATTCCTTCGTGCACATCTTTCAGGATGATTCTTCCTTCTTCGGGTGTAACGCATCTCTGCGCTTCGTTTGTACAATTCTCCTTTTACCACTGTGAAAGCTTTTGATCTTCTCATTATTTGCCTTGCTTCGACTGGATCGTCGGGTATTGTTTTCTTAGGATATATGATATGTAAGCCTGCATCCATGGAACTTGCACCATCATGACTAGCTCTTGCTCTTCTTCTTCTTCTGCTGTGTCTTTGGTGATAGTCGAGGTATTCTCTTTCTTCTCCTTCTTTGTTTTTGCTGTGATACGTCCAATTTGCATCACTATTTTGTATCATAATTTGCTGTTATTCATTGATATATTTCATATTGGGATACAATACTTATGTTATTTCATCTATTTTGCATGTTTATCATCATTGGAGGATCAAGCACCGGAGCCAGGATTCTGCTGGAAAAAGCACCGTCAGAACGCAATATTTCGGAAGATCAACTGTGGAAGGGAATTTCACGTAAATTCCTATTTTTCCAGATGACGGAGGGAGCCAAAAGGGGAAGAGGAGAAGAGCCACTGTGGGCCCAGACCATAGGGCGGCGCGGCCCATGGCCTGGCCGCGCCACCCTATGCTCTGGGGGCCCCACAGCCCCTTTCGCCTCCTTTTCTTCGCGTACTCCTTCGTCCCGAAAACCTAAGCCACAGAGGGACCTCACGAAGGGTTACAGCCGCCTCTGCGGGGCGGAGAACACCAGAGAGAAAAGAGCTCTCCGGCGGGCGAATCCGCCGGGGAAATTCCCTCCCGGAGGGGGAAATCGACGCCATCGCCATCGTCATCGAGCGGGACATCATCTCCATCATCATCATCATCATCTCCACCATCTACACCGCCATCACCACCGCTGCACCTCGTCATCGCTGTAGCAATTCGGGTTAAATCTTGATTGTTTGATAGGGGAAACTCTCCCGGTGTTATTCTATACTTGTTGTAGATGCTATTGAGTGAAACCATTGAACCAAGGTTTATGTTCAGATTGTTATTCATCATCATATCACCTCTGATTGTATTCCATATGATGTCTCGTGAGTAGTTCGTTTAGTTCTTGAGGACATGGGTGAAGTCTAAATGCTAGTAGTGAATTATGGTTGAGTAATATTCAATGTTATGATATTTAAGTTGTGGTGTCATTCTTCTAGTGGTGTCGTGTGAACGTCGACTACACGACACTTCACCATTTATGGGCCTAGGGGAGTGCATCTTGTATTCGGTTGCTAATTGCGGGGTTGCCGGAGTGACAGAAACCTGAGCCCCCGTTAGTATATCGATGCAGGAGGGATCGCAGGATCTCAGAGTTTAAGGCTGTGGTTAGATTTATCTTAATTACTTTCTTGTAGTTGCGGATGCTTGCAAGGGGTATAATCACAAGTATGTATTAGTCCTAGGAAGGGCGGTGCATTAGCATAGGTTCACCCACACAACACTTATCAAAACAATGAAGATTATTAAACCACATGAAGCGAAAGTACTAGACTAAAATCCCCGTGTGTCCTCAGAACGTTTGGTCATTATAAGTAAACAAACCGGCTTGTCCTTTGTGCTAAAAAGGATTGGGCCACTCGCTGCAATTATTTCTCTCGCATTTTATTTACTTGTACTTTATTTATCTGCAATATCAAAACCCCCTGAATACTTGTCTGTGAGCATTTACAGTGAATCCTCCATCGAAACTGCTGCCAACACCTTCTGCTCCTCGTTGGGATCGACATTCTTACTTATCGAAGATACTACGATACACCCCCTATACTTGTGGGTCATCAGCTGGCTTTGTTGATCTCTCGCTTATCTCTTCCCAAAACACGCCTGGAGGTATTGCGAGACACTGTGACCCGATGTTTGCAAGAACGTCGGCTTCATCGTTGCTCATCCTGCTGATGTGATTTACTTCGCAACCATCGAATAACTTCTCGAGCTCGTTGTACACCTCTTTATATGCTATCATGCTTTCGTTGACTGCATCACATTGGTTCATGACTTGTCTGTGCCACCAATTGTGAGTCGCCGAAAATTTTTCCGGGTTGCACCACAAGCTTTCGCCATCTTCATCCCGTGTATGAGAGCTTCATATTCTGCTTCATTGTTAGACGCATTTGGGAACGTCATTCGTAGAACATACTTCAACTTGTCGCCTTCAGGTGATACTAATATCACGCCTGCTCCAGCACCTTCCAATCTTTTGGACCCGTCGAAGTTCATGGTCCAAGTTCTCGATAAATCTGGGGTCCTGTGTTTTGTAGCTCCATCCACTCTGCAATGAAATCTGGTAAGACCTGCGATTTTATTGCTTTTCTTTTTTCATACGTGATGTCCCGAGGGGAAAGTTCTATTCCCCAAAGGGAGACACGACCCGTAGCTTCTGGGTTGTTCAGTATATTTGATAAGGGAGCCTCGTTGACCACTATTATCGGGTGCGCCGAAAAATAGTGTCGCAATTTTCTTGCTGTCGTGAATACTCCGTATGCTAGCTTTTGATATTGCGGGTACCGCTGTTTTGACGGCGACAGTACTTCGCTGATGAAATATACTGGCCTTTGAACTCCATGAAGCTTGCTTCTTCTTCTCTCTCGACCACTAGGGCCGTGCTGACCACCTGAGGTGTAGCTGCAATATACAAGAGGAGAGGTTCTTTCTCTTTTGGCGCCACCAATATCGGTGGTGTCGAAATTGCTCGCTTGAGGTTCTCGAAGGCTCTATCTGCTTCCTCGTTCCATTGAAATTTTTCCCCTTGTTTGATCAATGCATAGAACGGCAGCGCCTTTTCTCCTAGCCTGGCGACGAATCTGCTTAAAGCTGCGACTCGCCCCGTTAGCTGTTGTATTTCTTTCAACTTTGTTGGCTTTCTCATAGTAACGATGGCCTGTATTTTTTCGGGATTAGCTTCAATCCCCCTTGCTGATACTAAGAACCCGAGAAGTTCTCCAGCGGGAACTCCAAAGGAGCACTTTGTCGGGTTCAGCTTGAGGCAGAACTTGTCGAGGTTGTCGAAGGTTTCCTTCAAATCTTCGATCAAAGTCGACCCTTTCTTTGATGTTATTACGACATCGTCGATGTAGACTTGTACATTTTTTCCGATCTGTGTTGCTAGGCACTTCTGCATCATCCGCTGATATGTTGCTCCCGCGTTTTTCAGACCAAAGGGCATTGTTTTGTAGCAAAACACGCCATAAGGTGTGATGAACGCTGTCTTGGCTTCATCTTCTTCTTTTAGTCTGATCTGGTTATAACCAGAATATGCGTCCAAGAAGGAAAGACGTTCGCATCCTGCCGTGGAGTCGATGATTTGATCGATCCTTGGGAGGGGAAAGTGATCCTTGGGACAATGTTTATTGAGACACGTGAAGTCGACGCACATGCGAAGGACTATTGTGTGTTTCTTCGGCACCATCACTGGGTTAGCTACCCATGTGGCTTCTGTAGATATTTCTCTAATGAAACCAGCGTCTTTGAGTCGATCTATTTCGATAACATGGCTTTGCGGCTAGGTTCCGAAAACGCCGCAAAGGTGCTTGACTGGTCGTGCGAGAGGATCCAAATTAAGGTGGTGCTCGGCAAGTTCCCTGGGTACTCCTGGCATGTCAGCTGGACACCATGCGAAGATTTTCCAGTGCTCACGGAGGAACTCGACGAGCGCGCTTTCCTATGCGACATCCATGTTTGCGGCAATGGACGTCGTTTTCTTTGGATCTGTCGGGTGGATCTGTACCTCTTTTGAATCTTTTGTTGTGTTGAAACTTGGCTCCTTAGAAGGTCTTCCTACCTCTGGCAGCACATCATAATCAGTGAGCCTTGGCGCCGCATATTCTGCTTGCATCCCGAAAGTTTCACATCGATGAAAATCTTTGTCGCATTTATCGGATAACGCAAAGCTTCCTTTGATTGTGATAGGTCCCTTGGGCCCAGGCAACCTCCACAACAAATATGTATAATGCGGCACTGCCATGAACCTAGCTGGTCGTCCCAACAAAGCATGATACTGCGACGGGAAATCGACGACTTCAAACTCCATATTCTCTATCCTGTAGTTTTCTCGGGTTCCGAACTGAACGTCGAGGTTGATTTTGCCCAATGGGTAACTTGGCTTCTCTGGTGTAAACGTGTATCAGTTGGTTTCAAGTTCGCTAGGGATATGTTCATCTTCCTCAATGTATCTGCATACATGAGGTTTAAGCTGCTGCCGCCATCTATGAAGACTCTCGACACATCAAAACCAGCGATTACTGCGGGTAAGATGAGTGCTGATTGTCCTGGTCGAGGAACTTGCTGCGGATGATCTGCAATTGTGAAGCCGATGTCTTGCCCCGACCAATTTAGGTACTCGATGTTGGTGGAGGCATCTTCTCTGCCATGAACACTTGTCGCGAGATTACCTTCTGCGCCCTGTTTGATGGCCTGGCTTTCTGAATCATCGAGACCGCACCATTAGAGTTGGGGTCAACATATGGAGGTGGATGTGGTGCTGCCGCAATTCTAAGCTGATGCCGATTTTCGTCCGTAATTGCGGGAGGAGGTGGAAGGTGAATCTCGCTCCTTGGCTCCCGAGGGTTTCTGTTATTTGCTTGGGCATTTGCAATTCCTGCGGCTCGCAACATTGCCTGAAATTTCGGCAGTCTTTTGGAGATGTCCTGACTGCCTCTTTCCATTGTTGTCGAGGTAAAAGTGCATTTGACACGGACCGTTCATCATCTCCTCGGGAGACACATAAGGTCTTTGAATCCTTGGTCCACTATTTTGCCTGTTGCCGCGAAAATCACCTCTATTGTCGCCTTGTTGCTCGTTGCTCCTTTGATAATCATCTCGACTATTTCCTCCAGGATTTCCCCGAAAACCAGCCGATATATGGCCGGGAGCATCGTTGTTGTAGAACTGGCGAGAAAATCGCCTTCTATTTTGATAATTTCGACCACGATCCTCTTCTGGCGACCTGTGTCGCTTGTTGTATATTGCGTCTTCTCCATCTGCCCATTTATTGGCTATCTCCATGAGTGCTGATATGGTCTTAGGGTTAGTTCTCCCTAAGTCCTCGATGAAATCTGCTCGGCGGACTCCTGCCACGAATGCATCTATTGCCCTCTCGTCGGATATATCTTCTGCCGAGTTTTTTATAATGTTCCATCGCTGTATGTATTTCCTCATCGACTCGTCGTGTTTTTGTCGGCATGCCCTCAGCTCTTCCAACGATGCGGGTTTCTTGCAGGTGGATCGGAAGTTTTTCACGAAGATGTTCTCAAAGTTATCCCAGCTGGAATTCAAGGGGAGTTTCTTTATCCAAGATCTCGCGGCACCACTCAGGTGGACTTGGATACTTTGCATAGCTGTTGCTCTGGTTCCTCCTACCAGCTTTACCATCTCGAGATAGTCCACGAGCCAATCCTCGGGATCTTGCAGGCCGTCGAACTTCTTGAAATTCTCGGGTAACTTGAACCCTTTCGGTACTCGAGTTTTTCGAACTCTTCTCGTAAAGCATGGGAGTCCACACATATCTTCATCGGCAAGCTCTGGCGAGTGCTGACGCTCCCTTCTTTCTTGTCGCGCTCTGTCCACCCTTACTTGGACTGCTGTGTCTCTTGCCCCACTTGTTCTTGGTGGGTCTTGAACTGCTGCGGTGTGTCGTGGACTATTTTGCCTAGGATTTTCTTCGGGAGGCGTTGTTGCAAACGCTGTTCCCATAACTCCTACTCCAGCCATTGCCATATTGAACAATGGTTCTCTCGGGTCTCCAGGAGGTGGTCTGGATGCGAGGATGTAAGCTTGTGTTGCCATGTAACCTGCCTCTGGCGTTTTTGGGATGATATTTCCCCGTTCGTCGATCGACATAAAGGACATGTCGAGATTTTGGATTATACTTCCTCTTTCTGCTTCGGGTATGTTTTGTAGGCGAGACATTGCTCTCCTCCGAGCTTCTCTGTGACTATCTCCCGTAGTTCCTGAAAGGCGACTTAACTCTGCTCGGCGTCTGCTTGATGCAGAAGCTGCTTCTTTCCTCCTATTCAGGGATGCTGTCTGTTTTTCTAACTCTCTGCTTACTCGAGCAAGTCTATATTGATATGCTTGAAGTTCTTGTACAGTAGCAGTGGTGGTCATAGGTTCTGAACCATCCATGGCTTTCGCAGCCCTATCCCACGCTTCTTGCGGGAGCTGTACTCTTGCGCGAGTTGAGGATCCAGGATATTTAGTGCCTAAGCCATGTCTGAGATCAGCGGGATCGACGTATGGATTTCCCAATTCGTCGAAAGCCTCTGACGTTTGCGGTTCTGATGTGCCTGCCCCTTCTACCACATAGATCTGATGATATTTTGCGCATTGATTTTTATCGGATTGGTGACACCATCATATAGAGTTGTGAAGACCTTTCCGATGGCAGCAGACTTGTCGATGAAGTTGAAGCTGTCGACGCTGTCGGAGTCGCTGCTTATAAAGGAGTCCGCAGACGACTCGAAGGATGTGTTGCTGAAGATCTTGGCGAGCTTTCCGCTTGCCTTGTTGTCGATGAAGTATGGCGACGAAAACTCCTCGTCACTCGACGAAAAGTTAGAATCGACCGCTGAAAATTCCGACGAGATCGGAACTTCGAGATGGTAGGATCCTTCCTTATTGACGCCAAATCGGAATTCTCCGAACGTCATGATGATGGGCTCCTCCAGATAGGCACATGCATCCATACGGGAGGGCGGGTGAGGAATAAAATCGAATAGATCAGTTTTTGTTTACCTCGATCCATCGCGTTGCTTGCTGTTGATGATGTCGAAGATCTTGAACGTGCCATCGAGATCAGCTCCTTGCAACCTCTAATTCCCACAGACGGCGCCAATTGACAAAGGATTAACTTGTCAATGCCTACAGATTGTAGACTAGGGTTTGTTGCGGTTCGTTGCATAGAAAACAAAAATTTTCCTACCGCAAAGACGAATAAATCCAAGATCTAATCTATGGAACACCCAAGATCTAATCTACAAGATCGAAGCAACGAGATTGATGTGAGACTAACCCTCGAAGATTTCCAAAGCCTACGAGATTAGATCTCGTTGTTGGTGTAGACGATCATCCCCGGTGCTCCAATCCGGCAGCACTTCTGTACTCGGTCGCGCGTACGGTGTCGATGAAGCCCTTCCTCTCTCTGTTCCAGCGGGGCGGAGGTGTGGTAGATCTCCACGGAATCCCAGCAGCACGACGGCGTGGTGGTGGTGGTGGAGAAGAATTGCTGCAGGGCTTCGCCTAAGCCTGCGCAGCATATGGAGGAGAAAGAGAGGGGGCGGCCAGGGTTTCTGGATGGGGTGCCTTGGCCGGCCACCCCCTCCCCTCTTTATATAGGTGGGGGGTCGGCCTAGGGTTTCCCCTAGGGCCCACCTACCCCCTTTGGCCGGCCACATGGGGAGGGAAAACTCCTCCCCCAAGTATTCCCCTTATCTCCTAATTTAAACCATTTATTTTAGGAGATAGATCTTATCTCTAGATTTAAACCATTTAAACTAGAGATAGATCTTATCTCTAAGGGGGCCGGCCTAGGCCCACATGTCATGGTGGGTAGGACACACTATGCCATGTGGCACCTATGTGGCCTCTCCCGGGGTGGTGGGCCCACTGGTGGCCCTCTAGAACCTTCTAGAAGCTCTGGTCAAAACACCGGACTTTTCCCGAACCCCGGAAAATGACTTCCCATATATGAATCTTATTCTCCGGACCATTCCGGACCTCCTCGTGATGTCCCGGATCCCATCCGAGACTCCGAACAAAAACTTCGGACTCCAACTCATATTCCGAATCTACTTATGCGACATCGAACCTTAAGCGCGTCACCCTACGGTTCGAACTATGCAACATGGTCGAGACTCCTCTCCGAGCAATAACCAATAGCGGGATCTGGAGATCCATAATGGCTCCCACATATTCAACGATGACTTAGTGATCGATTGAACCATTTACATACGATGCCAATTCCCTTTGTCTCGCGATATTTTACTTGTCCGAGGTTCGATCATCGGTATCTCCATACCTTGTTCAACCTCGTTACCAACAAGTACTCTTTACTCGTACCGTGGTATGTCATCTCTTATGATCCAATCATATGCTTGCAAGCTAATCGACGACATTCCACCGAGAGGGCCCAGAGTATATCTATCCGTCATCGGGATGGACAAATCCCACTATTGATCCATACGCTCAACTCACACTTTCCAAATACTTAATCCCATCTTTATAACCACCCATTTACGCAATGGCGTTTGATGTAATCAAAGTACCCTTCCGGTGTAAGTGATTTACATGATCTCATGGTCGAAGGACTTAGGCAACTATGTATCGAAAGCTTATAGCAAATTGAACTTAATGACTTGATCTTATGCTACGCTCATTTGGGTGTGTGTCCATTATATCATTCACCTAATGACATAACCTTGTTATTAATAACATCCTATGTTCATGATCACGAAACCATGATCATCCATTAATCAACAAGCTAGTTATACAAGAGGCTTACTAGGGACTCCTTGTTGTTTACATAACACACATGTATCAATGTTCCGGTTAATACAATTATAGCATGAGATGTAAACATTTATCATGAACAATAAGATATAACAATAACTAATTTATTATTGCCTCTTGGGCATATCTCCAACAGTCTCCCACTTGCACTAGAGTCAATAATCTAGTTAACATTTGTAAAGATATAACACCTTGGCCTTCTGGTGCTTATCATGTTTTGCTCACGGGAGAGGTTTTAGTCAACGGATCTGACACACTCAGAAACGTATGTATTTTGCAATTCATTTGCGTCTCAACGCATCACCCATTTTCCAAATGAGTCGGCATTAATTGTATATGCTTAGTCCTCTGGTGGAACCTTAATTCCGCGGTCTGAAATAAGTCACTAATATTGTCACACACAATATAGCTTCAAAGTTCTGACACTGTCGGAACTACACCAAGTTCTCAAAGAACTCCTTAACTTAACATCCTCAGTCATTGTCAAAACAATGACATACTCTGCCTTCGTTTGTAGAATCCGTCACAATATTTAGAACTGATCTAAATCTAGCATAGACTTCTTCTAGCTCATTGTGCTACCTTATAAACAACACTTAGCCTAATTGAGATTGAAATTTTATTTTTATATGTGACCAAACTAATATCGGTGCAACACCTTACAGCGATTTGTTTGTCACTATCCCATATAAAAACTATATATATATATATATCCTTGGTTCTTCTAAAGCACTCAGGGATATTCTTACTGTTGTCCAATGATCATTACATGAATCATTCTGGTATATGCTCGTAACACTTTAGAGCACAGGACATCTGACTTTGTACATATTATTCGTGATCTAAAATCACTCATGTGTATTTACTCATCGAGTGTCAAATACACTCAAGTCTTGTTAAACCTTCACATGAAAAGAACACCTTCTTAATACTTCTATATTGAACTACTTCAATATCTATTCTATGTACTTAAACTTAAACTTATTATGTGTTTCTATCTATCTTCATAGATCTTGACACTAAATATGTTTCAATTCATATCCTTTCATTGATGTTAATTCTCAATGAAACCTTTTAAATCAATTATATAATTACACTATTTATAATCAACGATATGTCATCTCCATAAAGTATTATAAATATGTCTCAGCGCTCCCACTTAATTTCTTGCAAATGCAAGCATCTTCATCGTTTCTGATGAAATCAAAACTCTTTGATTATTTCATCCGGTGAAGATTCCAACTCCGCGATACTCACTTCATCCAATTGAAGTTTGTATACCTATCTAGTATTCCACGGACCAGCAAAACTCTTGGTTGTATCTAGTATACATCCTTCATACACACTTCTGGTAAGGAATGTATTTCTGCCATCCTACTATCATATCTCATAAAAGAAATATGTAGCGATTACTAGAATAATCCACATAGACTATAAGCATTGCCACGGAAGATCTAATCTTATCGTAGTCAACTCTTTGAACTTTTTCGTAAACTGCTTTTCGATAAGTCAAGCTTCTTTAAGGATATTCCATCCAAGTCCATCTACTTTATAGATCCATTTACTTTCAAAAAGTATTCACCTATCTTGGATTTCATGGCGCATAGCCATTTTAACGGAGTCAGGGCCCATCATAACTTCTTTGTATGTAGTTGGTTTATCATTGTTCAAAAACAATCCTTTGTCCACAAATCATTTATTTGACCACAAAATAAACCACATCTACAAGGTTCAATAAGTACTTTGATCTCCATGACTATAACACATTGTAGACATGGGAGCCATGATCTTCGTAGCTGCTTCCGGAACCATTTCCGATGTTGTGCTACTCTGATCATCATGCTCAGGTTCATAAACCTTATCAAGTTCCATTGTCCTCCCACTCAAATAGTTCGCTAGAAACAATTTCTTTGAAATAAGTAAGAAACATCGACAAACACTTTTGTCTTTGACTTCATAGTGGAAAGAATTCCCAATCAATTTCATGGGATAATCAACAAAGACATTTATCCGATTTTGGTTGTAAACTCATTTACTTATGCTATGCATACCAAAATTTATGAAAGGACTATTTAGGGTTTATACCCATGCCATAACTCGTATGGTGTCATTTCAATGGATCATGATGATGCTCTATTTAGTGTAAAAGCGATAGTCTCTAAAGCGTAATCCACAAAAATATAATGGCGTCATTTTATTTTATCTCATCATCAATCCAACAGGTTTGGATACGTCTCTTGGATACTCCATCATCATCATGATACTCCAAGAAACGTGAGTTGTAGAACAATTTCATAAATCTCTTAGATGTTCGCTAAAACTCGTAATTCAAATATTTCCACCATGATCCAATCATAGATATTTGACTTTTCTATTACGATGATTTTCACTTCATGCTGAAACTTATTTGAATCCATTCAAATGTTTTCAAACTTCTTCCTTATCGAATATATCCACATATATATACTCAATTCATTGTTAGAAGTTTTCATGAAGTAGAAGAATCTCCCGCACACAACTATGCCCAGTGAACAATATACATCATCATGTATGTTTCCACTAAGTTAGTTGCCCGTTCAACTCTTGGCCTATGAACGGTATTTAAGTCATTCTCTTTTAGAAGAGATTTGCAAGCGCCAAACGATTCCAAGTCGAATGACTCCAAAAATCCATTCAAATGGAGTTCCTTCATGCGTTCCTTTCTAACATGACCTAAATGGCGGTTCCACTAATGAGTGGAATTCATATCATTTGCCTTATGGCATTTTAGCGTCAGTGTTATGCATGTGTGCTTCACCATAAAGATTTATAATAACTTATCCATCGTACATGGAATATGTCATAATTTGAACAACTCATTGTTTTCATTTGACTAGAACATAACAACAATTATAAAGTTCTTTATTATAAATCTGAATGGCTAGGTAGAATGCCAACGACGAACACAATAACACTTTATTTTGTTCCAGACGTGCATTCCTACCATATTCCTTGTCAGTCACTTAGGCCATTGTATTCTTGTATTGCGTTGTTTTGTATGACACCTCATACCAACCAATATGGTACAATTACCCAAGAATTTCATTGTGTGACCAAAACAAGGAATACATTCATAACATGTATATCATCTATATACACCTGAGCTAGACTTTCTAGTCTTTTCTTTCTTTCTGCCAAAATATCTTTTGTAGTTTCTCTTTTAGTTTTCCTCATTCTCAGAAAACACTTCACTTTCAATGACTTCTAAGTCCCTTGGTCAAATACCAATAACCTTGAGGTTCTTACTTTGAAGTTGATCATCATATGACAAGTGTTCCAGATTTCACTATTAGTAACTTTGTAATATGATGAACAATTTCACCCATAATTTTATCCATCATATCATGACGACTTTCCGAGACCATGGCTGTACATGCTAGGCTCGTAAAGTTTAACCTCAGTATTCGCCTGTGCAAATCTGGCTTGTACCCGTTGTATGCACACGTAGAATCTATCACACCCGATCATCACGTGATGCTTCGAAACGACGAGTCTTAGCAACGGTGCATACTAAGGACAATCACTTCATGGATATGCGAATATCGTTAGTGCCCAACTAGTTGGAGGATTGGGACGCCTGGCGTCTTCAACCTTCGTACATTCCCATAAAACTTATGAGTTTATGTAGTCTCACTAGATTATATTCTATCATCTTGCAATAAGGTCTTAGATATCACATATATCTCATACCTTGCTTATTTCTGAAAACAAAATTTCCAGCTCCTTACTTTTCAAACAGATTTGAACTTCAAGTTTCACGGAGGCAAGATGATTCTAGGTACTAATTGAAACCATTGTTCTTTGAATCATTAATGAGAAGTTTACTAAAAGTTTGCAATAGGACTTAATCATTTCTTGATTCTTTAACAATACGGTACCAGCCCGTAGAGTTACTTGTCAGACTTAACAGTATTTCTATCTCAATTACAAGACTAGCGCATGGTAGATAACGGATGCCAATTCTACAAATTTAATTCAAAATACTATTCAGACTATGTTCATGATAATTAGTTCATGTTTTAATCTAATTACTAAAGAACTCCCACTTAATACAACATCCCTCATAGTTGTTAAGTGGCACACGATCCACATCCACTACACCAAAACCGATCATCACGTGAGATGATGTAGCTTCAATGGTGAACATCAACATGTTGATCATATCATCCATATGACTCGTGTTCAACCTTTCGGTTTCCATTGTCCCGAGGCCATGTCTGTACATGCTAGGCTCGTCAAGCAAACCCAAGTATTCCGCGTGTGCAAACATGGCTTACACCCGTTGTATGTGAACGTAGAGTCTATCACATCCGATCATCACGAGATGCTTCAAAACGACGAACTGTAGCAACGGTGCATACGAGGGGAGAACACTTTATTATCTTGATATTAATGTGAGGGATCATCTTATAATGCTACCGTCGCGATCTAAGCAAGATAAGATGCATAAATGATTAACATCACATGCAATTCATAATATGTGATATGATATGGCCTTTCTTCTTGTGCTTTTGATCTCCATCTCCAAAGCACATGATCATGATCTCCATCATCACCAGCATTGCACCAAGGTCCGTGGCGCCGCTTCATGGTTGTCCATCACTTATAGCTACTATGACAACTACTTGAAATAAAGCTATTACATGATGAATAGACACGCAGGTCTTTAACAAAAATTAAAGACAACCATTAGGCTCCTGCCGGTTGCCATAATACAACAATGAACATCTCATACATCAAATATAATCATCATCACATCATGGCCATATCACATCACCAAACCCTGCAAAAACAAGTTAGACGCCTCTAATTTGGTTTGCATATTTTACGTGGTTTAGGGTTTTCGAGTAAGATCCAATCTACCTACGAACATGAACCACAACGGTGATACTAGTGTTGACAATAGAAAGTGCAAATTGGAATCTTCACTATGGTGGGAGAGACAGACACCCGCAAAGCCACTTATGCAATACAAGTTGCATGTCAAGCGTGGAGCAAGTCTCATGAGACGCGGTCATGTAAAGTTAGCCCGGCCGCTTCATCCCACCATCCCGCAAGATGCAAAGTACACAAACTAAAGCAACAAAAGCATCAACGCCCACAAAACCATTGTGTTCTACTCGTGCAACAGATCTATGCATAGACATGGCTCTGATACCACTGGGGTTCGTTGCATAGAAAACAAAAATTTTCCTACCGCAAAGACGAATAAATCCAAGATCTAATCTATGGAACACCCAAGATCTAATCTACAAGATCGAAGCAACGAGATTGATGTGAGACTAACCCTCGAAGATTTCCAAAGCCTACGAGATTAGATCTCGTTGTTGGTGTAGACGATCATCCCGGTGCTGCAATCCGGCAGCACTTCCGTACTCGGTCGCGCGTACGGTGTCGATGAAGCCCTTCCTCTCCCCGTTCCAGCGGGCAGCGGAGGTGTGGTAGATCTCCACGGAATCCCAGCAGCACGACGGCGTGGTGGTGGTGGTGGAGAAGAATTGCTGCAGGGCTTCGCCTAAGCCTGCGCAGCATATGGAGGAGAAAGAGAGGGGCGGCCAGGGTTTCTTGATGGGGTGCCTTAGCCGGCCACCCCCTCCCCTCTTATATAGGTGGGGGGTCGGCCTAGGGTTTCCCCTAGGGCCCACCTACCCCCTTGGCCGGCCACATGGGGGGGAAAACTCCTCCCCCAAGTATTCCCCTTATCTCCTAATTTAAACCATTTATTTTAGGAGATAGATCTTATCTCTAGATTTAAACCATTTAAACTAGAGATAGATCTTATCTCTAAGGGGGGCCGGCCTAGGCCCACATGTCATGGTGGGTAGGACCCACTATGCCATGTGGCGCCTATGTGGCCCTCCCGGGGTGGTGGGCCCACTGGTGGCCCTCTAGAACCTTCTAGAAGCTCCGGTCAAAACACCGGACTTTTTCCCGAACCCCGGAAAATGACTTCCCATATATGAATCTTATTCTCCGGACCATTCCGGACCTCCTCGTGATGTCCCGGATCCCATCCGAGACTCCGAACAAAAACTTCGGACTCCAACTCATATTCCGAATCTACTTATGCGACATCGAACCTTAAGCGCGTCACCCTACGGTTCGCGAACTATGCAGACATGGTCGAGACTCCTCTCCGAGCAATAACCAATAGCGGGATCTGGAGATCCATAATGGCTCCCACATATTCAACGATGACTTAGTGATCGATTGAACCATTTACATACGATGCCAATTCCCTTTGTCTCGCGATATTTTACTTGTCCGAGGTTCGATCATCGGTATCTCCATACCTTGTTCAACCTCGTTACCAACAAGTACTCTTTACTCGTACCGTGGTATGTCATCTCTTATGATCCAATCATATGCTTGCAAGCTAATCGACGACATTCCACCGAGAGGGCCCAGAGTATATCTATCCGTCATCGGATGGACAAATCCCACTATTGATCCATACGCTTCAACTCACACTTTCCAAATACTTAATCCCATCTTTATAACCACCCATTTACGCAATGGCGTTTGATGTAATCAAAGTACCCTTCCGGTGTAAGTGATTTACATGATCTCATGGTCGAAGGACTTAGGCAACTATGTATCGAAAGCTTATAGCAAATTGAACTTAATGACTTGATCTTATGCTACGCTCATTTGGGTGTGTGTCCATTATATCATTCACCTAATGACATAACCTTGTTATTAATAACATCCTATGTTCATGATCACGAAACCATGATCATCCATTAATCAACAAGCTAGTTATACAAGAGGCTTACTAGGGACTCCTTGTTGTTTACATAACACACATGTATCAATGTTCCGGTTAATACAATTATAGCATGAGATGTAAACATTTATCATGAACAATAAGATATAACAATAACTAATTTATTATTGCCTCTTGGGCATATCTCCAACAGGGTTTTGCTAGAAGTAGAGGGCAAGTAGATCTCGAAGGTTTAGGCGGAAAGTACTCGACGATTATGAAAACTAGGGTTATGTTGACAGAGATTCGATCCTTTCTTTGTCCCTCGACTCCCCCTTATATAGGAGGTGGAGCCGAGGGTTTTGTTTTGTACAAGTTACAGAGTCCGGACGGTTTCTAACTCATCCCGCCAGATTACAAATAACACTTCCTATTACAACTAGCTTTCCTTAGTATATCTTGGACTCCCGAATCTTCTTATTCTTCGGATAGCGGGCCTTCTAAACCCCGGGTACTATCTTCGGCCATTCGGGATGCCATGCCACGCCACCGCACCGTCGGTCCCATCTCCCAGTCGGGACTCCATGACCCCGTCTCCACCCGACGACCCCGACTCCTCCCCCTCTTCGGCAACGACTCCGAGTCGGACTCCGTCGACGCCCCGTACTACCAGTACCCAATCGCCTTCTTCATGGCGGGAGGCGATGAAGTGCCTCCAAACGATGCCTTCTCCACGCCTCTCCCTGCAACCGCCAACGCGACCGAGATCGAGGCGCATCGGGCGGCCCTTGAGGAGCAGAGGAAGAAGGAGCTCGCCTTCTTCATGGTTTTACACGACAAGTGGAAGGGATGGGATCTTTCTTGTTGAGAGATGAAATTTTTCGGACAAGCCTATCCAAATCCTTGACTTCCAGATTCGTCGACAAACGATCTGTGTCTTCATCGCCAGCATAGTTCCAGAGAGGGTTTTTGCGAGCCTGAAGAGGCTGCACTCTAGTCCTAAGGAAATACGCCGTAATTTGGATGCCTGATAATTCTTTTCCACGAGTATTCTACAACTCATGGATGCGAGTCATCGAGGCCTGTCGAAGTTCTTTCTTCCTCGGTAGCTTCTGCGTCCCAAGAACGGCGGCGAAGGATTTTCTCGGACCGTCGAAAGGAGGGATATTGTCTTCGCGCATCCATGGTTTTCTTCCCGAATATACAACCACTTTTGCGCCACCCTTGAACGGAGTCAGGGAGTTTGACGTCGAAGTAGTTGACAGAGGAGCGAACAGAAATAACAACGCCGCCTATATTATAGGCGACATTGGAAGAGCCATTACGGCGACAGAAGAAAATGCGCTTCCATAATGCCCAGTTAGGCTGGACACCAAGGAAGGCTTCGCAGAGGGTGATGAAGATGGAAATATGAAGGATAGAGTTGGGCGTGAGGTGGTGAAGTTGGAGACCATAAAACAAAAAGCAACCCTCGAAGAAAAGGGTGAATGGGGGCGGAAAGACCGCGGATGAGATGATCAACAAAACTTACCCGATACCCCATTGGAGGGGTTGGGTAGCTTTCTTCACGGGAAGCACACCGCTTTGGGTTTCTTGCTAATCCCCAGCTTCTTCAAGAGATTCAGGTCCTGGTTCGTGATCTTCGACCTTTCCCACTCCGCGGCTCCTAGATCCGCGGAAGCCATCGATGAATCTGGCGTGCTATGCCTGGTCAAGCGACGCGGTGGCATCAACAATGGCGGAGGAATGCAGCTGCGAAGAGATGAGCTCTGAGAGTTGTGGGGCGCAGGAAGAAGTTTTGGAGAGCAGGGGAACGGCGCGAGCGGAAGTGCTCGAGGTAGAAGAAGAAGATCTTATATAGAGGTGCGGTGAAGCGGCGGACCGTTGGATGGAAAAAGTATGCGGGAGATGATAACCACGTGGAGACGAGGGTAAAAAAGTATTTTAACATTGACGAGGTTATGGAACGTGTGCCAGAAAAAGGGGAGAACATGTGTCCCCCACTTGCACGACGTGTCCATCAGATGATTTGGGACCCACAAGGCAGTGAGAGAAGCGGTAATGGCATGTTTACAAAACAGAAATCGTGGCTATCATCAGCAACGACGTCATCAAGGTGAAAGAAAAGCTCGACTATGAAGCTTCAAAAGTTTATCGACAACGCAAAATTATTTCGAGAGCCTTTGATCAAATACAAGTTTTTGCCCAAATGCTCGGGGGCTACTCTGGAGAAGAGAAAATTTCGAGTATGACAAGATGGAAATGGCAATAGCCTATGATCAAATACAAGTATTTGTTCATAGCCTCGGGGGCTACTCCCATCGGGAGCGCTGGTCGCGCACCCGATAAATATAAAACTATCGAGAAGGATTATAAATATAGCGGCAATGGATACTAATTTGTGGAGCCTACACCCAAGCACAAGTCCTTGGCTGTAGCCTCGGGGGCTACTCCCATCGGGAACGCTGTTCGCGTGCCCGATGAATTTTTAGTAAAAGAAAGAAGTACGAGTGAGTATATTTCGAGTTAGTTACACAGATAACTCTACATATACTCCCATCGGGAAGACAAAATAAGTCATCAAATATGACTCGATAAAATGTGCTATTCCAGAGCCGAAAAGCACTCGACAAAATCTTCTCAGAGCGCTAAAAGTCGCGAATAAATCTCTGAATGCCGCAAAACTTTGCGAAGGTAAGACCCCAGATCCGTTCTGAGCGGCGTAGCACCGTCTCCGACGGCGGATTGCTACTATTTTCCGTATCAACAGATACGAAGAAAAATCCTAACGGACGCGTTAGGTACCCGATAAATATGACTGGGACTCGAGAATGGTAAGACCTTAAGCGGCACCTGTCGTTTACACCAGTATCCCGAGATCATGTCCAGGGACGTGATTTTGAAGTAGGTTTTTGCGGATTGCCACTAGAGCAGTTAACTAGTACCTGATCCGTCAGATGAACTAGCCCCAATTACCGTTATCCCTGTACAAAATAGTGTTTGCATATCGAAAGATTATGTAATGAGTAAAATTGGAGATTTTCCCTGATTCTTCGATTCAAGAAAAATCTCGGGGGCTACTGACATAGGCATCCCCAATGGGCCTGCCAAAGATGGTACCCGGGGTTTAATCAAAGCCCAAGACTCGAAGAATAAGAAGACTTGGAAGCCCATTTAGTGTTAAGGAAAGATAGTTTGTATTAGGAAAGATAGAGATTTGTAATCTTACGGGTTGGGTACGAAACCCTCCCGAACTTTGTAACTTGTGTACTACGAAACCCTCGGCTCCGCCTCCTATATAAGGGGGAGTCGAGGAACAAAGAAAGGATTGAATCTATTGTCAACATAACCCTAGTTTTCATAGTAGTCGAGTACTTTTCGCCTGAACCTTCGAGATCTACTTGCCCTCTACTTCTAGCAAAACCCTAGTCTACAATCTGTAGGCATTGACAAGTTAATCCTTTGTCACCGAGCGGCAGAAATTCCGCCTCGAGCAAGATGAAGTGAGTGCTGTGTCTCACTACCGCTAACAGCGCAATCGCCTGCGCATGGAGCGCGCTCGCGCGCAGGACTTCCCCAGTGCCCGCCTCAACTTTGATGATCCGGATGGAGAAGTCCGGGTCACCCGAGTCCAGAACCCCGACATCCCCGAATCGAGTCGGGCCGCCGCCGGCAGGGTGGCGCATGGCGCACCGCCGCCACCACCACCACCACCACCACCGCCGCCACCCGAAGCTCCCCGCGTGGAGGTCAACGCCAACGGCCTACCCCTTCACTCGTCACCAGCCGACAACGTCGCAGCCGCTCAGGCCGTTCTCGCCAAACTTCCTGAAACGGGAGACGGCGCGATCCTCGTCCAGCATGCTAAGGCCCTAGTCGCCAAGGCCCTGGAGCAACAGCACGCCGCCGCCGATTCACAAGGGCGACTCTACGCACGCTCATCCGCCAGCCGCGCCGCTTCATCAGCAGCGGTGAATCGCGCAGTCGCCAACGTCAACAACTGCCCGCCACCAGCGCCACGCGCCGCCCACTCGACCAACCACCGAGTCGAGCCGCGCCCCGCGCGAGCAATGGTCGCCGCCAACAAGCAGCCAATCGACGCGCGCACCCACATCGTCAACGACCAAGAATGGCGAGCGCGCAACGGCATGAACGACCGCTACGCCAACGAACTCCCACTCCAGAGCGCGTTCAATCGAGTCGGCCCAGCATGCTTTGGCCCTATGATCAGAAGCGAGCCCTACCCTGTAGGGTTCAAGGGGCCCCGCGACATCGAGAAGTACGATACCCACATCGATCCTACGGTCTGGATTGACTCGTACACCATGGCGATGGGCATCCAGGGCCACTCCGAGCTGCTTGTCGCACGTTACCTGCCCCTCATGATGGATGGCGTAAATCGCCACTGGTTCAACACCCTCACCCCAAACAGCATCGAGTCATGGGAAGAAGCCCGCGCCGCCTTCATCCAGCACTTCGCCAGCGCGTACACCCGCGCCACCACCATAGAGGACCTGGATCGCTACATCCAAGGCCCACGCGAGTCGACTCGCCGATGGGTGCAACGCTGGCAGGACATGTGGACGACCTCCGGCGGCATCAGCACAGACACGGCGATCTACTGCTTCCGGCGGTGTTTCATGCCGGTACGAGCCACTCAGCGCCAAGCTCCGCCGCGTCAGCAGAGACAACATTTCCATTGCCGAGCTCTTCGACATCGCCCTGCGCTACGCCGACGAACACCCTGCGGTCCACTCGGATGACGAGCACGGGCAGCGGCGCAATCGCCGCCCCACTCACCCCGACACTCGTCGCGGCGACTACCGGTTTGGCGGTCGGACAAGCAACGGCAAGCGCCGCACAGACAGCGGACACACGGAACTCGTCGCCAATGCCGACTACGAGCAGCGCGACCCCAAGTCCTTTCCCCGAGACAACCACACACCAAGAGAGAACCGGCCCCAGCCCAAACGGTTCAACGCACGCAGCCTTCTGGACGCCCCGTGCATCTACCACAGCAGGGAGGGCAAGCCCTCAACCCATACGACTGGAAACTGCTACTCCCTGAAGCAGATAGAGAAGGCCCGCCGCACCAAGATAGCGGACGGCGGCAATCAGCACAAGGACCGCACCAAAGACCAAGACCAGCACAAGGAAGACGGGTTCGGCCGCAGCGCCGGCTCGCTCCATACCTTCACCGGGGTCGGCGACCGCCGGGACAGGAAGGTCCTCGCAAGGGCGGTGGCCGTACACGCAGTCGTCCTCGACGTCCCCCGTTGGCTCAACTGGTCCGAGCAAAGCATCACGTGGAGTCGCGAAGATCACGCCCCACGCATCGAGTACCCCGGCCGAGTGGCGCTAGTCGTCAGGCCTAAGGTCGCCGACTACTGGCTTCCGAAGACACTGATGGATGGAGGTAGCTCCATCAACATTCTGTACTACGAGACCTTCCAGCGGCTCGGCCTGCCAGACTCGCGCCTCGAGAACACCTACGTCACATTCCACGACATCGTCCCGGGGCGGAAGGCCTTCCCAATCGGCAAGGTCACGCTGCCGGTAACCTTCGGCACACCCGTGAACTACCGCACCGAGCGGATAACATTCGAGGTGGTCAACTTCCGCAGCCCGTACCACTGCGTCCTCGGTCGCCAGGCGTTCGCCAGGTTCATGGCTACGCCTCATTACGCCTACAACATGATGAAGATGCCCGGGCCCCCCGGCGTCATCACCGTCCACGGCGACCCAGAGATGGCCCTGGAGTGCGAGGACAACGGCGCCAAGCTCGCCGACGCCGTCATCGCTGAGGAACGCGACAACACCGTCGAGCTCACCAAGTACCCAGTCGACCGCACCGACCCCGCCATCCTCGAGAAGCCGACCAAACTCGACTCGCCCGTAGCAACCTTCAAGCCTACAACCGATACTCGCCAAGTAGATCTTGTAGAGAACGATTCGAGTAGGAAAGTTACCATTGGGACGGGCCTGTCCGCCCAATAGGAAAGCGCGCTCATCAAGTTCCTCCGTGAGAATCGAGATATCTTTGCATGGAAACCGTCCGACATGCTAGGTGTCCCGAGAGAACTTGCTGAGCACAAGTTACACGTCGACCCTACCGCACGCCCCGTAAGGCAAGCGATGCGACCCATGGGCGAAGAGCGTCGGCGCGCAATCACCGAAGAGGTGAACCGGCTACTCGCCGCCGGTTTCATCATAGAGATCAAGCACCCCAAATGGATGGCAAACCCAGTCTTGGTGCTCAAGAAAAACAAGGCATGGCGCATGTGTATTAACTACACCAGTCTTAACCGCGCCTGCCCCAAGGACCCATTCGTCCTACCGCGAATAGACCAGATCATGGACGCGGTCGCGGGGTCGGAATCGCTATGCTTCCTCGACGCATACTCCGGGTACAATCAAATAAAGATGGCAAAAGAAGACCAGGAGAAAACGGCGTTCATCACACCACTCGGCGCATACTGCTACACAGCCATGACCTTCGGCCTCAGAAACGCCGGAGCTACTTACCAGCGGTGCATGAACAGCTGCCTGGAGAGCCAAATTGGTCGCAACGTCCATGTCTACATAGACGACGTGGTGGTCAAGTTGACTCGGCAGGACGACTTAGTCGCCGACCTCGCCGAGACCTTCCCGAACCTGTTGCGCTACCAGATCAAGCTCAACCCCCTAAAGTGCACCTTCGGGGTCCCATCCGGACAACTCCTCGGCTACGTCGTTTCCAAACGCGGCATCGAGCCCAACCCAGAGAAGACATCGGTGGTCATGCGAACCAAGCGACCAACCTGCCTTGTCGACGCGCAGAAACTCGCCGAGCGGGTCGCGGCCCTCAGCTGCTTCATCCCCCGACTCGGCGACAAGGCCACGCCACTTTATCGTCTCCTGAAGAAGTCGGAATCGTTCGACTGGACGGACGAAGCGCAGAAGGCCCTGGAAGAGCTCCAGAACGCCCTGAGAAACGCTCCTGTCCTCGCGGCCCCGCTCCCACAAGAAACCATGTTGTTGTACGTCGCCGCGTCCAATCGTGCAATAAGTGCAGTCATGGTCGTCGAGCGCCAGGAGGAGGGAAAAGACCAGCTGACACAATGCCCAGTCTACTACATCAGCGAAGCCTTAATCGAGTCGAAGCAGCGGTACCCGCACTACCAAAAGCTGGTATATGTAGTGCTCAGGGCCCAGCGGCGACTGGCCCCTTACTTCCACGAGCATCCCATCAAGGTAGTTGCCTCAACGCCACTCGCCGACATCATCCGCAACCGCGACGCAACCGGCCAGATCACCAAGTGGGCAGTCGAACTCGGCGTCCACAACATCACGTACGAGTCGCGCCATGCTATCAAATCCCAAGCGCTTGCCGACATCCTCGCCGATTGGGAAGAAGCCCAGCAGCCAAGCTCCCCGGCGGACCTCAAGCATTGGACACTACACTTCAACTGCTCCAAAAACCTCGAAGGAGCAGGAGCAGGGGTCGTCCTCACTTTGCCTAAAGGCGACATCGTGAGATACGTCCTACAACTCCGATTCGAGCCCTACACCAACAACATGGCCGAGTACGAGGCACTCCTACACGGCATGCGCATCACAAAGGAGATGGGCGCAACACGACTGCGTTGCCTCGGCGACTCCGACCTCGTCGCCAGCCAGACGTTCGGCACCTGCGACGCCACCGACGCCAACATGATCGCCTACAAGCGAGCGGTCGACCAGGCCGGCGCCAGCTTCGCCGGCCACGTCGTCGAATAAGTCGACATGCGCAAAAACGAAGAAGCAGACACACTGGCCAGGCTCGGGTCAAAGCGACTCCCACCCATCCAGGTGTCTTCCTCGACATCCTCAGTCACTCGTCGGTGCGCGTGCCACGGGAGATCGACATCGCCGAACCACCCGCACCCGATTCCGTCCTAGTCGCACTCGCCTTCGACGCTGAGGACTGGACGGAACCGTACATAAGCTAGCTCGAGCGCCAGGTATTACCCATGGACGAGACGGAGGCACGCACGCTTGTTCGCCGCTGCAAGTCCTTCACCATCATCAACAACGAGCTCTACAAGCGCAGCGTCTCCGGAGTGTTCCAGCGGTGCGTCAACGCTGATGAAGGGCGCAAAATTCTGCGCGACATCCACGCAGGCTACTGCGGACACCACGCAGGCGCGCGCTCGATTGTCGCCAAAGCCTTCCGGCACAGCTTCTACTGGCCAACGGCCCACGAAGATGCAGTCGATCTCGTCCGCGCATGCCACGGATGCAAGAAATACGCGAGCCAGTCGCACATGCCGGGCTCGGCACTGAAAACCATACCCCTCACCTGGCCGTTCGCCGTCTGGGGCATGGATATGGTGGGGAAATTCAAGACAGTCCCCGGCAGATACACTCACCTCCTCGTCGTCGTGGACAAATTCACCAAATGGGTGGAGGCAAAACCCATCAAGAAGTGTGACGGCAAGACAGCCACTAAGTTCCTACGAGAATTGATCTACCGCTACGGCTATCCTCATAGCATCATCACGGACAACGGCACTAACTTCTCCAAAGGGGAAATGGCCAACTTCTGCGAAGACAAAGGCATCCGACTCGACCTCGCGTCAGTCGCACACCCCGAGTCGAACGGGCAAGCAGAAAGGACAAACCAGAGCATCCTCCACGGAATCAAACCACGACTGGTGGTACCCCTGGAGCGTGCGGCCGGATGCTGGGCAGAAGAACTCCCTTCCGTACTCTGGGGCATTCGCACAACACCAAACAGGTCGACTGGCTTCACGCCCTTCTTCCTGGTGTACGGCGCCGAAGCTGTCATGCCCACCGACATCGCCTATGACTCGCCACGAATCGCCAACTACGCCGAAGAAGAGAACGAGCGCGCCCGGCAAGATGACGTCGACCTCCTCGACGAGGCACGAGACCTCGCACTCTCCAGGACGGCCATTTACCAGCAAGGCCTTCGCCGCTACCACAGTCGCCGCGTCCGCGGTCGTTCCTTCCAAGAAGGCGACCTCGTCCTTCGGTCAATCCACGACAAGAAAGGCATGCACAAGCTTTCCCCCCCTTGGGAAGGACCGTTCGCCGTCAACCGTGCACTCGGCAATGACGCCTACTACCTCACCGACGTTCGCAAAGATGACAAAGGCGAGCCACTCACCAGGGAAGTCGAGCGCCCCTGGAACATCAACCTCCTCCGTCGGTTCTACACTTAGAAAAAGCGTGTAAGCAAGACCCGAATGTCAATAAAGTCGCATGTTGCCTCAATCGCATTCGCCGACCGTCTTCCCATCACTCGCCACATGAACATATCTCCCATCTCACCACCACGAGCCCAGTTGCCAAAACCGCGCGACTCGGGGACTGGGAGACTTTCGATTGCTGCTGCTAGCAGAGAAATCCAAGATCAGCCAAGTAGGTCGGCTAACAAGGGCACGACAGGCAAACCGGTCGCAACTCCAGGCCCGGCTAGCCCCGTGTCCCTTACGCCGTCAAGCGAAAACGGCGACTGGATCCTACAGCAGGGTCGCCCGCCCGACCAGCCCTCCGGGCCCCAGCAATCGTACAGTGCTACGCTATACAGCACGCAATCGCCCTCCTCTACCTTAGGCAGGTGACTTGAAAGGCTAAGTACTTCGACCAGGGACTCCGCAAAACGGACCCGCGGCTCGCCAAGGAACAACGCCACACCAAGAACCCCTTTGGAGTCGCCAAAAGCGACTGGCTCACCGAGCCATGACGAGAGGCACGCTACACAAACAACGCAAAACAAACGACCCACTCCTCCACCCATGAGGCTGCTATTCGCACTAAACGACTACGTACTGCGACTGGGGACGCCCAGCTCGACAAGGAATACAGTCAAGTCGATAGCCTTCATCGGGGTCGCACATCGACTGGCCCCTCTGGCCATGGAGAGTAGGCTCACAACAAGACACTCGCACAGAGAATTCACCAACCACAATTCGCCAAAAGCAATTTACTTATATACAACTAACACCCACGAGTCGCATGCTCGCAGGGACAAAAATATTTATCCTTACAGGTCAGGGGGTCATCCCCATACAAGAACAACTACTTGGAAGATCCTGGCTTCTCCTCTATCACCGTCTCGGCACCACCCTCTCCATGTAAAAACCTCGGGGTGTACGTGACGACTGGGTAGGTGGACAGGGTATTGGTGGCCGCAGCATGGAACAGGCGCTCGGCGGGGAAGTCCTTCGGGCCCGCCTCCTTCTCCGCGTCCTCGGGAGCCAACTGGCTGACAATATGCGTCTCCAAGTCCACAGTCGCCAGTACTCGGTCGGCGTAAGGGCGTACCGACTCCATCAAGCGCAACACCTCGGCGACGTCGAACTCGCCAGTCTCCGACGGAAAGTCGACCGTCACCTCCTCCACGTCGAAGCCCTCTGAGTAGTGGGCAAGCACCATGCTCAGAGCCACGGTGACGCCCACACGACAAGAGGAACGGCGGAGCCAGTCGACCACCGCCGGAATGTCGGAGACGGCCTTGAAGACCGATGGCGCATCACGGAGAATAACTTCCCGCGGACTAAGGTACTGAAGCGCCGCCAGTATCTCGCCCGTGTAGGCGATGATGCGCGTGGTCGCAGCCTCCAGGCACTCCCGAGGGGTCGCCGTCTCCACGAATTCACATTGGCCTGAAAAAACGAAATGCTTACAAAGTCAGCACCTGCTCATAAGAGACTCGCCACGCTCGGGGACTGGCGCCCGCAGCGGACTCGCCACGCTCGGGGACTGGCTCCCGCAGCGGAATCGCCACGCTTGGGGACTGCCCCCCGCAGCGGACTCGCCACGCTCGGGGACTGGCCCCCGCAGCGGACTCGCCACGCTCGGGGACTGGCCCCCACAGCGGACTCGCCACGCTTGGCGACTGTCGACGCCATGACTTTCCAAAAGGTTAACGAAGAGCAACAAGGGAGAAACACTTACCGAGGAGCTGCCGCGACATTTCGCGGACAAAGGCTTCGAAACTGGTCTTTTCGGCTTGCACCGCCAAGACAGTAACCTCCGACGCCTCCTTCTCCGCAGCAAGTTCCTTGGCGTGCTGCAGCTTCAAAGCTGCAACCTCCTCCCGCCGCGTCGCCGCGGCTCCCCGGGCAGTGTCCCGAGCATCCGCCGCAGCCTCGAGCTTGCCCTTGTACTCGGCAATGACGTCCTCGAGCTCCTTGCCCTTGCCCTCCAAAACTTTGTTGAGGTCAGGAAGCTCTGTCTTTGCCCTTTTCGTCGCCTCCTCAGCCGTCTTCGCCCGGAACTCGGCATCCCGGTAGAAGGACTCCTTGACATACCCCTCGCGCGCTTCAGCCAATGCCTTCTCGCGCGCCTCTGATACAGACGAACGACGAGCATCAGAGATATTAAAAAAGGCGGAAGAATCACGCAAAACTTCGCCGACCCCGAAAAAGGAGAAAAACTTACTGCCAATGGCGACCAGCTGACGGTTCTTCTTCGCCGCCTCTTCCACCAGCGCCGTCAGGCGCTTCACTTCAGCCTGCAAAAAAGACAAACGCGTATAAAACAAATTCGTCTGGTTACCAATCAAACGGAAGACTCCACTCGCCCCTTCAGCCCAAGTCAACCCTCGGGGACTGGGGAGGAAACCGTACTACAAGTCAAGAGATGCTTACCACATGAACTTCACCGAGTGCCGCGTGAAGCTCAGTAAAAGACAAAGTCGACAACGGAGGCCGACGCGACTCGTGCGTCCCGCTGCCCTGCACCACCGCCTCGGTCGACTGTGTCTCTTCCGCCGGCGCTTCGGGAACGCTACGACGAGCCTGGTCCCTGGCGGCCTTTGTTCGCCGCTCTCTCATCTTCGCCGAGAGACCGCTTCCCTCGGCAGCGCCCTGCTCTTTCTCCACCACGGGAGAGATGGCGTCCGGACTCCGAGCCGTCGCCGACTCAGTACCTGCCGTCTCCTCCTCCACCATGGGGGGGACGATGTCCGGACCCCGAGCCATGGTCGACTCGACGCCCGCCTTCGTCACCTCACCGCTGCTTGCACTCGCCGAGGGGCTGCCTCCGGCGATTGGCCCGACTGAGCTGGCGGTCGCACCCATCGCCTTCCTCACGACGGCGGGCTCTTCTCGCGATGAGACTAGGCTCGCGGGGTCGGCGGCCACTTTCTTCGACTCGGCGGCCTTCTTCAGCTCAGCCGCTTTCTTCGCCTCGGCCGCCCTCGTAGCCGCCGCTCCTCCAACCGGGGCGGGCCTCGTCAGAACTTTCTTCTTGGACCTGCAGGGGATCGACGTGAACTCCTCGCCAACTCAGCAAGCAGAGAAACAAGACAGGGCAAGGCGCGCTTACTTCACTGTCGGGATCGCCTTCACGCCTGGGCCGACTCGGGCCCCGGCCTCAAGGGCGTACTTCAGGGGGCGCCGAAGCTCGGTGGCGCCTTCGAGGATGGTTTGACGCAACCGCTTGGACCGCGGCTCGTCAGTCCTCTTCGCGGGCCCCTTTCCTTCCGGAGGCGAGGTCGTCTCCTCTCCTTCTTCGTCCTCCGGGGCGTCCTCCCCCGGTGCGCCCTGCGACGAGGAGTTCGCCCCCCTCTTCGCAACGCGAGGGAGTCGGATGAAGTCCCTCGTGTCGGAGTCCGATTCGGTGCGCTCCCCTTCATCTTCGGCTTCGTCTTCTTCGCCTTCGGTCATCTCCGGAGGCTCTTTCCCCGCAAGCGGGGGAAGATGGTCAGCGACCTTCTGCCATCGCTGCGCCCAGAACGAGAAAGCGCGTCAGTGGACTCGGAACCCCAATCGGCTAGTTGAAATTACTAAAGAAGATGAATCGGAACCTAAGGTGCTGGCTTGTCCTCGGAGAAGGGCTGATGAGGACATCCCTACCTCACTACTACCTCTGTCATTACCAACAGAAGATGAACCTGCTGTGAAGCTCAAGTCCAATGAAGTTAGGATTGGACCAATGACACGAGCTCGTGCGAAGCTACTGAAGCAACAGGTGAACTTGTTCCTAAACGATACCTTGATTGATGAGAACTTTATACTGCCTAAGTCCTATTACTTATGTATCATCAGGTATGAAGAGGAGACAAGCAACGCACGAGGAGGAGAGGAGCAGCTGGACGTGAAGATGGACGTGAAGCTGGACATGAAGATATCTCATGGACACGCGAGGGAGGAGCGGGAGGAATGCGCGAGAGGGGAAGAAGAAGTCCGGCCGGTGAACCCAGACCGCCCCACGCGGCAGCCCGGTCCCTGCCCGGCCGACCGACCGCCAACCGGCCGCCAACCGGAGGGAGTGCATCGTACCGGGAAACCGGAAACTTCGCAGATTTCCGGTTGCCGCCCGTTGACCGGACCACACCGGACCGGCCAGTTCACAGCCCGGTCGACCGGATCCCAGACCGGACCAGTCCGAGTCTGTCTCGACCAGATCTATTCTGGGTCGGTTTTACTTGTATCTTTCGACCAGAACTCGTCCCGACGCCTATATAAGTGCCTTGGACGACCCCCTAGCTGCTGTAGACCACGTTTAAGATAAACCCTAGTTCTTAGTTGTTTGCTCTGCAAAACTATTGAATTCCCTACACCATATTGCTTGATATTGTGTAGATCCTGTTTAAGTCGTGTGATCTGCTGTTCCATTGGGAATTAGACGGTTGCAACTTACCGCTTCGTGGTCGGCGGCTACGTGCGCAAGTGTGTGGAGTTGCGAATATCTTGCAGGGTTGAGAGCTGTTGCATTGGCGAGGGACCAATCGAGAGATCTCGTTGCGTCATACAAGTTATCATCCACTACATCGTCGTGTTTCTCCGCTGCTATCACCCCGTGATCATCATCACCACCGTTGCTTACTGAGAAGATCGGGCCACCCCTTATCAAGGGCTGCAGCCCGTCGTCGAAGGAGGTGAAGGAGGCCGTGGTGACTTTGGCGAGCGCCTTCCGGTACTCGGCCTCGTCCCACTCGGTTGCTGTCGAACGGGTGATGTCGTTATGCCCCCGGTACTCCCACATGAAGTGGCCGCGACAGCGTAGACGAATCAAGCGGCGACCGAGCCAACAGTTGTACATGTTGGCGGCCGTCAACCCGCCATTCTTCAGCGCCTGAATCGCTAGGCGCATCTCCCTCACCACTTCCTCCTGGTCGCGCGGCAGCGACCGCACGTTGAGGCGCCGAGGGATGCTCGGCTCGGGCGTGTACTGGGGAATGCGAAGCCCACCCGGAGGAGTGTACTCCATGGCGTAGAACCAAAACCGGCACCATTGCGACTGCGCCTTCTTGGGGGGCGCCATGTCAATGAAGCTCCCCCCGGACTTCACCTGGAAGGTGATCCCGCCGTTCGGGATGAGCGACTGGTCGCTCTTGCTGACCCTGGTCGCCCGCCCATGAAAGATCATCACCCACAGGGGGAAATAGGGCGGGCAGCCCGGGTAGCACTGGCACAACGCCACGAACAGCGAGATTTGCTGGACGCTGTGCGGCCCGAGGTCGGAGATCTTGATATTGTAGAAGGCTAAGAGCTGCCGGAGGAAGTCGGAGGTGGGGAGAGCGAAGCCGCGATCGAGGAAGCTTAGGAAGATCACGAATTCTCCGGGCCTCGGGAGCGGCTCCACCTCGTTCGCCGCTGGAACCCTCCACCGTTCCTGCTTGAACTCGGGAATGATCCCTGCGGCGACGTACGGGGGGAGGGACTCCCGTGTGACCTTAGATTTGCCCCAGCCCTTCGCCGCCATGGATGCGCGTGGAGCTCGAAATGGAGAGAAGATGAGAGAAAGAGGAACGCGGAGGAATGAGGAGCCCTAATTCCCGGAGGCCCTTTATACCGTCGTACTCGCCCGGAAGAAGGAATGAGATCCGCCCTTCACATTTGCTCCGAAACTGCCGCCCCGCAATCAATGGCCAGGATTTGCGCCGGATTAGGCTAAGTAACTGTTAAACTAGCCGTTTGCGGTCACGTCAAGCCCAACGGTCAACTGCATGCGAACGGCTCGCGCCTCGGTCAACGTGAAATCTAGCCGTTGGCTCCTCCACGTGTCTACACGATGACTGGCCAACGCCGACTGTCATACGCTGACTGTCACACGCCCGACTGGCAAACGACGATTGGCCAACGCCGACTGGCCGACTAACCTCTGGCGACTGGAGACTTGAGCCTAAGCAGTGACTTTATTTCTGAGAGCCCGAAGGAGACTGGCATTGATTCTTCATCGCGCCTCTTCAAGGCTCGCATTGAATCTATGCCGCATCACCACCGCGCTCGGGGACTACTGATGGGGATATGCCCATAGGGGGTGGGTCGCCAGTCCCACTCGCCATGAAGGTGGAGGCCCAAGAGGGCCACCAGTCGCCCAAGTGACTGGGCCCCGTAGCGACTGGGCCGCAGTCCCAGGATGAAGATCTGCGCAACTGGATGAGAAGATTACTTGCGAGAGGGGTGACGAATCCCGGACTAGTAGCAACTGATATGATTTGGAGTTATCTTCATGTAACCCTAGATCGGGGGTGTCTATATAAACCCCCAAGCTAAACCCTAGAAGGGAGAACATCTGAGATCCAATCTCCCCTGTAAGCTCTTGGTGTAACCGACTGAGCCCCCCCCCATTGTAATTCTCCACCGAGCAATAAGATCTAGCAGACGAAGGCCTTTACTCTCCGGAGGGCTGAACCTGGGTAAACCCTTGCGTCCTGTGCACCTCGATCCGCAGATGGCAATGTTCCCTTGCCCCCGTATCAATGAAGTGCTGCCCCCCGTAGCACCTGCCGTGGCCATATCCACGACACAAGCTGCCATTGTTAAACAATGGTCGCAGACTTATCGTCAATGTCAATAATCTCATCCAAATCGTCCCAATCAATACCCTACGAACAACGAGTACTAAAAATAGGCAAAAAAATCATCATCACAGTGCTCACTATTCTACTACAACTGTCAACACAACCATAATGAATTCTCCCCACGAAATAATTATCAAATTAACCTCACCTGTACAATTTGGAGTTCAATCCCTACATTTGAAGGCCTAGACCACAATTTTGAAGGGACCTCTAAAACTGTTATGTAGGCTGGGGGGTTTAGGACATCTTCTAGAGTCCTTTTGCTTCGTCCATAAATTCGGCTGACTTTTTCAGGCCGGCATGTTTTAAGCATCTGCTTAGCAGGAGCTCCTATACACCGACCGGGTCAATGCGGACGCGGTGCTGCACACCCTTGACCCAACGGCTATATAATAGGTTAAGTAAGTTATTTTTTCTTATTCAGCCTTTTCTTCTTTTCTGTTTATATTTTCGTTTGTTAAAAGCTGAACTATTTTCTAATTCGAAAGTTTTAGTTTTTTGATTTTTTTGTTTTTTTCAAAATAAGTTTTAAATCAACATATTTTAAAAAATTTATATTTTTTAAGATTGATCATTTTTTCAAATTTTGAATTTTTCCAAAATTTAAACTTTTTTTCGAAAATCAAAACATATTTTAAATTTGAACATTTTTCAAATATAAACATTTTAAAATTTTAAGTTTTTTGATTTCGAACAAAAAGAAAAATAAAATAAAAGAGAAAAACAAACAAAAGAGGAAACAAAAAGGAAAAATTGAAGAAAAAAAACGAAAATGGTCCAGGCCCAATGCCCAACCAGAATGTGCCGTGGCTAGTAAGCATCGACCTAGTCGGTGTATAGGATTGGCTGCTCTTAGCTTGCATTTGTATGAATGTATTTGGTCACCGGGTGACTAAATGGCAGTGGCTCTTTACCAACTGACTGGTATTATAGTGTGCATTTTTTTACAAGGTGGCATTATAACTTGTAGCCGACGTTATATGCAAGCATGCGTTGTTGGTGGCTGCTCTTCTCACCCATAAATACGCAGTTAGATCTGCCTGAAGTTGAACATAAACACCTGCATCTCAAAAAATGTGGTGTATATGAAGTAAAGCAACAAATTGTTGGGTACATCCTCTACTTCAGCAGGAGGTCCCTGATAATCAAATGGTTGATCGTCGTGCACAAGTTCATCGCGCTCGCTCTCAATGATCATGTTGTCCATGATCACATATGCGCTCATCACCTCTCACATCTGAGACTCAAACCAAGTGAGAGCAGAGTACTTGACAACGGAGAAACACTGCTGAAGCACCCCAAAAGCACGCTCAACATCCTTGCGAGCTGCTTCCTGGCATGTCGCAAAATAAGCGTCCATCTTCGAAACTGGAGCCGGGATTGTCTTCACAAATGTAGCATACATTGGATTCGAGTTGTATCATCTTCCTTTGGTGCTCTCAAATAATCCGCACCAAACACCGCTATGACGGCTCGACAAAACCTGTAGACAGTTTGTGAACATGTCGACTCCGCCATGCGCAGGTAGTCATTGGATGTATCTGGAGGAGCTCTGTATGCACGACATCGCATTGCAGCAGTGCATTTTTGGATTGAGGAGAAGCCCCACAAACCTGTGAAATCTTGCTTGCTCATGAAGCAGTCGTCGTACTCCCTGACGCCGAAGACAATCTTCATGAATAAATCCTTGTTCATCCTAAACCGGGGCCGAAGTTCCTTCGGCGAATGAGTACCATCGCCGGCTAAGTTGTCGCACTCAAGCATCATGGCGCCGACTTGATGATCTCGATCGACGTTCCTCCTCTTGCATGGCCTTGAACCGCCATGTCGAGGCACGGCCAGGAAGGGCTAGCGAACGGGGAGGAGGCTCATCAGAATCAGTTGCTGCTGCCACCGGACAGCGGCAGTGTTCTCCTCCTCCATGAGTAGCTGCACTAACATCTCATCGTCGATGTCCATCATAGCAATCCTACGAACATCATGGTTGCGGGACGGTTGGGCGGCGGTGGCGGCGACCTCTATTCCGGACGAAAGAGCGGTGGTTGGTCGAGGGAGGGGCGACGATGTCGATGGCCGGCGGTTTCGGGACATGCGGGGTGGAAGGCAAGCACGGATGACGCGACGGCGACGACGGCGATGGGTGGGAGTCGTCTCGGGCAGGGGTGGGAGGAGGGGGAAACCGGCGCGCCTGGCTGGCAGAAGGACACCGCGGGTGCTTTCTGCGTGGACGAGAGTACCGGCGCCCCCCGATTCGCACTGTTAGCGAAGGGGCCGCCACGGGGTTTCTAGCGCTTTTATTGGGTTCGACAATGCGCTGATGTGAGCCCAAAAACAGCGCCTTCCCCCAAATAGCTACCGGGGCCGCTGTCGGGACAACTATCGAAACCGCCGGTGAAGATGCTCTTACTGTACATTAGCGTTCAGCTGCCCGAGAGCACAAGAGGTATGGGAGGTTAGGAGCTTTGGGTGTGTAAAGGCAACACTAGCAATGGAGCGATCAGGGTGTATAATCCTTGAGGAAGTACTGTGCTCAAAGAACCTGTGTCACATGCTATATTGTGAATAGAGTAGCAACTATCATGGCGGCAATTTTTTATATTTGGTGGTCTAGAAGACAGATTAAGAATAAAGAACCTGTGTCAAATATTATGAGGATGGTGCTGAACATCAAAGGCATTGATGCAAATTGTTCTAAGCTTAGGTACTGGGAATACAGTCTGCAGAGGAGGCTGGACAAAACCTGCAGCTGGAGTTCACAAATTAAATATCGACGCTGCTTATGATCCGGAGACAGGAAAGGAGCAACCGGTGCAATTATAGACTCTGGGACACACTGATCATGCAATTGATGTAGCTGCAATGGAGACGTCTGCTCTTCTCGACAACCTAAAATTGGCAGAACAGTTTGGAGCTCAATCTCTTGCTGTGGAGTCTGACTCGACGGAGGTAGTGGAAGCTATACAAAATCCATCGGAGTGTAGAGGTTCAGGAGCGGTGATAATCCCAGCGCGGCTCATTTACCTCCCAACGTAAACATCCAAACGGAGTGTTAGTGTGGACAGTCCAAATTCTCATGCAACCTGCACTGAAGATACATACCTCCTGGTGTCTTTCAGTCGATCCCTAATTTCGACTTGGCTATACGCTGCGTTCTTAGTTTCTCATTAGCATGTGACTTTTTCTCTTAGTTTCTCATTAGCATGTGACTAAGTAGCTTCTCGTTTTCAGATGATTTCTTCCTTTGGTGTTCAGCAACGCACAGACGATGATAATGAGAGCAATCCTCGGCACTTGTTTTCAGCTACATTCAGTAGCTATACTCCAGGTGTCGGATCAAAGAAACATGGTTTCTCATGCTTTTGAAATACTGACTGTCGACAGCCCAAGCTAACTGATCCAAATTATAGTCGGGTGCCGTCTTAGATACGGAGTACTATTTTCTTCGTCAGCACATTGTACTTGGCCATGGCGGCGGGTGGGTCTCGCCCACCTGGGAAGAGGGTGGGAGAAAGAGGATTGGAGTGTGGCTCTTCTAGTGTTTAAATTGTGTCGAAACGACGATGTATGTATATATTACTGCTTCTGCAGAAACATAGACGGGTACACACAACACTGTATTCAAAGTTTCGAACACTCACACAAAGTCTTAAAATGGCTGAATTAGGACCATTTCACATTCTTGATGCCTTCATCTCGCATAGTCGCATTGTCCACACCGGTTAACCGAATAAAAAGACCTTTTCTTCTCGTTCTTTCACTCTTTGCACAACCGAAGAAGCATTGTCCCCTCCAAAGACAAAAGAGAAGAAAGGAAAAACGAAAATAATGCGTGGATCTTCATTCATGTTAGGTATAGTAGAAGGCTTTTATGGCGACCCTTCCACGGCTGCCACAGCGTACACCTGTGAGGCTACAGTATCGCCGGTACAAAGCGATCATCCACAATGCGCCCTCCTCCTTTTCCCCTTCCTTCGCTACACGAACATGTATGCTTTCCCAGCTTTTCCGTCTCAAAGGCCTCCAAATAGGGCAGAGTCCCCTGCCAATACAAAGTTCATGTAGACTGCGAGCACCTCAACTACTACTGCAATGGTACAACGGCAACGCACCGAGAGGGTTTTGTGGCGAGTAGGTCACCTTTTCTTCTTTGGAAAAAAGGAAATGTTGTTGCATATTGCATCCTGCCTAATACTGAAGCATCACTCTCGACGAGTGATGATAGCAAACGAGCTGTTTTCGGCAGTGTTGCTCGGCCCCGGAGAGCCGGAGACCGCCCAGTCGGGAAACGCCACTCGATACGTTTTCCACGACCATACATCTCTTTTAGTTCATCATGTCTCAGTAAGATTTGTTCGCAAATAGCCGATGTCCAGTATGCAGCTATGAAAACGGCACTACTACTTGATACTATAAAACGTTGCATTATGGAACTTTATTTTTCTAAGCAACCTTGATAGGCAGCAAAACATAGTCTATCTCTGAACATATGCAGTAACACACTAGAGGGCAACGCTGAGCGTCCCCCGGGGTGGGTGAAAACCCTGATCCCCCGGATCGCCACCCATTGGATGGAGCGAAATTCCACCGCCTGGTAAACTAGTCTGCCCCTCTCTCCCGCTTTTGCTTCCATAAACAGCGAATGTAGCAAAACCGACCACGTTTGCAGCAAGAAAACTTTGATCCATGAAACAAAAGATAAACATAGACGTTGACAGAGACCTCACCAGAGACATTGTAGCAAAAAATTGGTGCTATTGTAGCAAAACCAACATCGCCGGAGACCTCGCTCGAGAAAAAGAAGTGCTATATTGTAGCAAAACCTACTTTGCCGGAGACATCATAGCAACGATTTTCTGTTGCTTGTAGCAAACCCTATTTCGCCCTTCCTTCCCTACACATCACACGCTACCCAGCAGTAACTTCATTGTGTCATGTAGGCTACAACATCAATCGCCCGTACAAAGCGATCATCCACAATGCACCCTCCTCCTTTTCCCCCTTCCTTCACTACACTAATAGGCCGGTACTGCTTCTGCTCCGAACTTGAGATCAATGTCCACAACAGAGTCGGCTAGAAATACAAAGTTGATGCAGGCTGCGAGCACCTCAGCTAGTGCTGCAAGCGCACAACGGCAACGCACCAAGAGGGAGTAGGTCACTTTTTCTTCTTTGGTGAAGGAAAATGTTGCTGCAGACTGCATCCTGCCTAATGTTGCAGCGCCCCTGTCGACTCGAGTGGTGATAGCACACAAGCCGTTTTCGGCGGTATTGCTCGCAGATTGCCCAGTCGGGGAATGTGTTCTCTACGTGTCAGGCGACCATACAACACTTCAAATTCATCATGGCCCAGTAAGATATCCTTGCAAACGACACGAAAACCATCACCAGTATGCAACTCTGAAAATGGTGAACATTTGTATCATGGGAACATTGCTTTAGGAGGAGGGGAGGAGGACAACTTTTCTTAGCAGAATGCAGCGTCACACAGTTCCCACCAGTAACTTCCTTGTGTCATCTAGGCTAAGCTTTACCGCTTTAGCACCGACTTTTCCTCCTATACATCGTCCTCCGAGAGCTTTTGCTAGACTAGGGTAGGAAGTTGACCTGTGAGGTCTTGGCAATTCACCATCGCCTTTCTTTCCTTGCCGGTGGTTCGTAGCAAGCTTAGGGCGTGATGAGCGGCGTGCAGGACAGTGAAAACAAAAGTCAAAAGATCATCTATCACGGGGCTACGTAGCACAGCGTCCGCTCTAATTGTGCGCTATCGTTTTATTGGCATTCATGTTGGTGCCAGGGACTTCACGGTACATCCATCTTGGCCGATGCGTGAGCCGTTTGGCCAATGCCTGAGCCGTTTGGCCGAGGCACCGTCAGCGACAGGCAGAAGTAGCGTCTCTGTAAGAAAATATGGTAAGCCGAGACAGGTAAGTCTAAATAGCAGCAACCAATCATTGAGATGAGGAACGAAACAGCATACTTGCATACAAGAGGCAAGTAGTCCTTTCCTTGCTTCCAATTCTATATTGTCCAGATCCACCAAACTTTATGCTCCCCCCAAGTTCAGATCCAACAACTACGATACAAACTAAGAAACAAACACCACAAGTTAAGAGGAAACACCGGCCGAAGCTCACAAGTCCGTCGGGATATTGCCCAGCTCCGATCGATCGGTCCACATTGCCAGCGTGGCATGCAGTACTCTTTTTTCTTTTTGCATGAACTGACAGAAAGAGCCGATGGAAACGTCTCTTGACATGTCAGGGATGTTCACACACGCGCGCCTTTGGTTGCCCCCAAGGTATAGTGTTTTATGCCAATGTTTGTAGTCCCTCCGTCTCACGAAAGTTGTCTGAGATTTAATCAAATCCCAGACGAGTTTGATGGGATAGAGGGAGTATATCCATTTTCTATTTTTTAACAAGGCAAAAAAATCTGTTTTCATTACTATTTTTTTAGATAAAGGGAATATATTAATATCAAAAGATATCAATTACACTCTGTCTCTGCAACAACGCCCCACGCTAATGGCAGTACGAATGCACACAACCAAAAAAGAGTAAAGAAAACTAAGAAATAAAAGTCCCGCTACAATTTTAGACCTAGCAACGCAATACAACCATCACCGTGACAACATCTGTGACTCTCCAAAACGACGCCAAGAAGGGAAGTGCACCATCGTCATCGTCGCCCGACCAAAGGTCTTAGGTTTCACCAAGATAGTCCCCACCCTCAAAACAATGCCTCCAACAAGAACATTGCAGACACAACCGAGGCCCTGGGTTTTCACCCCGAGAGGTAAGACTCGAACTTTCCCCTGCCGCCGCCCCACATGCATCCCATCTGCAGAGCCCGAACGCCAAGCGATCCCTCAGCATCACGAAGACTTGAACGTCCTTTAGCCAGTCCACCAATCCGGCCTTCATAATATTCCTTATTCGACTTCACCATGGACCAAAAAGTCACCCGATGTCAACACGAATAGAGCCGCTTCCTCCGAACCAAATGGTCGAATAAAAACATGGGTGCGCGCGACCAAATACCACCCGATCCAGGCAAAAGATGGACTGTTTATTCGCTAGCGGAGCTTTCCGAACTCATCTCTAGCCATCAAAGCAAACTGACCTCCGGAAGATCTTCATCCTCGCGTGCGAGAAACCCGAGGACCGCCACCAAAAATAAAGCAAGATCAGCAGCCTCCACGCCGCCAATCCCTCATGTCGGATCACCAAGGAAGAGGACAGCGACGCGGATCATGCGTACCACCGCCGAACCGTTACCGGGGGCGGAGGCCACCAACGCTCCACCGAATCCTCCATGGCTACCGACGGAGAGCCTCAGGCCTCGGCCAAGTAGCCGTGCCGCCCGGCTTCCTCCACATGTGCTACATCACCTCCCATGGAACGCCGCCGTGGAAACCCTCTTCTCACCCTCGTCGATTCGACGGAGAGGGTGCCGCCACCACCGCCAGAGCCAGGCCGGGGCCAAGGCACGGGGGCCAGGGCCAAGGCCAGCGCCGGGGTTGGGGCCGCGGGCGGCCGCGGTAGTGGCTGAGGGGGACGGGCGGCGGGTGGCTGTGGGGCGTAGGGGGAGGAGGAGCCTCCGCCGCCGCCCGGGAGAGGGCGGGAGAGGAGGGGAGCGGGTTAGGGTGATGCCACGAGAGCGGGTTTTTATTACTAATAAAGAAAGGAGTTTTTTATTTTACAAGGGCGGGGACAGTATTACATTGCTCAAGAATTTTGCTCCGGCTAAACTCCATGCGTTTGCCTCATCTTTAATTTTAGCGATGACTATGGGCCTATGGCCATGGCAGATGAATGGTGTTGAAATACCCTTGCATTGCCCTCCTTTCAAATTTCTCAAGAGATTAGCATTGTTATAATAAGGCCATTTATTTTCTTATAATGTATATATGGCAGTAAGTAGTTTCAGTCTGTTTCATGATATAAGCTTGCCAAACAATATATTACAAAACGGAGGGAATAGTTCTCTGCAGGCCTTTCGTGCTAAAAAGAAGTGTATGAGTTGCAAGTTCAAGTTCGTGGACGCCCATGGATTATGCATTCGCCATTCGCGATTCCCCTCCCCTTCGATCTGTCCCCAAATGATTGAGCAGGACAAGGTTAAGAGAAATAAATAACTTACTACTAGATACTAGATCATCAGGCCAACTTTTTTCCATGGTGTTCTTGATTAAACAAGTACAGAGGCGGCACGGCCCTGCGCCAGGACAGCCAATAATAAAGATGCTCCTCCTCCTAATCTTCCACTGTATTTATCGCCGTTTATTCCCGGGAGATCTGTTGGGCTCGTACCACGCTCCGGCCTCCGGTGAATGATTAAGGGTAAGGAAGATGGGAGTCCGGCCAGTCCCTCACCGATTCATAATCGGGGACCGTGTGTGTGGGTTCGGTTCACCTACTGGCTTGTTGGCAGATTTTCTTCGACGGTGGTTGCCCAGAAACAAAGGGCAAGATCAACGAGGAAATGGAGCAGTCTCTGGTTTTGGCCAATGGATGGTAGCTGGCGACGCAAAGGCTGCAAGCTAAGATGGTCGTAGAACTTTAGGACGTCGGGTCTGCAACGCATAGACTGTCAGTGGCTTCACCGATGACCCTGTCCTGAGTGCCTGTTTGGAGCACAAGAATTTTCTCCATTTTCTAGAAGCACCGAGGACGATGGACAATGGAACATCCATTGGCAATGCATAGGTAATTCAGCTCACTGCAATTACCATTAGCTGGTTGTTCTTGACAGCCATGTACTATACAACTCACTGCAAATTTGTAAATGTTGCTGCAGTTGAGTATTGCAACAGTCGGCATGCAGTGGTTAGACGCCGTGCTGCATGTGGCTCCTGCAGCGATCCCGATGCAGGTTAGAATAATATGCTGCGATTAGCTAGAATAATAGTACGGTCTTGATTTGGAAAATCGTCTGATTGGCTTACGAGCTAAGCTATTCTATCGTCAGGCTACTAGTTTAGTCGGCACATCCTCTGCGTCCCGTTGACAAAGAATGTACTGGAGACGATGCCTTGAGAAGGGACAAATATTCAAACAAAGGCTGATTAAACTTGGTTTGAACGCGCTGTGCTCTGACATATTTGTTGTACACAACTGAAGATGCCTAGAGCCACTTGAACATTTTTTCTACTTGTGTTGCAAGTTTGAAATGACATATGGACAAGAACATATCTGGTGTGAAATGACGCGCCCACAGAGAGCTGTCTCGGTGATAAACCCTTATTATGTGAGGAAATAGTTTGGTAAACTTTATTGCTCCAACTGCAGTATCTCTCGACATCATTGGGGCTCCGAGTAGGTGGACAAACAAGGGTATAGAGTTTGGGCTCCGGGGAGCATGCATATATATGCTCCCGGGTAAACAATAAATTTGAAAAACATAAAATTAAATGAATTGTTGTGTACTGGTTTTATTACTATGATCATGTGATGGAAACAAATCCTAGAGGCAATAATAAAGTGTATTATTATATAATTTCTGTTTCATAACTAAGCTTATAGTTCAATGCTATAATTGTATTAGTTCCGGATATAATTGATATTGGAGAAAAATCCAAATACGTGTGTGAAATTATAAGCGCCACAGTAATGTCCTTAGTTTCGCCTCTAAGACTAGTTCTTGTATCACTGATAGTTTAGGTTTACTAACTATGGGCAAATAGTAATGTGTTACGAGGTTGCCGGTGATATAGGTAAACGACTTTGTTTGTTGATCAAAGACGTTGGAATGACCCCAAGTTGATATATAGTGAAATACATCGTCAATCTAGTTATTGGTAGTTTCTGAAATGGTATAACTATTACCGTTACTAAAATCGTTAGACCATAAGACTTATATGAACATGGATACCATATGGTGCGTGACACGAATCTTCAAACGTTACCTCGTGCCGAGTAACTATAAAGTCGATCTTCCTTCGTGATCGTATTTTGATGTTCGTATGAAGTGGTTATGGAAATTGCTACACTGAAGATTGAGAGATACACTTTGGGCGCCCGCTCAGTTATCATGGTGTTCTTCATCGCCTGGCTGGACAAGTGACTAAATTGTTACATCACATGAACACCGATGTTATGGAATAAGTGAAGAGTGCATGCCGGTTAACAAAGATAACACAACAATTTCACCTTGGGCTATGTGAAATATCGATAAGCAGTACAGTGAGTATAGAAAGTAATACATGAGGTTCACATGGTCAAAGATCTATGTGCTACATGAGGGGGGGGGGATGTTATGGAAATCAAGTGCCCGCTATCATTCGTTGTATCAGAAGGTGTTCCGAACATGTCCACATATCTGAACCAATAGGGTCCCACACTTAAGAGCCATCGACATATGTAAAGTGTATGTGAATGAAGGTCAGAAGGAAAGTGGTTCTGAAAGTTGTACGGAGTGTCTCAAAATATTCTGGAAGTGTTCGTAATATTGCCGAGAGTATTCAAAAGGGTTTTGGCTATTTTTGGAAGGTATCGGAAGGTTCTAGAACATCCCGGAAGGTCCAGACTATTCCGTGCAGTGATGACTATATTGCCGTATAGTGCGCCTTACTTGCTGCTATGCAATCCGATCTTCAAATGACGTTTGAAGACTGGGGACCATATGAAACTTTGGTTGAGGTGGAAGGCATGTTTTAACAACAAAGCTAGAGCTGAAAGGTATGGCATCTTACAAGTATTACTTGACTGTAAGATTGATAGATGAAGATCGGTTAGTGCCCATATAATCAAGTTGCACGGGTACGTTCAAATGTTGGAGGCGCTGTGCGTCCCTTTTCCTCAAGAACTTGGAACCGATCATATCCTGAAATTCACTTCCACCTAGCTACATTGGGTTTGTCATGAACTTTAACATGGATGGGAGAAATAAATCACTGTTAGAAATGTTCGTGATGTTGAGGGTGGCTAAAAAGGACATACAAAATAATACCAATCATGTGATGAAAAATACATACAAAAGAATTGTTTGCGATGTTGAAGGGGGCTGAAAAGGACATACACCAGTTGCAATAGCTCACCACCCCTTATGGTTATGATTTTGGGGCACTCTCAATTTTATACACCAAAGTAAGAAGAATGTTAAGCCATTGGAGAAGAATAAAAAGAACTAAGAGGAAAGGGAATGAGTGAAAAGTTGAAGGAATAAGCTTGACATCAAGCAATAGGTTTGCCTTGAAGTTGTGAAGTTTGGATTCACCATATTGCCTCCTTCAATCTGTGATTTCACGTCTTCAGTGAGATTTTTTCAATTCTAGCTCTTGTGCACCAAATCTTGTTGTCGTACAAGAAATTTTAGTGGGTTTGGCGCATGATTTTTGTGCCAAGTTGGAGGTTTTCCATGTTAAAATATGGTTTTTATGTGTTGATGCTGTGATTGTACTTTTGAGCTGAGATCACATATATAGTACTTGTACTACCTGCTGCTGAAATCAGCTAGTATATGTACTAATTTGTGCTCAGAGCAATCAAAACTTTTTCGATGGTGATCGATCTATGAGTTGGTAAACATTAAGTGGTGTCCAAGTACTCTTTATTATGTTTTAGGGTTTAACCGGTGTACCCGTTAGGGTCCGGGTTCCATGTTTATATAGGTTGGAAGAGCCCCAACCGTGGCGTCATACAAGATTGACCTAGGTCGGTGTACTACACCGTACCTAGAGTCATACGGGTCATGTACATGTATTCTAACAGCCCCTCTTAATCTAAGCTTCTAAGAAGATTTAGATTACGCCTAAATTCATGAAGATTCTTGACTGGAAGAGCCTTGGTGAAACCATCTGCAACCTGATCTTTGCTAGACACAAACCTGATACTTAATCTCCTTGCAGCCACTCGTTCTCGAACGAAGTGGAAATCTATTTCAATATGCTTAGTGCGTGCATGAAATACTGGATTAGCTGATAAGTATGTAGCACCAAGATTGTCACACCATAAGCAGGGCCTTTCCCTCAAACGAACTCCAAGTTCTCGAAGGAGTGCCTCTACCCAAATCATTTCGGCAGTTGCATTTGCCAATGCCTTATACTCAGCTTCAGCACTGGAACGTGACACTGTAGCCTGTTTTCTGGCACTCCAAGAGATCAGATTTGGTCCTATAAAGATTGCAAAACCTCCTGTAGATCTTCTATCATCAAGGCAACCAGCCCAATCTGCATCAGAGAAAGCACTCAAAAGTGTAGATGAAGAAGGCTGGAAGGTAATACCCATGTTGACCGTATCTTTGACATATCTGAGAATTCTCTTAACAGCTTTCCAATGAACAGTGGTTGGAGCATGAAGGAATTGACATACTTTGTTTACTGAGAAAGAAATATCAGGTCTTGTAAGTGTAAGATATTGCAGTCCTCCAACAATACTGCGATATTTTGTGTTGTCTTCAGGACCAAGCGGTTCTCCATCAACAAGAGAGAGAGAATCTGTAGCGGAAAGTGGTGTGGGAGCCGGCTTGCATATGCGCATACCGAGCCTTTCAAGTAGATCATTTGCATATTTCTCTTGTGTAAGCAATAGTCCACGACGAGTTCTCTTGACTTCCATACCCAGAAAGAAATTCAATTCACCAAGATCCTTGATAGCAAAATTATCATTGAGATCACTGACTAAGGCAGTTATAGCATCATTTGAGGAGCTTGCCACAATAATATCATCAACATAGATTAACATAAATATTGTGATACCTGACTTTTGATATAGAAACAGAGACGTGTCTGCCTTTGAGGGTATAAAGCCAAGATCATGTAATTTGGAGCTAAGACGAGAGTACCATGCTCGAGGGGCTTGTTTAAAACCATAGAGAGCTTTATCTAGCTTGCAAACAAAACTGGGAGATTCAGGATGTTCAAAACCTGGGGGTTGTTTCATGTAAACCTCCTCTTCCAGAACACCATGCAGAAACGCGTTCTTGACATCTAGCTGCCGCAGATTCCAACCTCGAGAGACTGAAATAGCTAAGACTGTCCTGATAGTAGCTGCTTTAACAACAGGACTAAAGGTATCTTCATAGTCAATGCCATATCTTTGCTTGAATCCCTTTGCAACAAGACGAGCTTTATATCTGTCAATGGTCCCATCTGCACGTTTCTTGATACGATAGACCCATTTGCAATCAATTATATTTTTGTTGGAGCTGGAAGGTACCAAGTGCCATGTCTGATTGTGAAGCAATGCCTCATATTCCTCCTCCATTGCTTGTTTCCAATGTGGATTTGCCAAAGCATTAGCAAGAGAACGAGGTTCATCTGAAGATGCAAGCATACCATAACGAACAGTACCATCCGTGTAAATTTTCGTGTGTTTAATACCTTTTTGCAACCTAGTGCGAACTCCTGATATAGGAACTGTTACCACAGCGGGAGGCACAGAAGATCCAGAGGGCTGACGAGGATCCTCCTCGGGATCGGTGCTGTCACCAGCATGTAGCAGGGGATCTTCTGGCAGTGGCCCAGGCCGACCAGGTGGCGACGGGGATCGAGACGCCTGCCGGTGCGGCAGAGAGGATGCAGACGGGGCATTGATTGCTGGCGGGCCCCGCGACGGAGACCGGCGACGTGTGTAAACGCGTAGTGGAGCCGAAGCGCGTGGCGGCAGCTGCTGCTCCGCAGCAGCATCATTGTCAGGCTGATGCAGTGCAGGGGAATCCTCCCTGGGATCCGCGCCGTCAGAAGATGGAACAGCAGGTGAATCAGCCTCGGATCCGCTGCCCACTTCGTCTTCTTCTATAGCATCAGAATCAGCACTGTTTTCACTCATTTCTTCACCATTTTCAGTGAGGTTTTCGTCATTGTGATCGTCTTCAAGAGCATGATCTTCCAAAGTAGTATGTGTTGCATTATCCTGAGCAGGGTTAGTGACAACAGGAATAACAGGTAATGGCATATGATCATCAAATTGAGTATCCCCATGAGTACATGCATTATTTGATGTGGGTAAAAGAAGAATGTCTTGAGCAAGACGTCTACCAGCATTTGGATGAAGAGACGCAAAGGGAAAGACGTTCTCATCGAACACAACATCTCTAGAGATATAAACACGTCCCGTGGTTACATCCAAGCACTTGACGCCTTTATGAAGAGGACTATAGCCTAGAAAGACACATTTTGTAGACCGATAAGCAAGCTTGCGTTTGTTATAGGGACGAAGATTGGGCCAACATGCACACCCAAAAATTCGAAGAGATTCATAATTTGGCTTAACTTTAAGAAGACGCTCTACAGGAGTTTCATTTTGGATGACTTTGCTAGGAAGGAGATTTATAAGAAATGTGGCAGTGAGGAAGGCTTCATCCCAGAATTTGAGGGGCATGGAGGCATGAGCAAGTAGAGAGAGACCTACTTCAACTATGTGTCGATGATTGCGTTCAGCGGAACCGTTTTGCTGATGGGCATGAGGACAAGACACGTGATGAGTGATGCCTATTTTCTGAAAGAAGCCATTTAGTTTCTCATATTCACCTCCCCAGTCAGTTTGCATAGTGACTATTTTCTTTTCAAATTTGCGCTCAACATAGGCTTGAAAGTTGAGAAAAACTTGATAGACGTCAGAGCGTTTCTTTAACAAATAAATCCATGAAAATTTGCTAAAATCATCGATAAAGCATACATAATATGAATGTTTGCTAACAGAAGCAGGTGCTGGACCCCATACATCAGAGAATACAAGTTCAAAAGGAACTGTAGACACACTGGTGGACACAGGATATGGTAACTGGTGGCTCTTGGCAAGTTGACAAGAGTCACAAACATAAGGATTTATTTCTGGACTATATGAGAGTTGATGTTTCCTAATAATCTGCTGCACCACAAAGGAGGAGGGATGTCCTAAGCGGCGATGCCATGTAGATGAAGATGGCTTTATTGTGATGAAGGCTTGCTTGGATGACCTAGTGGCGAGAGGCACTAGTGGATAGAGACCCCCATAGCATGGTCCCTTAAACAGAGTTCTTTGCGTCTCCTGATCCTTAATCAAAAAGAACCAAGGGTGAAATTCAATATAGACATTATTATCAAGGCAAAGTTTATGGACTGACAGGAGGTTTTTGGATGCATTTGGAACAAGAAGAACATCATTTAAGTGCAATGTACTATGGGGAGTATGCAACATAGAATGACCAACATGTGATATAACCATACCATTTCCATTTGCGGTGTGGACACGGTCCTGACCCTTGTACTTATCAGAGGTGGTGAGCTTGTTCAGTTGGCTTGTAATGTGGTCAGTGGCTCCCGTGTCAGTGTACCAATTGCTGTCCACCCCATAGGATGCAACATGTGCACTCTTCTTTCCACGTCCAGTGTCACCCTCATCATCAGTGTCATCATCCTTGTAGCGCCACCAGCAATCGGAGGCAGGATGTCCGTGGATCGTGCAGATTTGGCACGTGACGTCCACAAACGGGGTGGGAGCACGGCCATGCCCACGGCGGTGTTGGCCACCATTGTCACGGCGATGCTCAGGGCCGCCATTGTCACGCCGCACAGGGCCATCATCACGCCGCACAGGGCGACGCTCTTCCCATCGCTGTCCGCCATCACGACGGGTCGGGCCATCATCACGACGGCGATCATCACGTTGTTTGCGCCCACGATCACCGTGATCACCGCGGTCACCGCGGTCACCACGATCTGGCGAGCGTGTGCGCCCGCGCCCAGTATCCTGGCCACGGCGCAAGGCAGCATTGGCGGAGGAGGTAAACCCCGCGTTTTGTCCAGCTTCAGAGAGCATATCCTGTCGCATATCATGTGCAACAACTTGATCATAAACTTCATCGAGAGTGATGTCATTGTTACCATTGACGGAGGCTGCGACGTCGTTGTAGGAGCCGTCAAGGCCGTTGATGATGTAGCCGATCATCTCATCTTCTGGGACTGGCTTCCCGGCTGCGGCGAGCTCGGACGCGAATCCCTTCATCTTGGCGAAGAACGCAGAGGCGGTCAACTCCAGTTTCTTGGTGCTGCCAAGGGCGCCCCGCAGCTGGTTGATCTTGGAACGGGAGCTGGAGCCGCAGACCTTGGTGATTGTGGCCCAGACAGCGGCGGTCGAATCGACGCCGATAGTGTGGGCAAGGATTTCCGGCGAGAGGGAGTTGAGAATCCACCCAAGCACCGTAGATTCCCGTGAAACCCACGACGCATAGTCGGGATTTGGGGTCATCTTCTTCTTGCCATCATTGTCCTCAACCTCCAGATGTGTTGACGGTGCAACATCGGTGCCATCCAGAAGATTGAGCACTTGCGCACCACGAAGGGCAGGATGCACCAGGGTCTTCCAGAACAAAAAGTTCGCCCGTGTGAGCTTCTGGGAGGGAGGAGGACCCAAGGCGGTAGCGAGGGCCGGGCCAGTGTATGACGACGACGATGCCATTGAGACAAGGGGGTGTCTTCCGATCTGATGATCGTGGAGGGTTTTTGAGGGTTTTCCAATCAGGGATCGTGGGTTGAGGTTTTTGAGTTTCCGATCAGAGATCGTAGAGTAGGTTGTGGTGGCTTCCGATCAAGAGATCGTGGAGGAGATCTGGCTTCCGATCAAGGATCGTAGAGGATTTTTGGAGCGGCGGCTAGGTCATGGGAGAGGAGGGCTCTGATACCATATTATGTTTTAGGGTTTAACCGGTGTACCCGTTAGGGTCCGGGTTCCATGTTTATATAGGTTGGAAGAGCCCCAACCGTGGCGTCATACAAGATTGACCTAGGTCGGTGTACTACACCGTACCTAAAGTCATGCGGGTCATGTACATGTATTCTAACACTCTTTATTCTGTTGTAGTTTTCAGATTACATTAATTGTGCATTAGTTCCTTGAGAAAGTGGCGTGAGTAAACAATGAGACCTTTTTGAAGCTTTCATTGTTTGTCTGATTTTACATTTTAGTTGTTTCGCAAGATAACGATATTTTGCATTGAAAATGTGTTTCGCAAGATTGTACTTTTGGCTCCATCGAGGATTTTTTTTGGATTTTTTCTAAAAGTTGGAAGTTAAGTTATCAAATTTTTGAGCTACCTTTAGGCCAAGCTCTAAAGTGAACTTTGAACTTTATTGACGAGAATTGTTTTATCTTGCCATTGGTCTTCTGTCTTTTACTTGCGATAAACTTTCTCTTATGTATACGTGTTTGTACGCGAGGTTGTGTACAATGGAGGGAAGATGAAACATCTTCATAACAAAAAGAAGAAAACAACTTTCAATAATGAAATGGTTTTTTTGCTCCAACACCGTCGCAAGAAGACATTGTGACCGATTGCAAGTCTCCCTGGATCTCTGCATTGTACATGCCCGCATAGGCTCGAGAACAGACCCTAGCTAATTATTAGAGTGAGCATAAAAACAATATATAGACTAAAACATGATAAAAGTATTTAAACCACACAGAACCTACTGCGAGACCGCCATCTTACTCCGGTCCAATACAACGGGAACCATTGGATGAGAGCTTTCTACAACAGGTAGGCAAAAGTCTTTTTTTCTGCATAAACAAGTGAGATAGTCCCCACTGATGATAAACTCCATTGATGAGAATCGTTCCCGTTGGAGAAGTAAGCTCAACACCATGCATGCACGAAAAGGCAGATGGATGGCTTGAACCCACATTGAAAGGAGCTCAAAAGGCGACGAAATGTTAGGCAGATCGGATTGATGAATGACTTATCCACGAGGATAATCTCTCCACTGGGTCTTGTTCGACGAGAATTAAATCGATGGTCTTTTCTCGAATGCTATTTCCGGCCAAGCAATTGGGCGCAAGGCTCTCCAAAATCCACCCATGATCTAATGGAGCATAGTACATTTAAGGAGCTGCATGCTACCGTACGTACGTAGTGCCTGCTAGTGCGAGTGCCTATTAGCGTGTTGGTATAAATGCCAATGCCTAGTGCCTAACATGCGTGTTTAGATTTTGTAAATGATGGCTTGTGTCTAGGTTGCGCCTACATTTGGCACGAAGGTTGCAACAATCCATCCCACATGAAAGAAGGGAACCGCACTAGCTTTTGCTTGGATCTGAATGCGTGAGGTTTTATACTCCATCGGCCATGCATCCGCTTCCAAAGTTCAAAGTAGATTGTGGGGAGTTCTCATAATGAGCCTAATAACACCAGCCTGCATTCGAAATAAAGGCCAAACTCTCCAGGGAGCATTAAAAAAAATCAAATTTAATTTTTTTTTAAAATGTGAAAAGTCTAGATGCAGTTATTGGTGTATATTACAACCATGCAAAATTCAAATACTCCCTCCGCCGGTCCTAAATAACTGCCACAAGTCCAATGAATTTAGACACATTTTAGCCTACATTTTGCTTAAAGTTGGACAAGCATTTAGAGCTAGAGGAAGTACAAAATACTTTATATTTAAGGATAGAAAAAATATTGCAACTGTGGATCTGAATATAACAGAAATGAAGCTATAGCTCTGAAACTTTGAAGCTCGCAAGCTTTGTTCGTAACTATTATGCTCCAAGATACGAATTTACTTCGTCATATTCACACTATAGTGCGATTTGATTTCTTTAGTCTTTCTGGCATTAATTATATCATTATCAATTACTGCCTCCATTTTCATGTTTAAAGGGTAAAAATTTCTCACCATTTTCATCTAAAAAAAAGGCGCATGGTGAAGTTCGCTCACTATCTAAAAAAAACTAACCCTGTCTCTCTCAGCTCTCTCATCTCCCTCACCACACGAATCGAAATTGGACCACGGATCTCTGCGCACCGAGGTTGACTACCGCTAGCACCACGCTCCGGCAAGATAAGATCTCGACCACCGCCAACAGGGAGATCCGCCTTCCATCCTGCATTCGCGCGCTCTGACCACCACCGAGGGAGCTCCATCCTCCATCTTGTACTGGCGTGCTCGAGTCACCACCGAGGGAGCTTCGACCTCCCTCCGATTATGGCCACGCTCCGTCTAGCGGCCTTCCTCATGTTCTAGTTATTGTGTTGTGGTCTGAATTTATATAAAAAGGGTGTCTAACTTCTAACGAGTAGAACAAGGCCTGTATCTGGAGTCTCGGGCCGAGAGGAGCGGATTTCTGGTATGCACGAGGAGATGCAATCGGTTGAAAAAATGGCACATATGGGATGTTATGCACTTGCATAAAAAAAAGATTGTCCGTTGTAAGTGAATCTTCAAGAGATAGGAAAGTATGTCTCCTAATGATCCCTCAAGTTCAAGGCAAGGTTAGTAGCAAAAGTTTTCAACCAGATTTTAAGTATTGATTATAATGATGTATTCTCTTCGGTTGTGAAGCATAATTCCGCCCATGCATTTTTGGTATTGTGACTATGCATGATTTTGAGCTTCAGAAGCTCGATGTAAAGACTGATTTTGTGCATGGAAAACTAGAGGAGAAGATATACATGGACTAATATGAAGGTTTTGGTTTGCCTGGTAAGAAGGATCTTGTTTGCAAATTAAAGCGGTCCTTTTATGGTCTGAAACAGTAGGTTTGATTCTCTTTGTGCTTGCACATGGTTTTAAGATATCTCAGTATGATATCTACGTTTGCATTAAGTTTGTTAATGGATCACCGATCACCTATATACTTGATGCTATATGTTGGTGATATGTTGTCTGCTGCCAAGGGCAGGAAAGACATCGCTACTTCAAAGGCACAATTAAGTAGTAAGTTTAAGATAAATGATTTTGGTGCTCCTAAGAAAATACTAGGTATGAAATTACAAGAAACAAAACATCTACTATGTTATTTCTTAGTCAGTAAAGTTATATTAAGAAAGTTCTTCATCTTTTTAACGTGCATGATACAAATTTTGTTAATTAGTACTCCTATTGATCATCACTTTAGTCCTAATACTGATTAAGATTTAGAGTACACGTCACGAGTTCTATATTCTAGTGTTGTTGGTTTTTGATGTATGCCATGGTTTGTTCTCTTCCTGATTTGTCGTATGCTATGAGTTTGGTGAGTCGTTATATATAGCTAATCCTCGTAAAGAACATTGGAAGATTTTTATTAGATTTTCAGGTACCTTTGAGACACATCCAATGCTTGCTTGAAATTTGGCAAGATCGGTGAAGGACTCCCTGGCTATGTGAATTTAGATTTTACTGTCGATTTGGATAAGAGGAGGTCCCTCACATGTTATGTGGTTGTGGATGCCATGTGAGTTGGAAGGCAATATTATAACCCGTTGTTTCCCAATCTACAACCAATGCAAAATATATGGCTATTGTTGAAGATTGCAAAGAGATTGTTTGGTTAAAAGGTTTGTACGCGAAACTATGTGAAGATAATTCTTGCATTACTTTATTTTGTGACCATCAAAGTGCCCTTACCAAGGATCAAATGTTCCACGAGAGAACAACTCGCATTGATGTGAAATACAATTATGTTCGTTACATTATTGTCCAAAGTAAACTGAAGGTATGCAAGATAAGTACTCATGGTTATCCTGCTGATATGATGACTTTGGAGCTGAAAGTGTCCTCTTTGTTGTTCAGGGAGAACAATGTTGTTCATGCTACAAGATGGAATTTGTCTCAAGGTGAATTTTGTTGTGTTTGTGATCCAAATTCATATAAAAGGTGACAAACTTCTGACGAGCGACGCAAAACCCGTCGCTGAAGCCTTGGATGTTAATCGCTTCATTGGAAAACCCATAGTGAAGTTTTGTTGGCTCGATCTCGTGGCTTTATTTCTCTTTTTTGGAGAGGTTTTTTGCATGTTCAAATCCTTTTGGCCCATGTGGTTTGCTTTGTTCGTTTCTTAGTTTCGTTTGTCGCGTTTATAACACTATCCATGCTCCGGCCAATGACGAGGGTGCTTCGGCCCTCTCCCGTTCCCCTCGTCTTCCCGTCTCCTCTCCCCTCCTTGCGTTGACCCGCCCCGTGGCACCAAGCACCGGCTCATTGCCGTACCTACATCCTACTCGCTGTCAACGTCATCTCGTCCCTCACTTCCTCGCAAATAATCCTCAGCCGCAACAACACCCTCGATTCCGCCTCTCCTCTAGTCTTCGGTAAGTTCCCATGGTGGACGACGTGTTCCGCGTGGTGCTCCGCCGCAACATTGCAGAGCAGGGCAGCTTCGCTGCGGTTCATACTCACAACAATTTTGGGAGGCGCTAAGCCATGGCCGATGTGGTGCATGCTGGTTATTGGGGGGGTATTATGAGTGGAGAAGGTGCGCAGTAATTATTCCAGTTGGATAGACAGCGCAAGGGTACAACAATCCAGGATATATGTATCAAACAACTCTTTAATCTTACCTCCACGAAATATACGGAGGGGGTAGTATATATAATCGAAGTGATAGATTTCCGTTTGTGTGAGAGAAACAATTTAGGTATAACAAGCACCCCACGTAATCCTAAATACTGATGCGAACTAAAACTGTACCATCGAAAACTTCTTTCAAATGTGGATGCGGTGACATAAAAATGTGCCTTATGTGTCTCATAATTTTGATCAAATTTATGGCCATAACTAGGCTCAATTTTGGAGGGTTTCTCTACGTGACATATGCAGTGGCCGGAAGCCGAACTTTGTGTCTTTGTATTATTTAGATACATGCATGCAAAAGAATGAATACAAGTTTTCGTTTCCAAAATAAATATTCAGTAGGAAGTAGATTTTCGTTGTAGTTGGAACCATCATAAGGTTGAATGAATAAACTGATGGTTGTACGGAGCCCACCAAAGTTTAAATTCTAGATTTTAGCATTGTATGTCTTATAAATAAGGCGATAAACTTAGTCTTTTAAAGTTGATCATAGGTCTAAGGTGTTAGGTGTGTGGGCTTGCATTTATATGAGTTTTTTTACAAAAATCTGACTCGTAGTTTCCTTGAAATTCAGCAAAATCAATGTGATACCCCAAACGGACCCTTGGCCGAGACCGCCGCCGTGCCGGCTAGCTAGGAATTAGTCACCACCGGTAATTACGGAGCCGTCGGGCGAGCGGGGAGAGGAGCTTAAAAAGGGCCCCGGCAGCGGAAAGGCATCCTCCGCCCCATCCCAAACCCAAACAGGATTCCATTAAAGCTCCCTTCCACTTCCAGCTGCCGCGGGGCAGCATCACCACTAGCTTCATCACCGCCACTTTGACCCCAATTCCCCAAGGACGCCACCTTCATTCCCAAGCCTCCTTCCCCACTCCTCTTCTTCCTCCTCGTCCTCCTATAAGTGCCGCTCCCGATTCGCCACGTAAAGGAAGGAGGCGTCTTAGCTAGCTCGAGCGCGGGCAGGAGTTCTTGGTTCGGTTTGGTTCTGTTTCTTGCGGCTGCAATGGACGGCAGCAGGGCCGGCGGTGGCAGCGGCGGCGACTACATTTCCAGCCTGCTGAACTCGTCCCCGATGCTAGACTTCGGCGTGCTGGGCGGCGCGCCGGCGCTGGACGGCGCCGGGGACTGCCTGGACAGGTTCTGCGGCGACCCGGGCTTCGCCGAGCGCGCCGCGCGGCTGTCCAGCTTCAACGGGCAGCGCTTCGCCTCGGGGCTCCTCGGGATGCCGCCGCCGGCGCCCGGTGCGGAGTTCGGCGGTGGCTCGCGGGAGGCATCGTCCGTGTCCGACCCGGGCTCGGCGATGAAGGACGCCAATGCCAAGAAGAGGAAGGCGCCGGCCGCCAAAGGCAAAGCCAAGGACCCTTCCGTCAGCACCTCTGGCCAGGTGAATGAGCCTCGCTTTCTTCGCGCGCGAATTGGGCTCTCGCTCTTGACTCTCCTGGTGCGTGCCATTGGTTCTGACAAAGCTACCTCGATTCTGACTTCTTGCCAGGCAGGTGAGCAGAGTGAATCGGACGCCAAGCGGTGCAAGGCGGGCGACGCCGAGAAGAAGGTGACGACCGCGGTGAAGCCCAAGGCAGAGCAGACCGGCAGCGACAGCTCGGTGGAGGACGGCGAGCAGAAGAAGGGCAAGGGCAAGAATGGCAAGCCGGTGGAGCCCCCCAAGGACTACGTCCATGTCCGGGCCAGGAGAGGCCAGGCCACCGATAGCCACAGCCTCGCAGAGAGGGTACAATTCTGTTCATGGCCGCTTCACTGTTTCCTTGCTTCCGTTTGTCAGAACTCGTCCTTAACTTCCTTGTACGTTCATAACTGTTCATAGGTGAGAAGAGAGAGGATCAGCCAGAGGATGAAGTTCCTCCAGGACCTCGTTCCAGGATGCAACAAGGTACTGCTCCCAAATTGTGATTTCAAAATGAGAAACCGGAAAGAATGAGTAGCTCGTAATCTTTGCGCACTTATCAAAGACAGTCTTTATGTACAAGGTTACTAAGTAAAATGGCCAATTTTGTTTGTTTGTAACTTTAGGTGATTGGCAAGGCACTGATGCTTGATGAGATCATAAACTATGTGCAGTCGCTTCAACGGCAAGTCGAGGTAAGAGCAGGGCCTGCTGAATTTCTGTGATGCCATGAAATGTAACACGCCACTCTGAATTCTGACCAATCCCTCTGTTTTGTGTGACTTCAGTTCCTGTCGATGAAGCTAGCAACTGTGAATCCACTCGACTTCAGCAACCTGCCCACTCTCCTACACAAAGATGTAAGCTTAAAGCCTTAAACTTCCCACTGTTTATCATGCTACGCGTAAATATTACTGAAAAAGTTACTGTTACTTACGCTACCTGTAATCCAATTCAGATGTTCCAAGCATGTGGCCCTTCCGCAAGCTCTGTTTTCTCGCTTGAAAGCTCCAGTTCCGCCTTCCCATTCAGCGACCAAGGAGATGTCTTCCAATCGTTCGTGCCCAACAGCATGGAGAGCCAGTGCACCCTGAACCAGCTAGATTTGGCCCTGTCTCAGACTACAAACGCACAGTACGGTTTTCAGGATGGAACGGCCAGCACAAACTTGCAGCAGGTGATTCTTGGCCTTCAGAAATTTTCTTGTTCACATCACCTGATTAAGAATCGTTAGGACTTAGGAAGTGGCTTATGCTAACATAGTCGGTGTGCTTCTTACCTTCAGCAAGTTAGGAACTACTGGGAGGACGATCTCCAGAGCGTTTTCCATGTCGACAACGGGCAGAGCCACGACAACGGGGCTTCAGCAGAGAGCTTCCACGGTCAGTGGGAAAACGATACTTCTCTGCTCATTTTTTTTTCCTGTATGATGCTTTTGCTAACGCGTGTGAATCATGTAATCGATGCAGGTGATTTGCAAGCAGGCCAGATGAAAATGGAGTTCTAGCCGACGAATATCGTCGGCGAACGAATACAGTATTGACAATCTGTACATAGGAAGAAGATGGAACCACGACAGCAGTACATGGCGCAAGTGGCGGAAGTGAAGCTATAGCTGCTCTGAAACTCTGAAGCTAACAGTCTTTGTTTGTAATTAGGCCCTCCAAGAGACGAATTTGTCCTGTCATATTCCGCCTATAGGGCGATGTGACCCCTCTTGTATCTCTGGCGTTGATTATGTCAGTATATTGATGGATTAATATAACGTAACGATCGATCACAGTTTGTGTATAAGACACGGTGCGGATGATACAAGCACCTCTCCTGAAATCCTAAATACTGCTGCTAATTAAAGAAGAAATCTGCTCGATCATTTTCGCCTATATTTTCTCTGTTTGAGAACCCATTTTTTTGAGCTTAGTGGCATTGGATATTTCTTGCGCGTAGAGGAGAAGGGTTCTCTGTCTCTGAACACAACAGTTGCTTACCCTGTTGGCTGTTGCTGCCTATACGTATTCTCGCTGTCACCTTCCTTTCGTCCCCAAGCCCGGCGGTTAGAGCGAAGCGCACGCCGCACTGCCCCAAAGTTTGGTAGGTTACACGTCGCTTTAGGTTTCCTCTACGATCCGTCCATCCCCTGTCGTCTCCTCGCTGCATCGCCCTGCGTGTTCTTGCTGCCACCACCCGCTTTTCTTCAGCGCTGCCATGCTTAATCGGAACGCCATTTCTACCACGAACAAGGTAGCTCCAAAAACCTCCCAAAAGGTAGCTCGACAAACTCAGTTTCAGTGCCATATATGCCCAGCTTGGCAGCTTCTGTTCTACAGAGATATACCGTAACCGCAGAAAGAGTATATCACACACAGGCTGACAAGGTTAGGCATGGCGTCGCTCTCGGCTCCGTTTCGTGCCCACGGGAAGAGGCCGTCTAACTAACTGTACGCTCGGCTCCGTCCCGTCCTGTCCACCCAAGGAAACATACGCTACGAAATACTGAATTGATAGCTCGATCGTAGCCTGACAGCAAAGGGGAAGATATTAAGGAAGGACCCCGTCACTTCACTTTACACACAGCAATTGCCCAATACCAGCAACTGTACATACGTACTGACAGCCAGCAGTATACACTATACAGTGAGTGGGTCACTGCATTTCACACGCAACTCGAAAGGAGTACGTGGAGTTACCCTCGCCGATGGACGCCGGAGAATGGCGCCGCGCGCATGGTCGCTGTCGCCGGCGCTCGACATCCCGAAGGTTAGACGTCGCTGTGGGAGGCGCCGAACTCTTCTTTTTCTTATCATCGTCGTCGTCGCAGATCGCGCGGCGGAAGCAGACACGCGTGGGAGCGATGAATGCCGTGCCTGGCCATTTCTTCTCCTCGGTCTAATGGCGTTGCTCGCCCGCTTAGGTGGCGGCAGCCGGTGTATGAGCGTAAATCTCGTGCCGCGGATGTGCCCGGCAGTGCAGAGTGTTGGGCTCTGTTTCTGGGCTACTGCTATTTAGCCGCTGACAGGGACAGATCGGTAAGAAATGACGATGATCAAACATGACGAATGACCACCAAATGACCCAAACCACGACAACAAAGTGTTTGAATCACACACAAAATCTTCAACGTTGACTTCACAAAAGTAATATTTATGAAATTATCACGTCTAAGCTACCGAATACTCCTCAACTATGTCAGTCGTGTGGCATCATCACCACGCACACATCGTTCGACACATACATTGCAACTCCAGCTTCATGAGGTGGAACTCTATAAACATGTATTTTTTTTTAGTTCAAACTCAATATTATTTAGGAGGTACAAAAAAAACAAATTGAGGGCCGAATAGTAGCAACAGTAAATGCTACTATTAATCGCTAAATATTCTTTTGGGTGTGTCTATGTCTCAGTTGACTGAGATTTTCTTAAGTCTCAATCACCTCAGAAAAGTGCAACTGCAGTTTAAAGAAAAGTGCAACTCGGTCCAAAAGTGCAATAAGCACTATTTTGTAAGTGACTTAGACTTAAAAAAATCTCAGTTGACTAAGACATAGCAAAACCGTATTCTTTTTACATACTTATGAGATGAATATGAGACTGAACTTGACATTTTTCGTATTGTCAAACTGAAATCCGTCTAAGGTACCTTTTTTTTTTAATAATAGTATTTTCAAAGTCCTGAACAAGCTTTCATGAACATTTCAATATTGTGTGGTTCGAGATACTTTTCTACTAGTAGCCAAGAGGAGCACGGAAGACCAAAAGGTACTTTATAGCATACTCCGTCAGTTTTGAAAATATCTGAAGCTCTAGACCTGTCCAAGTCAAATGTCCTTAAACTGTGTCATATGTACAACATGAGATCTATAAAGGACGTACCCAGTGCTGAGAGCTCCCGCACTGTGCGGGGTCTGGGGAAGGTGTTAGTGGCAAACAACATGAGATCTATATATTATGAAAATATATTTTACAATAAATCTAGCTAACGGAACTAACTTGGTGTGGTAGATGTTGACAAACTTGATCAAAGTTAAGATGGTTTGACTTCGGATGAACATATAACTTTTATTACCCCCTCTGTCCCATTAAAACTTAGCTTAACAGTTTTGTAAACTTAAGAGATGTACGGAGTATTTCGCAATGGGAAAGGGTACAGCCTAAAGTCGCTGTTAATTTGCTTCATCACGAATGTCTCTTTATCGACAGGTATCTAGTTTACCACTGAAAAAATAACACACGTTCATGAAACATGCAGTACAAGAAGTGGTCTCTATTTACATCAACTTAAGGACCTTTTATCTGAACATCAAAGAAGACAATTTACTGCATTATGGCCACCTTGATTAGCAAGATTTCCAAACCGTAATGATAGAAACAAAATAAGGGTTACATGTTATAACATCTTGAATACTACAATACTAGAATGATGTTTAATTGTGCATGTGAAAACCATTATATTTTTTTCCATAGATTGCATCAGATGGAAATTTACCTATGTAACATAGTGTGAATGAATCCAAAGAAAGAATTACATTGTAGTTTGCAATCCTAATAATCAAACACTAAGGTGACAAAGATTCCTAAGCACCAGAATCCCTCAGATATCCTCTGAGAGCTTCTTTGAATCGCAAGATCTCCGGAATTCAGGAATTGGAAAAGGCCCAACATTAGAATGTGTTATGCCATCTTCAATACTACAAGATTGGAAGTTGATTGATAGTGCACATGGTTCTTTCCAAAAGGTTGGAGTTGTTGAAAATTTCTTATGAATCCAGTACAAATTAGTCCTTAGGAATAAATCATATGGTTTTGCAATCCTACGAATCAAACAACCAATGTACTTTTTTCTAAGGATAAGAATCCTTCAAAATTGTTTTGCAAATCCATTAAATCAAACAATCCTTAAAGGTAATGGTGAGTTGTAGATTACATTTATCACTTGTATTTGCAGTTTTGCGCGCGCACACACACCCATAAAAGTTTGTGGTTACATTGCAATGAGTACATTGCTCGATATATTAGAGAAAAAGAGGACCAAAATCATGACTAGAATGGGCTCACTACCTGCTAGACTAGAACAGCACCACCAAATGACCCAAACCACAACAACAATGTGTCCAGATCACACACAAAATCTTCATCGTCGATCGTACCTATGACTAGACAACTTTTTTTTGCGGATAAAATAGGAACTTTATTACTCGGATAGGATTACACAACGATCAAGCTCGAGTAACTGAAGAACATATTCAGGCCCGCACCAAACCAAATTTCTGAAAGGCGTTCCACTCTAGCAAGGCAAGCGCTAACCCTAACCTGACTACGTTCCACCTTAACAAAGAGACACACTCTACTAGCAGATAACAAACTCTCAATATCTGAAACTAAGTTGAAGAGTGGTGACATATCCACCCCTGAGGCCTTGATCATTGAAATCAATTGAATGCAATCTGTCTCCACAATAAGCGGCAGCTGGCAGTGTTGGAGAGCCAAAACCAACCCATCCGCACATGCACGATGCTCGGACTCCAAGGGACTAAGGCAATCCCCCAGGTATTTACACGACGTAAAGATCATAAGCCCTTCTACATCTCTCAATACCATGCCCAAGCCGGGAGATTGATCTTCCTCACGGAAGGAACCATCAACCATCAATTTCACCCAACATGCAGGAGGTCTGCACCAAGGTTTACTCGGTGGTTTATTTGGCTTTCTGTGGGGGCGCACTTAGAACAACTGGTTGTTTGCCCTTCATATGTCCTCAACCGAATATATTTTCACCTCATGAACAAGTTGGCGGTAACCCTCTAGGAAGCGCCTCGACCCCTCAATAGAAGGTAAGGATTTACCATGAGTTACTTCATTGCTTGCATGTCACGCTCTCTCCATGCCACTAAAAGTGTAGCATCAATCATGTCCTCTGATATATGAGATAATAAAAATTGAAACCAACGGCGCGAAGGCGCTCCTAGAACTTCATCAGATGGAAGAAACCAAACCTATCTCATAGAAGACCAAAGGCTGTAAGCATGTGAACAAGCGAATAGTGCATGATTTGTCTTCCAAAGCTGAGTTGCATATGTTGCAGCACCCAGTAAGTCGCAAATTGCGCCTAAGCTTGTTATCCTCCATTTCTAAGCAGTCTGAGGCAACCTTCCAAGCAAAAAAATTAACCTTGGGAGGTACCGATGACTGCCAAATTTTCCTCCATAACGGATCCACACCTTATGGAGTACTACTTGAGTAAGCAAAATTTTGTTGCTCAGGTAATTCGTTCAGTCCCATTTTTACGCACTTTGAACAGAAAAAATCCAAACGCCGTGATGGTTTGATTTTTAAGATGATCCCAGAATCACTGGTAGAAAATTAGTCCGCACCATCTCAGTTTTCCAATTCCCGTTTCATCAATAAGTTCAGAGACACGACGGATTCGGCGGTACCGACATGGAGACAACACTTTACACTAAGATGACCGAGGGATCCAACGATCACTCCATACTCTTATACTGCGCCCATTACCCACTCGCCAGGTCATACCCTTTTTCAATAATTCCAAGCCATAAGATATTGCTGACCATGTAGAGGAAGGGTTTCAAAAAAATGAAATTACCACATCCAAGCTACCGAAAGTGTTGGAGATATGCCCAAGAGGCAATAATAAAATGGTTATTATAATATATCTTTGTGTTTATGATAATGTTTGCATACCATGCTATAATTGTATTAACCGAAACATTGATACATGTGTGTTATGTAAACAACAAGGAGTCCCTAGTAAGCCTCTTGTATAACTAGCTTGTTGATTAATAGATGATCATGGTTTCGTGATCATGAACATTGGATGTTATTGATAACAAGGTTATGTCATTAGGTGAATGATATAATGGACAAACACCCAAATAAGCCTAGCATAAGATCAAGTCATTAAGTTCAATTTGCTATAAGCTTTCGATACATAGTTGCCTTAGTCCTTCGACCATGAGATCATGTAAATCACTTACACCGGAAGGGTACTTTGATTACATCAAACGCCATTGCGTAAATGGGTGGCAATAAAGGTGGGATTAAGTATTTGGAAAGTGTGAGTTGAGGCATATGGATCAATAGTGGGATTTGTCCATCCCGATGATGGATATACTCTGGCCCTCTCGGTGGAATGTCATCTAATTAGCTTGCAAGCATATGAATAGTTCATAAGAGATCACATACCACGGTACGAGTAAAGAGTACTTGTCGGTAACGAGGTTGAACAAGGTATGGAGATACCGATGATCAAACCTCGGACAAGTAAAATATCGCGAGACAAAGGGAATTGGCATCGTATGTAAATGGTTCAATCGATCACTAAGTCATCGTTGAATATGTGGGAGCCATTATGGATCTCCAGATCCGCTATTGGTTATTGCTCGGAGAGGAGTCTCGACCATGTCGCATAGTTCGCGAACCGTAGGGTGACGCGCTTAAGGTTCAATGTCGCATAAGTAGATATGGAATATGGTATGGAGACGAAGTTTGTTCGGAGTCTCGGATGGGATCCAGGACATCACGAGGAGGTCCGGAATGGTCCGGAGAATAAGATTCATATAAGGGAAGTTGATTTCTAGGTTTCGGAAAAGTTCGGAATTTTTCGGTGAAAGACCGGAAGGTTCTAGAAGGTTCCGGAGGGGTCCACCATGGGGCCCACGACCTAGGGGGCCCACATGGGCCGAGGGGTGCTGCCCAGCCCTAATGGGCCAGGCGCACCAAGCCTCAAAGGCCGGCCACCCCTTAGGGTTTCCCCAAAACCCTAAGGGGGATCAATTTGGAAGGCTTTGGGGGAAGGAAAGTCCCCCCTCCCCCTTTGGCCGGCCCTAGATGGGTTTGGACGTGGGGAGGCACCCCAAACCGACCCTCCCCACTATATAAAGAGGGGAGGGTGGCCGGCCAAGTCCACAACTTGAAAACCCTAGCCGCCACCTCTCCTCCCTCTCTCTGCTGGCGAAGCCCTGCAGAGATTCTCCTCCACCACCACCACCACGCCGTGCTGCTGGGATTCCGAGGGGATCTACCACACCTCCGCTGCCCGCTGGAACGGGGAGAGGAAGGGCTTCATCGACACCGTACGCGCGACCGAGTACGGAAGTGCCGGATTGCAGCACCGGGGACGATCGTCTACATCAACAACGAGATCTGATCTCGTAGGTTTTGGAAATCTTCAAGGGTTAGTCTCATCTCTACCTCGTTGCTTCGATCTTGTAGATTAGATCTTGGGTGTTCCATAGATTAGATCTTGGTTTTATTCGTCTTGCGATAGGAATTTTTTTGTTTTCTATGCTACGAACCCCATCGGTATCGAGCCATGTCTATGCATAGATCTGTTGCACGAGTAGAACACAATGGTTTTGTGGGCGGTGATGCTTTTGTTGCTTTAGTTTGTGCACTTTGCTTCTTGCGGGATGGTGGGATGAAGCGGCCGGGCTAACTTTACATGACCGCGTCTCATGAGACTTGCTCCACGATTGACATGCAACTTGTATTGCATAAGTGGCTTTGCGGGTGTCTGTCTCTCCCACCATAGTGAAGATTGTAATTTGCACTTCTATTGTCATCACTAGTATCACCGTTGTGGTTCATGTTCGTATGTAGATTGGATCTTACTCGAAAACCCTAAACCACGTAAAAGATGCAAACCAAATTAGAAGCGTCTAACTTGTTTTTGCAGGTTTGGTGATGTGATATGGCCATAATATGATGATGATTATATTTGATGTATGAGATGTTCATTGTTGTATTATGGCAACCGGCAGGAGCCTAATGGTTGTCTTTAATTTTTGTTAAAGACCTGCGTGTCTATTCATCATGTAATAGCTTTATTTCAAGTAGTTGTCATAGTAGCTATAAGTGATGGACAACCATGAAGCGGCGCCACGGACCTTGGTGCAATGCTGGTGATGATGGAGATCATGATCATGTGCTTTGGAGATGGAGATCAAAAGCACAAGAAGAAAGGCCATATCATATCACATATTATGTATTGCATGTGATGTTAATCCTTTATGCATCTTATATTGCTTAGATCGCGACGGTAGCATTATAAGATGATCCCTCACATTAATATCAAGATAATAAAGTGTTCTCCCCTCGTATGCACCGTTGCTACAGTTCGTCGTTTTGAAGCATCTCGTGATGATCGGATGTGATAGACTCTACGTTCACATACAACGGGTGTAAGCCATGTTTGCACACGCGGAATACTTGGGTTTGCTTGACGAGCCTAGCATGTACAGACATGGCCTCGGGACAACGGAAACCGAAAGGTTGAACACGAGTCATATGGATGATATGATCAACATGTTGATGTTCACCATTGAAGCTACATCATCTCACGTGATGATCGGTTTTGGTGTAGTGGATGTGGATCGTGTGCCACTTAACAACTATGAGGGATGTTGTATTAAGTGGGAGTTCATTAGTAATTAGATTAAAACATGAACTAATTATCATGAACATAGTCTGAATAGTATTTTGAATTAAATTTGTAGAATTGGCATCCGTTATCTACCATGCGCTAGTCTTGTAATTGAGATAGAAATACTGTTAAGTCTGACAAGTAACTTTACGGACTGGTACCGTATTGTTAAAGAATCAAGAAATGATTAAGTCCTATTGCAAACTTTTAGTACACCTCTCATTAATGATTCAAAGAACAATGGTTTCAATTAGTACCTAGAATCATCTTGCCTCCGTGAAACTTGAAATTCAAATCTGTTTGAAAAACAAGGAGCTGGAAATTTTGTTTTCAAAAATAAGCAAGGTATGAGATATATGTGATATCTAAGACCTTATTGCAAGATGATAGAATATAATCTAGTGAGACTACATAAACTCATAAGTTTTATGGGAATGTAAGAAGGTTGAAGACGCCAGGCGTCCCAATGCTCCAACTAGTTGGGCACTAACGATATTCGCATATCCATGAAGTGATCGTCCTTAGTATGCACCGTTGCTAAGACTCTCGTTTCGAAGCATCACGTGATGATCGGGTGTGATAGATTCTACGTGTGCATACAACGGGTACAAGCCAGATTTGCACATGCGAATACTGAGGTTAAACTTTACGAGCCTAGCATGTACAGACATGGTCTCAGAAAGTAGTCATAATATGATGGCTAAAATTATGAGTGAAATTGTTCATCATATTAAAAAGTTACTAATAGTAAAATCTGGAACACTTGTCATATGATGATCAACTTCAAAGTAAGAACCTCAAGGTTATTGGTATTTGACCAATGGACTTAGAAGTCATTGAAAGTGAGGTGTTTTCTAAGAATGAGGAAAACTAAAAGAGAAACTACAAAAGATATTTTGGCAGAAAGAAAGAAAAGACTAGAAAGTCTAGCTCAGGTGTATATAGATGATATACATGTTATGAATGTATTCCATGTTTGGTCACAAAATGGAATTCTTGGGTATTAGTACCATATTGGTTGGTATGAGGTGTCATACAAAACAATGCAATACAAGAATACATTGGCCTAAGTGACTGAAAAGGAATGTGATAGGAATGCACGTCTGGAACAAAAATAAAGTGTTATTATGTTCGTCGTTGGCATTCTATCTAGCCATTCAGATTTATAATAAAGAACTTTATAATTGTTATTCTTGTTCTGGTTAAATGAAAACAATGAGTTGTTCAAATTGTAACAGAATTCCATGTACGATGGATAGTTATTATAAATCTTTATGGTGAAGCACACATACATAACACTGACGCTAAAATGCCATAAGGCAAATAATGTGAATTCCACTCATTAGTGGAACCGCCATTTAGGTCATGTTAGAAAGGAACGCATGAAGGAACTCCATTTGAATGGATTTTTGGAGTCATTCGACTTGGAATCGTTTGGCGCTTGCAAATCTCTTCTAAAAGAGAATGACTTAAATACCGTTCATAGGCCAAGAGTTGAACGGGCAACTAACTTAGTGGAAACATACATAGTGATGTATATGGTTCACTGGGCATAGTTGTGTGCGGGAGATTCTTCTACTTCATGAAAACTTCTAACAATGAATTGAGTATATATATGTGGATATATTCGATAAGGAAGAAGTTTGAAACATTTGAATGGATTCAAATAAATTTCAGCATGAAGTGGAAATCATCGTAATAGAAAAGTCAAATATCTGTGATTGGATCATGGTGGAAATATTTGAATTACGAGTTTTAGCAAACATCTAAGAGAGTTATGAAATTGTTCTACAACCTCACGTTTCTTGGAGTATCATAATGATGACGGAGTATCCAAGAGACGTATCCAAACCTTGTTGGATTAATGATGAGATAATATAAAATGATGCCATTATATTTTTTGTGGATTATGCTTTAGAGACTATCGCTTTTACACTGAATAGAGCATCATCATGATCCATTGAAATGACACCATACGAGTTATGGCATGGGTATAAACCCTAAATAGTCCTTTCATAAATTTTGGTATGCATAGCATAAGTAAATGAGTTTACAACCAAAATCGGATAAATGTCTTTGTTGATTATCCCATGAAATTGATTGGGAATTCTTTCCACTATAAAGTCAAAGACAAAAGTGTTTGTCGATGTTTCTTACTTATTTCAAAGAAATTGTTTCTAGTGAACTATTTGAGTGGGAGGACAATGGAACTTGATAAGGTTTGTGAACCTGAGCATGATGATCAGAATAGCGCATCGGAAATGGTTCCGGAAGCGGCTACGAAGATCATGGCTCCCATGTCTACAAAGTGTTATAGTCATGGAGATCAAAGTACTTATTGAACCTTGTAGATTTGGTTTATTTTGTGATCAAATAAAAGATTTGTGAACAAAGGATTGATTTTGAACAATGATAAACCAACTACATACAAAGAAGTTATGATGGGCCCTGACTCCGTTAAAATGGCTATGCGCCATGAAATCCAAGATAGGTGAATACTTTTTGAAAGTAAATGGATCTATAGAATTGATGGACTTGGATGGAATATCCTTAAAGAAGCTTGACTTATCGAAAAGTAGTTTACGACAAAGTTCAAAGAGTTGACTACGATAAGATTAGATCTTCCGTAGCATTGCTTAAAGTCTATGTGGATTATTCTAGTAATCGCTACATATTTCTTTTATGAGATATGATAGTAGGATGGCAGAAATACATTCCTTACCAGAAGTGTGTATGAAGGATGTATACTAGATACAACCAAGAGTTTTGCTGGTCCGTGGTATACTAGATAGGTATACAAACTTCAATTGGATGAAGTGAGTATCGCGGAGTTGGAATCTTCACCGAATGAAATAATCAAAGAGTTTTGATTCCATCAGAAACGATGAAGATGCTTGCATTTGCAAGAAATTAAGTGGGGGCGCTGAGACATATTTATAATACTTTATGTAGATGACATATCGTTGATTATAAATGACGTAATTATATACTTGATGTGAATAAAAGGTTTCATTGAGAATTAACTTCAATGAAAGGATATGGATGAAACATATTTAGTGTCAAGATCTATGAAGATAGATTGAAACACATAATAAGTTTAAGTCAAAGTACATATAATGGATATTGAAGTAGTTCAATATAGAAATATTAAGAAGGTGTTCTTTCCATGTGAAGGTTTAACAAGACTTCGGTGTATTTGACACTCGATGAGTAAATACACATGAGTGATTTTAGATCACGAATAATATGTACAAAGTCAGATGTCCTGCTCTAAAGTGTTACGAGCATATACCAGAATGATTCATGTAATGGTCATTGGACAACAGTAAGAATATCCCTGAGTACTTTAGAAGAACCAAGGATATATATAGTTTTATATGGGTAATGACAAACAAATCGATGTAAAGTGTTTCACCGATATTAGTTTGGTCACATATAAAAGTAAAATTTCAATCTCAATTAGGCTAAGTGTCATTTAAAAGGTAGCACAATGAGCTAGAATATGTCTATGCTAGATTTAGATGAGTTCTAAATATTGTGACGGATTCTACAAACGAAGGCAGAGTATGTCATTGTTTTGACAATGACTGAGGATGTTAAGTCGAGGAGTTCTTTGAGAACTTGGTGTAGTTCCGATAGTGTCGAACTTTGAAGCTATATTGTGTGTGACAATATTAGTGACTTATTTCAGACCGCGGAATTAAGGTTCCACCAGAGGACTAAGCATATACAATTAATGCCAACTCATTTGGAAAATGAGTGATGCGTTGAGACGCAAAAGAATTGCAAAATACATACGTTTCTGAGCGTGTCAGATCCGTTGACTAAAACCTCTCCCGTGAGCAAAACATGATAAGCACCAGAAGGCCAAGGTGTTATATCTTTACATATGTAAACTAGATTATTGACTCTAGTGCAAGTGGGAGACTGTTGGAGATATGCCCAAGAGGCAATAATAAAATGGTTATTATAATATATCTTTGTGTTTATGATAATGTTTGCATACCATGCTATAATTGTATTAACCGAAACATTGATACATGTGTGTTATGTAAACAACAAGGAGTCCCTAGTAAGCCTCTTGTATAACTAGCTTGTTGATTAATAGATGATCATGGTTTCGTGATCATGAACATTGGATGTTATTGATAACAAGGTTATGTCATTAGGTGAATGATATAATGGACAAACACCCAAATAAGCCTAGCATAAGATCAAGTCATTAAGTTCAATTTGCTATAAGCTTTCGATACATAGTTGCCTTAGTCCTTCGACCATGAGATCATGTAAATCACTTACACCGGAAGGGTACTTTGATTACATCAAACGCCATTGCGTAAATGGGTGGCAATAAAGGTGGGATTAAGTATTTGGAAAGTGTGAGTTGAGGCATATGGATCAATAGTGGGATTTGTCCATCCCGATGACGGATAGATATACTCTGGGCCCTCTCGGTGGAATGTCATCTAATTAGCTTGCAAGCATATGAATAGTTCATAAGAGATCACATACCACGGTACGAGTAAAGAGTACTTGTCGGTAACGAGGTTGAACAAGGTATGGAGATACCGATGATCAAACCTCGGACAAGTAAAATATCGCGAGACAAAGGGAATTGGCATCGTATGTAAATGGTTCAATCGATCACTAAGTCATCGTTGAATATGTGGGAGCCATTATGGATCTCCAGATCCCGCTATTGGTTATTGCTCGGAGAGGAGTCTCGACCATGTCTGCATAGTTCGCGAACCGTAGGGTGACGCGCTTAAGGTTCAATGTCGCATAAGTAGATATGGAATATGGTATGGAGACGAAGTTTGTTCGGAGTCTCGGATGGGATCCAGACATCACGAGGAGGTCCGGAATGGTCCGGAGAATAAGATTCATATAAGGGAAGTTGATTTCTAGGTTTCGGAAAAGTTCGGAATTTTCGGTGAAAGACCGGAAGGTTCTAGAAGGTTCCGGAGGGGTCCACCATGGGGCCCACGACCTAGGGGGGCCCACATGGGCCGAGGGGTGCTGCCCAGCCCTAATGGGCCAGGCGCACCAAGCCTCAAAGGCCCAGACCGGCCACCCCTTAGGGTTTCCCCAAAAACCCTAAGGGGGGATCAATTTGGAAGGCTTTGGGGGAAGGAAAGTTCCCCCTCCCCCTTTGGCCGGCCCTAGATGGGTTTGGACGTGGGGAGGCACCCCAAACCGACCCTCCCCACTATATAAAGAGGGGAGGGGTGGCCGGCCAAGTCCACAACTTGAAAACCCTAGCCGCCACCCTCCTCCCTCTCTCTCTCTCTGGCTTAGGCGAAGCCCTGCAGAGATTCTCCTCCACCACCACCACCACGCCGTCGTGCTGCTGGGATTCCGAGGGGATCTACCACACTCCGCTGCCCGCTGGAACGGGGAGAGGAAGGGCTTCATCGACACCGTACGCGCGACCGAGTACGGAAGTGCTGCCGGATTGCAGCACCGGGACGATCGTCTACATCAACAACGAGATCTGATCTCGTAGGTTTTGGAAATCTTCAAGGGTTAGTCTCATCTCTACCTCGTTGCTTCGATCTTGTAGATTAGATCTTGGGTGTTCCATAGATTAGATCTTGGTTTTATTCGTCTTGCGATAGGAATTTTTTTTGTTTTCTATGCTACGAACCCCATCAGAAAGCTCCCAACTACGCCAGTCCAGTCGTGTGGCATCATCACCACGCACACATCGTTCAATGCAGACATTGCAACTCCAGCTTCATAACCGCAAGCTTTGCTGAAGGCGCAGTAGCCACTATAAAATATTCGGAAACTAAATTTCGATGGAGACCGACGAAACCACGAAAAAAAAGCATGTTTACAAAAATCTAAAGAAAATATGGTACGTTAGATAGGTGCAACTCCATATACATGTAGAAGTTCATGTTCAAACTCAATATTATTTAGGAGGTACGGAAAAGCCAAATTGCACGATGAATAATAGCAACAGTAAATTGCTACTATTCATCGGTAATTATTTTCATTTTTACATACTTATGAGATGATTATGAGGATGAACATATTTTTTCGTATTGTCAAAATGAATTCCGTCTAAGGTAACTTTTTTTAAAAGAAAAAACCAATAGTATTTTCAAGCTTTCATGGAGATTTCACTATAGCGTGGTTGTCGATACTTTTTTGGTAGCCAAGAGGAGCACGGAAGACCAGGAGGTAGTTTACCCATACTCCCTGAGTGTGGATTTTTATAGCTCGAACTACACATATCTCGTTTTTTTAATTCGAAAATGATACTTTGACGTTTCAAAAAATTCTGAAAAAAATCTTGATGTAGGTAATGTTGGGATCTACGTATGTGCAAAATTTGAACTCGAAATACCTTATATTCGAAGCTGCACAAAAATGACAAAATCTGATAGATTTGGAGGTTTTGAAATCTTGCATTGTTCACTACTATGGTCCATGGGTGTCAGATTTTGTCATTTTTGCACAGCCCCGAATATATGGTATTTCGAGTTGAAATTTTGCACGTACTTAAATCACAACATTGTCTACAGCAAAGAATTTTTTTCCAGATTTTTTAAAACATTGAACCGGCAGTTTTTAATTTTTAAAAACAGAGCTACATGTAGCTCGGTCTATATTGATGGTTTTCGCATACTCTCTCTGTTTTTAAAATAATTAAAGCTCTAGGTTTGTTCTAAGTCAAACGTCTTTAAATTATGTCATATGTACAACACACTAGTTCTATATATTATGAAAATATGGTGTACGATGAATCTAGCTAATAGATAAGTTGGCATGGTAGATGTTGACAAACTTGAGTACAGTCTGAAGTGGGGGTGCCGCCAGAGGCTGTGGCGGCAGAGCCCGCCACACTAGCCGCGACGGCATGGCTCACTCTTTCACGTAACGGTGATGCTACCCAGTCTAACGTGCTGCCATGTCTAACGGCGGCAAGGCGTGCCACCACGAGCTAAGACGGCAGGTGCCACGTGTCAGCCATGCCACCGCTATGAGGTGGTCTTTTTTGGCAATTTTATTCACAGGTGGTTCTTTTTAACAATTTGTTGGAGCAAGTGGTCCTTTATGTCAAAATTTTGTTAATTTGCTTGTGACGGTGGCTGGCGTGCATCTGCGGTGCACGCACCGCCGCTCGAATCCGCACAAGCATCACATGCTCTCATTGCGATGCTTCCTGCGCTCACTACGGGAAAATATGTCTTTGCCGTGCAACTATTTGCACGGCAAAGGGCCCTATTTGCACGGTAAAGGCTTTGCCGTGCGGGGACACACGGCAAAGGTCGCACGGCAATGCCATTGACGGCAAAGGCTTCTTTGCCGTGTGACTCGCCAACGTTGCACGGCAAAGGCTTTGCCGTGCGACGCCGCACGGCAAAGATAGCTTCTTTGCCGTGTGCCAAACATGTTTTATCTAAAAAAACAACCATATTGGCTTGCCTAGGAATCGAACCTAGGACGAGGAGTTGGGAAAGCATGTGACCTTACCACCGGGCTAAGTGTTTGTTTGTTGATAACTATACCACGCCACACCTTTTGAGATGAGAAGAAATGCAGTTTTCGCTTCTTTGTCGTGCGCTTACACTAGGCAAAGCCTTCTTTGCCGTGCGTTTGTTAAAAACACTAGGCAAAGGATGCTTTGCCGTGCGCCAACGTTGCACGGCAATGCCTAACGCCTTTGCCGTGCACCGAATCTTTGCCGTGCGGCGTGTTGGGCCATTGCCGTGCATATTTCTTTGCCGTGTGCCAAACATGTTTTATCTAAAAAAACAACCATATTGGCTTGCCTAGGAATCGAACCTAGGACGAGGAGTTGGGAAAGCATGTGACCTTACCACCGGGCTAAGTGTTTGTTTGTTGATAACTATACCACGCCACACCTTTTGAGATGAGAAGAAATGCAGTTTTCGCTTCTTTGCCGTGCGCTTACACTAGGCAAAGCCTTCTTTGCCGTGCGTTTGTTAAAAAAACTAGGCAAAGGATGCTTTGCCGTGCGCCAAGGTTGCACGGCAATGCCTAACGCCTTTGCCGTGCACCGAATCTTTGCCGTGCGGCGTGTTGGGCCATTGCCGTGCATATTTCTTTGCCGTGCGGCCTCTTCTATCGTTGCCGTGAATCGTATCTTTGCCGTGCGCTCGTGTCTATCTTTCACGTGGCCAAGATCTTTGCCGTGCGTTTTTATCTGTGCGCACGGCAAAGTAACTGAAGAACATATTCAGGCCTGCACCAAACCAAATTTCTGAAAGGCGTTCCACTCTAGCAAGGCAAGCGCTAACCCTAACCTGACTACGTTCCACCTTAACAAAGAGACACACTCTACTAGCAGATAACAAACTCTCAATATCTGAAACTAAGTTGAAGAGTGGTGACCTATCCACCCCTGAGGCCTTGATCATTGAAATCAATTGAATGCAATCTGTCTCCACAATAAGCGGCAGCTGGCAGTGTTGGAGAGCCAAAACCAATCCATCCGCACATGCACGATGCTCGGACTCCAAGGGACTAAGGAAATCCCCCAGGTATTTACACGACGTAAAGATCATAAGCCCTTCTACATCTCTCAATACCATGCCCAAGCCGGGAGATTGATCTTCCTCACGGAAGGAACCATCAACCATCAATTTCACCCAACATGCAGGAGGTCTGCACCAAGGTTTACTCGGTGGTTTATTTGGCTTTCTGTGGGGGCGCACTTAGAACAACTGGTTGTTTGCCCTTCATATGTCCTCAACCGAATATATTTTCACCTCATGAACAAGTTGGCGGTAACCCTCTAGGAAGCGCCTCGACCCCTCAATAGAAGGTAAGGATTTACCATGAGTTACTTCATTGCTTGCATGTCACGCTCTCTCCATGCCACTAAAAGTGTAGCATCAATCATGTCCTCTGATATATGAGATAATAAAAATTGAAACCAACGGCGCGAAGGCGCTCCTAGAACTTCATCAGATGGAAGAAACCAAACCTATCTCATAGAAGACCAAAGGCTGTAAGCATGTGAACAAGCGAATAGTGCATGATTTGTCTTCCAAAGCTGAGTTGCATATGTTGCAGCACCCAGTAAGTCGCAAATTGCGCCTAAGCTTGTTATCCTCCATTTCTAAGCAGTCTGAGGCAACCTTCCAAGCAAAAAAATTAACCTTGGGAGGTACCGATGACTGCCAAATTTTCCTCCATAACGGATCCACACCTTATGGAGTACTACTTGAGTAAGCAAAATTTTGTTGCTCAGGTAATTCGTTCAGTCCCATTTTTACGCACTTTGAACAGAAAAAATCCAAACGCCGTGATGGTTTGATTTTTAAGATGATCCCAGAATCACTGGTAGAAAATTAGTCCGCACCATCTCAGTTTTCCAATTCCCGTTTCATCAATAAGTTCAGAGACACGACGGATTCAGCGGTACCGACATGGAGACAACACTTTACACTAAGATGACCGAGGGATCCAACGATCACTCCATACTCTTATACTGCGCCCATTACCCACTCGCCAGGTCATACCCTTTTTCAATAATTCCAAGCCATAAGATATTGCTGACCATGTAGAGGAAGGGTTTCAAAAAAATGAAATTACCACATCCAAGCTACCGAAAGCTCCCAACTACGCCAGTCCAGTCGTGTGGCATCATCACCACGCACACATCGTTCAATGCAGACATTGCAACTCCAGCTTCATAACCGCAAGCTTTGCTGAAGGCGCAGTAGCCACTATAAAATATTCGGAAACTAAATTTCGATGGAGACCGACGAAACCACGAAAAAAAAGCATGTTTACAAAAATCTAAAGAAAATATGGTACGTTAGATAGGTGCAACTCCATATACATGTAGAAGTTCATGTTCAAACTCAATATTATTTAGGAGGTACGGAAAAGCCAAATTGCACGATGAATAATAGCAACAGTAAATTGCTACTATTCATCGGTAATTATTTTCATTTTTACATACTTATGAGATGATTATGAGGATGAACATATTTTTTCGTATTGTCAAAATGAATTCCGTCTAAGGTATCTTTTTTTAAAAGAAAAAACCAATAGTATTTTCAAGCTTTCATGGAGATTTCACTATAGCGTGGTTGTCGATACTTTTTTGGTAGCCAAGAGGAGCACGGAAGACCAGGAGGTAGTTTACCCATACTCCCTGAGTGTGGATTTTTATAGCTCGAACTACACATATCTCGTTTTTTTAATTCGAAAATGATACTTTGACGTTTCAAAAAATTCTGAAAAAAATCTTGATGTAGGTAATGTTGGGATCTACGTATGTGCAAAATTTGAACTCGAAATACCTTATATTCGAAGCTGCACAAAAATGACAAAATCTGATAGATTTGGAGGTTTTGAAATCTTGCATTGTTCACTACTATGGTCCATGGGTGTCAGATTTTGTCATTTTTGCACAGCCCCGAATATATGGTATTTCGAGTTGAAATTTTGCACGTACTTAAATCACAACATTGTCTACAGCAAAGAATTTTTTTCCAGATTTTTTAAAACATTGAACCGGCAGTTTTTAATTTTTAAAAACAGAGCTACATGTAGCTCGGTCTATATTGATGGTTTTCGCATACTCTCTCTGTTTTTAAAATAATTAAAGCTCTAGGTTTGTTCTAAGTCAAACGTCTTTAAATTATGTCATATGTACAACACACTAGTTCTATATATTATGAAAATATGGTGTACGATGAATCTAGCTAATAGATAAGTTGGCATGGTAGATGTTGACAAACTTGAGTACAGTCTGAAGTGGGGGTGCCGCCAGAGGCTGTGGCGGCAGAGCCCGCCACACTAGCCGCGACGGCATGGCTCACTCTTTCACGTAACGGTGATGCTACCCAGTCTAACGTGCTGCCATGTCTAACGGCGGCAAGGCGTGCCACCACGAGCTAAGACGGCATGTGCCACGTGTCAGCCATGCCACCGCTATGAGGTGGTCTTTTTTGGCAATTTTATTCACAGGTGGTTCTTTTTAACAATTTGTTGGAGCAAGTGGTCCTTTATGTCAAAATTTTGTTAATTTGCTTGTGACGGTGGCTGGCGTGCATCTGCGGTGCACGCACCGCCGCTCGAATCCGCACAAGCATCACATGCTCTCATTGCGATGCTTCCTGCGCTCACTACGGGAAAATATGTCTTTGCCGTGCAACTATTTGCACGGCAAAGGGCCCTATTTGCACGGCAAAGGCTTTGCCGTGCGGGGACACACGGCAAAGGTCGCACGGCAATGCCATTGACGGCAAAGGCTTCTTTGCCGTGTGACTCGCCAACGTTGCACGGCAAAGGCTTTGCCGTGCGACGCCGCACGGCAAAGATAGCTTCTTTGCCGTGTGCCAAACATGTTTTATCTAAAAAAACAACCATATTGGATTGCCTAGGAATCGAACCTAGGACGAGGAGTTGGGAAAGCATGTGACCTTACCACCGGGCTAAGTGTTTATTTGTTGATAACTATACCACGCCACACCTTTTGAGATGAGAAGAAATGCAGTTTTCGCTTCTTTGCCGTGCGCTTACACTAGGCAAAGCCTTCTTTGCCGTGCGTTTGTTAAAAACACTAGGCAAAGGATGCTTTGCCGTGCGCCAAGGTTGCACGGCAATGCCTAACGCCTTTGCCGTGCACCGAATCTTTGCCGTGCGGCGTGTTGGGCCATTGCCGTGCATATTTCTTTGCCGTGTGCCAAACATGTTTTATCTAAAAAAACAACCATATTGGTTTGCCTAGGAATCGAACCTAGGACGAGGAGTTGGGAAAGCATGTGACCTTACCACCGGGCTAAGTGTTTGTTTGTTGATAACTATACCACGCCACACCTTTTGAGATGAGAAGAAATGCAGTTTTCGCTTCTTTGCCGTGCGCTTACACTAGGCAAAGCCTTCTTTGCCGTGCGTTTGTTAAAAACACTAGGCAAAGGATGCTTTGCCGTGCGCCAAGTTGCACGGCAATGCCTAACGCCTTTGCCGTGCACCGAATCTTTGCCGTGCGGCGTGTTGGGCCATTGCCGTGCATATTTCTTTGCCGTGCGGCCTCTTCTATCGTTGCCGTGAATCGTATCTTTGCCGTGCGCTCGTGTCTATCTTTCCCGTGGCCAAGATCTTTGCCGTGCGTTTTTATCTGTGCGCACGGCAAAGTAACTGAAGAACATATTCAGGCCCGCACCAAACCAAATTTCTGAAAGGCGTTCCACTCTAGCAAGGCAAGCGCTAACCCTAACCTGACTACGTTCCACCTTAACAAAGAGACACACTCTACTAGCAGATAACAAACTCTCAATATCTGAAACTAAGTTGAAGAGTGGTGACCTATCCACCCCTGAGGCCTTGATCATTGAAATCAATTGAATGCAATCTGTCTCCACAATAAGCGGCAGCTGGCAGTGTTGGAGAGCCAAAACCAACCCATCCGCACATGCACGATGCTCGGACTCCAAGGGACTAAGGCAATCCCCCAGGTATTTACACGACGTAAAGATCATAAGCCCTTCTACATCTCTCAATACCATGCCCAAGCCGGGAGATTGATCTTCCTCACGGAAGGAACCATCAACCATCAATTTCACCCAACATGCAGGAGGTCTGCACCAAGGTTTACTCGGTGGTTTATTTGGCTTTCTGTGGGGGCGCACTTAGAACAACTGGTTGTTTGCCCTTCATATGTCCTCAACCGAATATATTTTCACCTCATGAACAAGTTGGCGGTAACCCTCTAGGAAGCGCCTCGACCCCTCAATAGAAGGTAAGGATTTACCATGAGTTACTTCATTGCTTGCATGTCACGCTCTCTCCATGCCACTAAAAGTGTAGCATCAATCATGTCCTCTGATATATGAGATAATAAAAATTGAAACCAACGGCGCGAAGGCGCTCCTAGAACTTCATCAGATGGAAGAAACCAAACCTATCTCATAGAAGACCAAAGGCTGTAAGCATGTGAACAAGCGAATAGTGCATGATTTGTCTTCCAAAGCTGAGTTGCATATGTTGCAGCACCCAGTAAGTCGCAAATTGCGCCTAAGCTTGTTATCCTCCATTTCTAAGCAGTCTGAGGCAACCTTCCAAGCAAAAAAATTAACCTTGGGAGGTACCGATGACTGCCAAATTTTCCTCCATAACGGATCCACACCTTATGGAGTACTACTTGAGTAAGCAAAATTTTGTTGCTCAGGTAATTCGTTCAGTCCCATTTTTACGCACTTTGAACAGAAAAAATCCAAACGCCGTGATGGTTTGATTTTTAAGATGATCCCAGAATCACTGGTAGAAAATTAGTCCGCACCATCTCAGTTTTCCAATTCCCGTTTCATCAATAAGTTCAGAGACACGACGGATTCGGCGGTACCGACATGGAGACAACACTTTACACTAAGATGACCGAGGGATCCAACGATCACTCCATACTCTTATACTGCGCCCATTACCCACTCGCCAGGTCATACCCTTTTTCAATAATTCCAAGCCATAAGATATTGCTGACCATGTAGAGGAAGGGTTTCAAAAAAATGAAATTACCACATCCAAGCTACCGAAAGCTCCCAACTACGCCAGTCCAGTCGTGTGGCATCATCACCACGCACACATCGTTCAATGCAGACATTGCAACTCCAGCTTCATAACCGCAAGCTTTGCTGAAGGCGCAGTAGCCACTATAAAATATTCGGAAACTAAATTTCGATGGAGACCGACGAAACCACGAAAAAAAAGCATGTTTACAAAAATCTAAAGAAAATATGGTACGTTAGATAGGTGCAACTCCATATACATGTAGAAGTTTGTAACATCCCAAAAATTTCAAAACAAAACAAATGAGTTTCCCTAGTTCCAAATTTTGGAACCAACAAAAACTTTTATTAAATTAAGATTGTTACATAATAAGCTTGTATAATTCTTGTGCTCTTGCCATGATTGCTTGTTATTAGTATTTGAAATAATATTAAAACCTAAAGGCTCACCCCTCCTCTCATCATTCTAGTGAAAATAAAATAAAAGGAAATTAAATAGGAAAAAGGCATATGTGCCTATGGCTACCATTATAAATATTTACCCTAGACCCTTTCACTTTACTTAAAGGATTGGAAAGGCTTTATAAACCTCATATAGCTGGGTTGAAACCAAAAAGAATAAACAGAAAACTAAAAATGCCATAGAGGCATATGAGAGTAAAATAATAAATAAGGGAATTTAAGAAAAAATAACCCTAGGACATGTTGTGAATGGTTGGATTACCTCCATATATAATTTCAACATTCAACAAAACCAATTGGGCCAAACCAAGTCAAGGTAAAAATAAAATACCACATATGCATAAAAGCATATGTGACACATGGGCATTTCACCAAACATTGACCTATGTCCTTAAACCTTGACCAAATGGTGTGAAACCCTCTCTAAACCTATTATAACACTGAATGGACCCTAACCCATGTCCAAGTGAGGCAAGAACAACCCTAGTACAAGTTTATGAAAATTTGACACCTCATCTCTTATGTATTAAGGCCAAATTTGCAAATCTTTGAACAAGACCATTTGATTTAGTTTCAATGCTCTTAAAATGTTTCTAAACTCATAAGAACCACATTAGAGTCAACCAAAGTCAAATCAAATGGATAGAAATCAAATAGGGAGAGAATTCCCAAAATTCACTCACATACACATATGCCAAAATGCAAATCCTTCACCAAGGCCAAATTTGCTTGCCCCATTGCTTCTAAAATACTTCAATATGATAAACTAACACAATTGCATCATTGGATCAAGAATTAAATCAAAGCAAAACTCAAATTCAACATACATGTGATAATGGTCATTTTGTCACTTTATAAAATGTTCCCCTCTTTACCCCTCTGGATTTGACTTTTCTTCAACTAAACTTGGTCAACTATGACCATGTCATCCAAGACCACATGAAGGTCAACAACTCTCATGTTGACCATCATGGATAATATTGACTAGGTTGACCAGAATAAGATTGACAAGTGGAGACTTTGAATCTATGTGAAGATGACCCCATTTTTGGAATTCTTGTAAATCTCCACCAAATTGACCACCACCACCACCATTCAATCACAATTATTATATAAATGAGCTCCACCAAAAAGATTTGCAAAAATCCAAATAAAGTTTCATGCGGCCATTTAGTCGAACACCTTGCAGGCATAGATCATATATGTGCACACATGCTATTATCCAGTGGATTTTGGCCTCAATCACCTCTATCTGGTGATGATCATCACCTCTCTACACCCCCTGCCCCTAGCCCAATACTTGCATGATCGATTAAAGTCGAGGAGAAACTCTAAACTATGCCAAACCATGCCATGCCGGCCACTTGTGGTCACTCTCTCCCTAGCCTCTCTCCCTCAGTACAACCTTGTCTAGGAGCTTCTACTCATCACCACGAACCTGCTGTACCCTCTCTGGATCGAAACGGGCACGGACTGGCAGACAAACCGCGCCAGACGCGCCCGAACCGTGCCAGCACGCGGTGAGCGCGGTGACCACGCCCTGGACGCCGCCAGTACATCAAGTGCTCGAGCGCCCCCCCTCCTCTGGCCAGGCTACCACCGCGTTGAGCACCTACGACCGCCCTCTACCCGCTAGACACGCCCGCTAGCTCGCGCCCGCACCATCAACGCCGCCATGATCGTCGACCTGCCGCTACGGTACTGCACGTACACCGCCGTCGCCAGAGCGCCACAGGACATCATTTGGAGCGCCATCAAGCGCGCTAGCTTCGCCTAGCGTCGCCTACACGGCGCGCATCCTAGCCTGCCCCTTCCGTAGACGCCGCGCCATGGTCGACCCTTCCCAGCACACCACGGCCACCAAGCAATGCTATAAATAGAGACGATCGGCGCCTTCTCCCTGCATCCCATCCACTCCTCTCCTCTCACTGAACATTCCCCACTGATCAATTTCATTAGAACTCGCCGGAGCAGCCCCAATCGCAAGCTCCTACCCGCCGGAGCCGCCGCAGATCAAGCCACTGATCCACGCAACCCCGCCGCCATGTAGGCACCTATTCGCCCTCGCCAACGACGCCGCCACCTCCCTCGACCGCCGGTGACCTCCTGCGCCCTCCGACCCCCTACCTCGCCCGCAGTGAGCTCCTCTCCCGTCGACGACGACGACGCCGACCGTCCGATCTTCGTCCGATCCAACGCCCTCGATACCGATTCGCGGTTTAATAGTCGCGACGCGTGGGACCCTTGTCGCAGCCCGCTGCGTGGTCAGCACTAGTTGGGCCGGCCCAGTTCATTTATTCTGTTTAGCCCGTTAGATTTTCCCGCGCGGCCCACAACATTCAAATTCGATTTAATCCATTTAGTTCAAATTCAATACTGGTGCCAACTTCAAAATTTAATAGTTTGAAATCTACTACACCAAATTTAACCAATTTTATATATATTTGGAAACCTCATGAAATTGTCTAAACAATGTCACTGGTCTCATGTCCAAATTCGAAACTAAATTTAAATGATAAAAATAACAAGACAGGACCTTTTCTGACTTCAAATAAATATTAGAAATTATCTAGAAATGATTTTAATTTGATTCCAACTCTAATAAATCACATTTGACATAATATAATTAATTATGCAAAAATATAGCATGGTTGTTTTGCATGATCATAAACTAGAGTTAAATAATGGCTATGGAACCATTTCTAGAATATTTAATACACACACATAAACTTATTTAAATAGTATGAGGGCTTCTCTCTCATTTAAATTGTAATCTTAAGTAATTCAAATGGAGGTACTAACCTAGATCAAATAAGTCTCATGCTTGGTTAATTAGAGAGGTTAATCATCTAGAGGATAGTTTAACTTATATGAGGTGTAGCCTTTCACATAAACCATTAGTCCAAATAATTCAATAAGAATTAATAACACATAATTAATGACCCATAGGTTTATATTTGAAAATACTTAATCTTTCTCATAAGTAGTATTTAAATATTTCAAGCCTATTGATTAAAGCATATGATAGACTTTGGGCTCATTTAAATTTTACCCCAACCAAATTAATATGAAGTAGATCCCATGGTCAAGTAAAATTCACTTTTAATTAATTAATAATAGTAAACCATTACAAGGTGTTACTAAAATAGTATGAGGTGCTCACCTCATTTAAATTATCTTTCTCAAATAATAGGAAGTAATGTGTTGACCTTTAATTCCCTAAGCTCATACTTGCTCCCTTATAAATCTTAAAGCTAAATAATAATTAAATTAATTAAATCACATGAGATGATGAATCTCATATAACTCACTTTATCAAAATACTAAGTGTGAAGTGTTGACTTTGGTCAACATGGGATCATCCCTGATTATTTGAGAATATTAAAACACCTCAAGAATAGTCCTTTAAATTAGTTACAAATATGTGTTAAATCATATGAGAGATACTCCTCTCATTTAAATCTTGTTCTCAAGTAATACAATATGAGTTAGTAATCATAATCCAAGTAACCTCACCTTAAATTATTTGGTGGCCTTAAAACACTACCATGTTAGTATTAAATTACATGAGGTATGGAACCTCATTTAAATCATTTTCTCAAATGATAAGTATGAAGAGGTTGACTTTGGTCAACCTAGGTCATATAGTATTCATAAGAGAAATTAAATCTTAAGAAGATTCAATGAGAGGAAATTATTTTCCCATTATTAAATAAGGAAACCCTAGCATAATCTTGTAGTAAATGTTAAGTAGTGATGCTAGATCATTGTGTGAGCCACTAAGGCTAATTAAGAGTGCTTAAGTATGGTTTGGTGATTGTATCCTCGTATTCGTTTATAGACGCTAGTACCGGAGACTATCCAGAGGAGGAGGTATTCTACCAAGAGGAAGAAGAAGAATACTTTGATCATTTCACCAATCAAGGCAAGCTATTAGTAATATTACCCCTACAAGCAAGCTAACATTCTTGCAAGCTAGACTAATGCAAGCTAATAAACTTGCTAACCATCAGGGTGCAAAGCTCTATTAGAGCAAGGCATCATTACATTTTACTTTATGAACCTATCCCAAAGTTTTTGCTTTATAAGCTTTACTTCATTTTATTTATCAAAGTTACTTTTTGGTTTATGATTCACTTGGTTGAATTATAGAGTAGTACCAAAGGATTACACTTAGCCTAGCAAGCTCCAAGATACTTAGCACTCCTCATGAAATAGTTGCTAGTGCTAATCAATCAAAAATTGGACTACTCTAGATGGGAACATGTGACTTTGAAATGAAGTTGAAACCTTGGAATGATGGTTCATTCCATTGAATGACTTTGAAGGTGAATATGACCAAGAGAAGATGGTGATTTTTGATATAAAACTGATGGTTGGGTTCGGATGCGATACCATTCCAATTTTGAAAGTACCCCCACAATACCCAAAATGGGTACGGGCTTAACTAGAAATTTATGTGCTTTAGTATGGGTTCCCTCTAAACAAGCGTCATAGGGGTTATGCCAAGGGCTGCCTCCGAAGCAATATGAGATATTGCGGAATGACGTGAATGAGGTGAATTGTCCGGCCCAAGCCCTGTGCAGTTCCCGGGTTAACGGTTGGTTCTCACCGGGAGGCCAAGCTCATGGGGAGAGGTGCCTGTACTAGAGTATTTAAGTGAAAGGTTATGGTTGGTAGTCCGCATACGGAGTATGATAAATCAGGGCCAGCTAACCCTGACGGATTATTGCAAATATTGTGGCACAAGTGTACGACCTCTGCAGAGTGTAGAACTATTCGAATAGTCGTGTCCACGGTTACGGACGATTGGAAAGGCCATACTGTTCCGTCATCAGACCCTTTTAAAAAATATGACATATGACTGGTGACTTGAAGTTGACCGGTGAATGGTGACTTTGAGTTGGACCACAACAGAGTTGTGGGAATGACACTAATGTTCCCACTTGAGATAGTCTATTTGATTCAAGCCTCTTTACTAAATGTTTATGAAATAAACTTGGCTTTATGCAAATAAACCTAGATCTTAGTACCTCCTTACCACAATTAATAGTGCTTACACTAGTATTAGTTTGCGAGTACTTTAAAAGTACTCATGGCTTTGTCCCTGGCTATTCAAATGGCCAGACTATGAAGGTGAACAGTTGTACGAGGAAGATGGATGCAGAACGTCTACGACAACTAGGACCGCCCGACGTCAACGTTGCCTGTGGAACAGATGGACCACGACCGTTACTTCGCTTCCGCTATGTGTTTTGTAATAGGATCTCTAGATCCACTATGATGTATTAAGACTGGATCAGGTGATCCTTTGTTGTAAGACGATTATGTGTTGTAATAAATGATGTGTTGTGATATCAAGCTATTATGTCTCGCAAAAACAATATTCCGGGATTGCGAGGAATGGCATAATAGGCATCTGGACTTAAAAATCCGGGTGTTGACAAGTTGGTATCAGAGCCATTGTTTGACCTTAGGAGACCCTAGTTAGAATGGACGTTCAGAAAAATGTTAGTTTCAAAAAAACAAATAAAGTGAGTATTTACGAAAACTTATTCATTTTCTTCTCTACCAGATCTTCTTAAAAATAAGCCATAGAAAAATTCCCTCTTACCTCATGATATCTCTACATAATCAGATGGCCCCACCAAACCGCAACGCAAATCAGGATGCCATGATGCAACTACTACAGACAATGATGGCAGAAGCCGAAAGAGCGGAACGCCAAGCAAACCTTGCTGCACCGCAAAGATAGCTCAGAACAATCAAGGCCATGGAAACCACGATCACCCGGGTCAAAGTGAAGAATTTCCAAAACACTAACCCTCCAATGTTCAGCAAAACCGAAGAGCCCCTCGATGTGATGATGGCTCCAAACAATAGAAAACAACCTTTAAGTTGCGGGAGTTGAAGCCGCAGAAAAGTACTGTTTGCCACCTCAGGACCTGCAAGAGCCTGGTGGACTAGTGCCCGTGCAATGAATGCAGGACAGATGATGACATGGGAAGACTTCAAGCTGAAGTTCAGCAAGTACCATGTGCCCCAAGGATTAATCAAGAAAATGAGAGACGAGTTCCGCGAACTCAAGCAAGGAAGAATGTCCGTAGTGGAATATCGCGACAGGTTTCTCACTCTGTCAAGGTACGCCCCGGATGAGACCGACACAAATGAAAAGAGAAAGGAAAGATTCTGAACGGATGCACGACGAGATGCAAACCGTGTTGGTGAATATTCCGTTCGCGACCTCGAAGCCCTAGTAGACTCAGCCATACAGATGGAAGGAAAGCTGCATCGCCAATGAGAACCGCAAGCGCAGAATGATGAACCAGAGTGGACCCCACCATACCCAGAAGCACCGCAATAACTCCTCTGGAGGATTCACCCCAGAAACAACAAACCTGCGCAGACTTATCGCCCCAACTACAGCAACAACCACGGAGGACCCCCGAAGCCCGGAGGCAACAACAATAACAACCGCAACCCCAACAGCCACAACAACAATGGGAACAACACCAACCCCAGCATTGGCCCAAGAACTGGAAGCAATGCCATCCCCGTCGCCCGAAGGACAAATCAACGGTAAACTGCTACGAATGTGGAGTTGTGGGCCACTTTTCCAAAGAATGCCCCAAGAAGCTTGCCAAGATTGCCTCCAACACCGCTGCACCTGCCCAGCAACAACGCCGCTTCGCAAGTAGAAGGAACCAGAACAACAACAACGGCCGTTTCTACCACATGACTACCACTGAAGCCCAGGAAGCACCCCAGACCCTGACAAGTATGCCTTCCTGTTAATCAAAATGCTCAATCTCTCTTAGGAACCTAACTCCTCTTAAAATCTCGGGACGAGATTTGTTTAAGGGGGAAGGGTTTGTAACATCCCAAAAATTTCAAAACAAAACAAATGAGTTTCCCTAGTTCCAAATTTTGGAACCAACAAAAACTTTTATTAAATTAAGATTGTTACATAATAAGCTTGTATAATTCTTGTGCTCTTGCCATGATTGCTTGTTATTAGTATTTGAAATAATATTAAAACCTAAAGGCTCACCCCTCCTCTCATCATTCTAGTGAAAATAAAATAAAAGGAAATTAAATAGGAAAAAGGCATATGTGCCTATGGCTACCATTATAAATATTTACCCTAGACCCTTTCACTTTACTTAAAGGATTGGAAAGGCTTTATAAACCTTATATAGTATTTCTTAAATCATCTCTGGGTTGAAACCAAAAAGAATAAACAGAAAACTAAAAATGCCATAGAGGCATATGAGAGTAAAATAATAAATAAGGGAATTTAAGAAAAATTAACCCTAGGACATGTTGTGAATGGTTGGATCACCTCCATATATCATTTCAACATTCAACAAAACCAATTGGGCCAAACCAAGTCAAGGTAAAAATAAAATACCACATATGCATAAAAGCATATGTGACACATGGGCATTTCACCAAACATTGACCTATGTCCTTAAACCTTGACCAAATGGTGTGAAACCCTCTCTAAACCTATTATAACACTGAATGGACCCTAACCCATGTCCAAGTGAGGCAAGAACAACCCTAGTACAAGTTTATGAAAATTTGACACCTCATCTCTTATGTATTAAGGCCAAATTTGCAAATCTTTGAACAAGACCATTTGATTTAGTTTCAATGCTCTTAAAATGTTTCTAAACTCATAAGAACCACATTAGAGTCAACCAAAGTCAAATCAAATGGATAGAAATCAAATAGGGAGAGAATTCCCAAAATTCACTCACATACACATATGCCAAAATGCAAATCCTTCACCAAGGCCAAATTTGCTTGCCCCATTGCTTCTAAAATACTTCAATATGATAAACTAACACAATTGCATCATTGGATCAAGAATTAAATCAAAGCAAAACTCAAATTCCACATACATGTGATAATGGTCATTTTGTCACTTTATAAAATGTTCCCCTCTTTACCCCTCTGGCTTTGACTTTTCTTCAACTAAACTTGGTCAACTATGACCATGTCATCCAAGACCACATGAAGGTCAACAACTCTCATGTTGACCATCATGGATAATATTGACTAGGTTGACCAGAATAAGATTGACAAGTGGAGACTTTGAATCTATGTGAAGATGACCCCATTTTTGGAATTCTTGTAAATCTCCACCAAATTGACCACCACCACCACCATTCAATCACAATTATTATATAAATGAGCTCCACCAAAAAGATTTGCAAAAATCCAAATAAAGTTTCATGCGGCCATTTAGTCGAACACCTTGCAGGCATAGATCATATATGTGCACACATGCTATTATCCAGTGGATTTTGGCCTCAATCACCTCTATCTGGTGATGATCATCACCTCTCTACACCCCCTGCCCCTAGCCCAGTACTTGCATGATCGATTAAAGTCGAGGAGAAACTCTAAACTATGCCAAACCATGCCATGCCGGCCACTTGTGGTCACTCTCTCCCTAGCCTCTCTCCCTCAGTACAACCTTGTCTAGGAGCTTCTACTCATCACCACGAACCTGCCTGTACCCTCTCTGGATCGAAATGGGCACGGCACTGGCCAGACAAACCGCGCCCAGACGCGCCCGAACCGTGCCAGTGCACGCGGTGAGCGCGGTGACCACGCCATGGACGCCGCCAGTACATCAAGTGCTCGAGCGCCCTACCCCTCCTCTGGCCAGGCTACCACCGCGTTGAGCACCTACTGACCGCCCTCTACCCGCTAGACACGCCCGCTAGCTCGCGCCCGCACCATCAACGCCGCCATGATCGTCGACCTGCCGCTACGGTACTGCACGTACACCGCCGTCGCCAGAGCGCCACAGGACATCATTTGGAGCGCCATCAAGCGCGCTAGCTTCGCCTAGCCGTCGCCTACACGGCGCGCATCCTAGCCTGCCCCTTCGCGCGCCGTAGACGCCGCGCCATGGTCGACCCTTCCCAGCACACCACGGCCACCAAGCAATGCTATAAATAGAGATGATCGGCGCCTTCTCCCTGCATCCCATCCACTCCTCTCCTCTCACTGAACATTCCCCACTGATCAATTTCATTAGAACTCGCCGGAGCAGCCCCAATCGCAAGCTCCTACCCGCCGGAGCCGCCGCAGATCAAGCCACTGATCCACGCAACCCCGAGCTCCGCCACTGTACCAGGCACCTATTCGCCCTCGCCAACGACGCCTCGACCTCCCTCGACCGCCGGTGACCTCCTGCGCCCTCCGACCCCCTAGCCGGCGCAGTGAGCTCCTCTCCCCCGTCGACGACGACGCTCGACCGTCCGATCTTCGTCGATCCAACGCCCCTCGTCACAGTACCGATTCGCGGTTTAATAGTCGCTGACGCGTGGGACCCCTTGTCAGGCAGCCCGCTGCGTGGTCAGCACTAGTTGGGCCGGCCCAGTTCATTTATTCTGTTTAGCCCGTTAGATTTTCCCGCGCGGCCCACAACATTCAAATTCGATTTAATCCATTTAGTTCAAATTCAATACTGGTGCCAACTTCAAAATTTAATAGTTTGAAATCTACTACACCAAATTTAACCAATTTTATATATTTGGAAACCTCATGAAATTGTCTAAACAATGTCACTGGTCTCATGTCCAAATTCGAAACTAAATTTAAATGATAAAAATAACAAGACAGGACCTTTTCTGACTTCAAATAAATATTAGAAATTATCTAGAAATGATTTTAATTTGATTCCAACTCTAATAAATCACATTTGACATAATATAATTAATTATGCAAAAATATAGCATGGTTGTTGACATAGGCACCCCAAATGGGCCTGCCATAGATAGTACCCGGGATTTACTGAAGGCCCACTATCCGAAGAATAAGAAGATTCGGGAGCCCAAGATGTATTAAGGAAAGCTAGAGTTGTAATAGAAAGTATTATTTGTAATCTGGCGGGACGAGTTAGAAACCGTCCCGAACTCGTAACTTGTACAATACGAAACCCTCGGCTCCACCTCCTATATAAGGGGGAGTCGAGGGACAAAGAAAGGATCGAATCTCGTCAACATAACCCTAGTTTTCATAATCGCCGAGTACTTTTCGCCTAAACCTTCGAGATCTACTTGCCCTCTACTTCTAGCAAAACCCTAGTCTACAATCTGTAGGCATTGACAAGTTAATCCTTTGTCAGTTGTTTTGCATGATCATAAACTAGAGTTAAATAATGGCTATGGAACCATTTCTAGAATATTTAATACACACACATAAACTTATTTAAATAGTATGAGGGCTTCTCTCTCATTTAAATTGTAATATTAAGTAATTCAAATGGAGGTACTAACCTAGATCAAATAAGTCTCATGCTTGGTTAATTAGAGAGGTTAATCATCTAGAGGATAGTTTAACTTATATGAGGTGTAGCCTTTCACATAAACCATTAGTCCAAATAATTCAATAAGAATTAATAACACATAATTAATGACCCATAGTTTTATATTTGAAAATACTTAATCTTTCTCATAAGTAGTATTTAAATATTTCAAGCCTATTGATTAAAGCATATGATAGACTTTGGGCTCATTTAAATTTTACCCCAACCAAATTAATATGAAGTAGATCCCATGGTCAAGTAAAATTCACTTTTAATTAATTAATAATAGTAAACCATTACAAGGTGTTACTAAAATAGTATGAGGTGCTCACCTCATTTAAATTATCTTTCTCAAATAATAGGAAGTAATGTGTTGACCTTTAATTCCCTAAGCTCATACCTGCTCCCTTATAAATCTTAAAGCTAAATAATAATTAAATTAATTAAATCACATGAGATGATGAATCTCATATAACTCACTTTATCAAAATACTAAGTGTGAAGTGTTGACTTTGGTCAACATGGGATCATCCCTGATTATTTGAGAATATTAAAACACCTCAAGAATAGTCCTTTAAATTAGTTACAAATATGTGTTAAATCATATGAGAGATACTCCTCTCATTTAAATCTTGTTCTCAAGTAATACAATATGAGGTAGTAATCATAATCCAAGTAACCTCACCTTAAATTATTTGGTGGCCTTAAAACACTACCATGTTAGTATTAAATTACATGAGGTATGGAACCTCATTTAAATCATTTTCTCAAATGATAAGTATGAAGAGGTTGACTTTGGTCAACCTAGGTCATATAGTATTCATAAGAGAAATTAAATCTTAAGAAGATTCAATGAGAGGAAATTATTTTCCCATTATTAAATAAGGAAACCCTAGCATAATCTTGTAGTAAATGTTAAGTAGTGATGCTAGATCATTGTGTGAGCCACTAAGGCTAATTAAGAGTGCTTAAGTATGGTTTGGTGATTGTATCCTCGTATTCGTTTATAGACGCTAGTACCGGAGACTATCCAGAGGAGGAGGTATTCTACCAAGAGGAAGAAGAAGAATACTTTGATCATTTCACCAATCAAGGCAAGCTATTAGTAATATTACCCCTACAAGCAAGCTAACATTCTTGCAAGCTAGACTAATGCAAGCTAATAAACTTGCTAACCATCAGGGTGCAAAGCTCTATTAGAGCAAGGCATCATTACATTTTACTTTATGAACCTATCCCAAAGTTTTTGCTTTATAAGCTTTACTTCATTTTATTTATCAAAGTTACTTTTTGGTTTATGATTCACTTGGTTGAATTATAGAGTAGTACCAAAGGATTACACTTAGCCTAGCAAGCTCCAAGATACTTAGCACTCCTCATGAAATAGTTGCTAGTGCTAATCAATCAAAAATTGGACTGCTCTAGATGGGAACATGTGACTTTGAAATGAAGTTGAAACCTTGGAATGATGGTTCATTCCATTGAATGACTTTGAAGGTGAATATGACCAAGATAAGATGGTGATTTTTGATATAAAACTGATGGTTGGGTTCGGATGCGATACCATTCCAATTTTGAAAGTACCCCCACAATACCCAAAATGGGTACTGGCTTAACTAGAAATTTATGTGCTTTAGTATGGGTTCCCTCTAAACAAGCGTCATAGGGGTTATGCCAAGGGCTGCCTCCGAAGCAATATGAGATATTGCGGAATGACGTGAATGAGGTGAATTGTCCGGCCCAAGCCCTGTGCAGTTCCCGGGTTAACAGGTTGGTTCTCACCGGGAGGCCAAGCTCATGGGGAGAGGTGCCTGTACTAGAGTATTTAAGTGAAAGGTTATGGTTGGTAGTCCGCATACGGAGTATGATAAATCAGGGCCAGTTAACCCTGACGGATTATTGCAAATATTGTGGCACAAGTGTACGACCTCTGCAGAGTGTAGAACTATTCGAATAGTCGTGTCCACGGTTACGGACGATTGGAAAGGCCATACTGTTCCGTCATCGACCCTTTTAAAAATATGACATATGACTGGTGACTTGAAGTTGACCGGTGAATGGTGACTTTGAGTTGGACCACAACAGAGTTGTGGGAATGACACTAATGTTCCCACTTGAGATAGTCTATTTGATTCAAGCCTCTTTACTAAATGTTTATGAAATAAACTTGGCTTTATGCAAATAAACCTAGATCTTAGTACCTCCTTACCACAATTAATAGTGCTTACACTAGTATTAGTTTGCGAGTACTTTAAAAGTACTCATGGCTTTGTCCCCTGGCTATTCAAATGGCCAGACTATGAAGGTGAACAGTTGTACGAGGAAGATGGACAGCAGAACGTCTACGACAACTAGGACCGCTCCGACGTCAACAGTTGCCTGTGAAACATGGACCACGACCGTTACTTCGCTTCCGCTATGTGTTTTGTAATAGGATCTCTAGATCCACTATGATGTATTAAGACTGGATCAGGTGATCCTTTGTTGTAAGACGATTATGTGTTGTAATAAATGATGTGTTGTGATATCAAGCTATTATGTCTCGCAAAAACAATATTCCTGGGATTGCGAGGAATGGCATAATAGGCATCTGGACTTAAAAATCCGGGTGTTGACAAAGTTCATGTTCAAACTCAATATTATTTAGGAGGTACGGAAAAGCCAAATTGCACGATGAATAATAGCAACAGTAAATTGCTACTATTCATCGGTAATTATTTTCATTTTTACATACTTATGAGATGATTATGAGGATGAACATATTTTTTCGTATTGTCAAAATGAATTCCGTCTAAGGTATCTTTTTTTAAAAGAAAAAACCAATAGTATTTTCAAGCTTTCATGGAGATTTCACTATAGCGTGGTTGTCGATACTTTTTTGGTAGCCAAGAGGAGCACGGAAGACCAGGAGGTAGTTTACCCATACTCCCTGAGTGTGGATTTTTATAGCTCGAACTACACATATCTCGTTTTTTTAATTCGAAAATGATACTTTGACGTTTCAAAAAATTCTGAAAAAAATCTTGATGTAGGTAATGTTGGGATCTACGTATGTGCAAAATTTGAACTCGAAATACCTTATATTCGAAGCTGCACAAAAATGACAAAATCTGATAGATTTGGAGGTTTTGAAATCTTGCATTGTTCACTACTATGGTCCATGGGTGTCAGATTTTGTCATTTTTGCACAGCCCCGAATATATGGTATTTCGAGTTGAAATTTTGCACGTACTTAAATCACAACATTGTCTACAGCAAAGAATTTTTTTCCAGATTTTTTAAAACATTGAACCGGCAGTTTTTAATTTTTAAAAACAGAGCTACATGTAGCTCGGTCTATATTGATGGTTTTCGCATACTCTCTCTGTTTTTAAAATAATTAAAGCTCTAGGTTTGTTCTAAGTCAAACGTCTTTAAATTATGTCATATGTACAACACACTAGTTCTATATATTATGAAAATATGGTGTACGATGAATCTAGCTAATAGATAAGTTGGCATGGTAGATGTTGACAAACTTGAGTACAGTCTGAAGTGGGGGTGCCGCCAGAGGCTGTGGCGGCAGAGCCCGCCACACTAGCCGCGACGGCATGGCTCACTCTTTCACGTAACGGTGATGCTACCCAGTCTAACGTGCTGCCATGTCTAACGGCGGCAAGGCGTGCCACCACGAGCTAAGACGGCAGGTGCCACGTGTCAGCCATGCCACCGCTATGAGGTGGTCTTTTTTGGCAATTTTATTCACAGGTGGTTCTTTTTAACAATTTGTTGGAGCAAGTGGTCCTTTATGTCAAAATGTTGTTAATTTGCTTGTGACGGTGGCTGGCGTGCATCTGCGGTGCACGCACCGCCGCTCGAATCCGCACAAGCATCACATGCTCTCATTTCGATGCTTCCTCTCCATCAGGTCAAGCACAAGGTACATCTCGCCGAGCTGGATCGGACCTTGCATCTCTACGTCCTACTACAGTCTTTGCATGGTCCACCAGGGGGCATACCCTCCCGTCCTCGTGCGGTGCGCGCGTGCACCACGCCACGCAGTAAACCTTTTCTAGCTTCCCACGGATTAATGGGCAACCAATCTTAATTGCATGAAACCTCCGTCCGCTAATCACTCGACAACTCGCTTCTCCGCTGCCTGGAGAAGGGTTTCCGGCGCGTCGTCGTCGTTCTCGGACGACGTACGCGCGCCCGATCAGTTCCGACTGAAAACGACGACGACGGCGACGGCGATCGGATAGGCGGTGTATCATGCAGCGCGCGGCAGATGATGCAAGGCGATCATTCGGCTGATCCGTGCATGCACCGGCAAGCGGATGCTGTAGTTAGCGAGCTGAAGCTCGATCCGAGGGCATGGCCCTCGTTCCTCCACCGATGGATGGTTGATGATCAATCAGGAATTGAATCGAACCCACGCGCGCGCCCCATCATGGCGTCCTCGCATGATTGGTCGGTTCATCAGTGTTGATCGATCGCTTGGTTGCCGGATCGGAACAAGCAAATCCGAAAGAAAGAAAAACCAAATTCAGCGCCAATTTCCGCTCAGTTCAAATGGAGAAGACGAAGAACCCGATCCACCGATCGGAGACGGAAGAGAAGCGGATAGATAGATCGACCGATCGGGGTAACAATGATTACGCGCCGCAATGATTGAGTCCGAATTTAGGCGGTAGGTCGGCGGTCGCCGTCGGACCCGATTCCGGCCCCTCCCTGGCAGCGCGCGCAGTGTACGTACCAGCTTTGCCCGATGCGAGGTAAGACAATCCGGTGGGATCCCGCGGTGCCACAGCTAACTCCCAATTGGGATGATGGCAGGATCGCTCGAAAGTGCAAGAAGATATTAACGCTTTGTAGATCTGGTCCACAGCAACTAAGGGCATTTGATGCCCGTGCATGAGGTGGGCTTGCTGTCTTAACTAGTTTATCATCTTCCCGCAAATAATAATAGTAATAATTATAATTATAATTATAATTATAATTATAATTATTATATAATAATTATTATTATTTTATCATCTACCGGAAGGGTTGCAAACAAGTCGATCGAGTTCGAGCGAGCTAGACTATGTCGAGTTGACATTTGAGCTATAAAATCTGTTTTACACTCTCTCCTGTCGTTCTCGAGCTATTTTCTAAGTTATACAATACAATAATATTTTTAATATTTATTGTGTATAGAAGGAAGAAAGTCCCAATACACAACATGTAGAACAAATAAATTAACCTTCAAGATTTTTGTTTACTAAATTTCATCGACTGTATGAGAAATAAATTTCATTCACAACAAATAGGCGTAAATTATATGCACTACTTATGTTAAATATATACTACATGATTATATGTTTCCGAGCTATCGAGCTTAATCGAGCGAGCTAGCGTTTCCTCAAGATTAGCTTATTTTTCAGTCAAGCTATATATATATAGCACTGACCGGCTTAATTATTTTCGAACATGTGACGAGTCAAACTAGAAAAAACGAGTTGATCTCGAGCTTTTCCTACACCCGGTTAACTTGTATTTCTCTTGTGGGGTTGGTATGTGCCAACTACTACCTCCATTCGGTTTTAATTAACGCATGCCCAGTTACGATATATGCATGCATAGGTCACTCTCTGCGATTAAAATCGAACAGAGGTAGTAGTTGCAAAGCCAAGACAGAGTGTGGTTGTGGTTTTCCCTGGCTGCCATGGCCAACCATGCATGCATGTCCATGCCGGATTGCATGCCGGTCATCTTATCCATGGAAGATCGGATAGGATCATAGAAAGACAGTCGTCGTCCCGGTTCTTGGGGAGAAAACGGGAGCCAGAAATGGTGGATGAGACCGTACGGCATTGGTGGAGCTGCTGATTTCGCGGCCTTTGCTAGTACTACGAGTTAGCTCGATCCGCAGGTGCAGGTGCCGTCGCCGCTGTCTGAAACGACTCACATTTGCAGCAGCCGGATGCAGCAGCCGGCAAAGCAGTAATAAGGAGTTCAGACTGTTGGAATTGATCTCACAGGATAACAAACTGTGAGGAAAAGCAGGGAGACAAAGTCCTCCCTCACGTACATGCCTTGATCGGAGGCATCTAACGCAACTAACTGGTTTCGGTCCCTGTCCCCTGGCCCTACACATATAAAAGAGGAGGAAAGCCCCTTTTGGGGAGACACACACGTACGGGTCAAAAGCCCCAAAACTCCTAACTACCCGATCCAAAAAACGAGGGCCAAGGGGATCAGAAGACCGACGACCACCTCCGGCCACCAGGAGGAGAGTGCCGGCGGCGCCCTTGCAAACCTTCTTCGACCAAGAAATGGGCTACACCATGCCTGCATCCAGCAGGCACAGGAATTCCTCTTCTCTACCCGTAAGTTCATTTGCTGATTCTCTGCCTAATGTTGATTAGGTGCTCTAAGTATGATCAGCAGATTAAGTTAATGTCCTTCTAATGATGCAATTAGAGCTAACAATGGTATCAGAGCAAGGGTCTGATCAGCTTAGAATCCTAATTATGATTAGAGGATCATGTGATCCTTTGGGTTTAAGCAAATGCACAAATTACCAGTTGAAGTTCTATCCTATTTGCTACGGAGCAGTACTGTCGAACAATGTATAATTAGTTCCATGTTTTTTTCGGTTAATTAAAATTGACCGTGTTTAGTACTGTTTTCGTTTTTGGGTAGCAATTAGGAGAAGGTGAATTTGCAGAAAAAGTAAAGTAAAATCCCCAAAAGTTCGAAACCCTAATTCCCAAATTATGGAACTGCAAAATGTTGGAATTGGGGGTTGACCTAATGCTACGCCGTCGCCTCCCGTCGGAGAAGACGCGCGGAATGGATGATGTCGAGGACGGCCTTCGCGCAACCCGTCCCGGCGACGGGTGACGATGTCGCGGCGCCGTTTCCCTCTCGCCGGAGAGAACGCGCGGAAGGACGCTGTGCGCGAAAGTGCACGCTCGTTGGAGCTCGGTGATGCCATCACGCCGTCCGCTCCCAGCGGAGAGGACGCGCGGAAGGAAGACGGACGTCGGGCCTCTGTGCCACGCCGTCCTCGCCGAATGGCTGCCGGTTGACCGGCAGCACACCACCTCCTCGATGCCCCAAAAGGAAACGACGCCGGCAACTACGCTCGACGGAGGAGCGCACAGGACCTTGTCCAGCGCACGCTTCTCCGGCGAGCGCCGCCACCGCGTCGGCAAGGAACAAGGAGGAAGACGAGCTGGTCGTTGGCCGCCGTCGGTCTCACGGGAGCGGAAAAATCGGGGAGGAAAGGGATATGACTCTAGGGTTTTGACCGGGGCGTGGTTTTGTTCTGGTCAGGGCGCATCGTGGCCGTCGGGTAGATCCAATGGCTAGGGCTGATGCGGTTATGTTAACGGGCCTCAGTGCCTTAGTGGCCTAAATCTGAGGATGGGCTTCGGCCCAGGTTTTCGTCAGTCCAGTATAGTTTGGGCTGCCTAAACTTTCTGTTTTTTTGTTGTTGTTGTTGTACAGTGCATCTATTTGACGTTTATGATGATTAAATTCCATGTTTAAATTTTAAATTTTATGAAAGATGATTACAAACATGTTTTTTATTTTACTAAATATTTTTTTTATGATGGCTTAATGTTTATGTCTTTTTACGGCATTATGTTTTAATGATTATGTCTCAATTCTAGTTGAAATTTTGAAGCTATGAAATGATGTTAATTTTTTGAGAAATTATGGTTATCTACATAATGCTTTAAATAATATGTTATAAATTTTATTTGAGCATGGAGTATATGGTAATGTCATTACTATGATATTTGTTTCATAATGATGTGCTCGTTATTATTGATTTTATGTTGATGTCATAATTATGGTGTTTGCTAATGATGTGATCATGACTAATGGGCGGTGGCCATCCTAATGATTATGGCTGCATGGTTTGGTTTTCCGCACCGCACTATGTAACCAAATAATGTTGAGCAATTATACTAAGTATTGTGTCAGTGTATTTTGTCTTTTGACATGCACTGAAGGTGATGACGGCTCAAATGATGTTGATTCTCTAAGGAAGGATTTTTTATTTAGAGAATTTTAGTGATATTTGATACCATGGTCCCTCTTGGTTGTCATTTATTTTTCGGTCAATGTTTACCAATTTTTTGGTGAACCATAATGTAATTTAATGTCCAAATTTTATTTGGAAATCTTGATGGGTAATATTAATTTCATTTTCACTGTGAATGTCATTGTAATGTTTACCCAGTGAAATGTCATTTTTGTTATCAATGTTGATATGAATGTCTAAAATGTATCGTATTTTATACTTTGGCACGCATGATTAATGTTATGTAGGTTGCGGTGCCATAGTTTTGATCACATAATGAGTCGTGATGTGTTATGCATCCGTGTCTAATAACGCAATGGAAGGCATTATGTTGATCATTTATGTTAATGTTGGCTATTAATTTAGCAAAACGTTTTTCATCCGTCATTATGTTATTTTAAGGTTCTCTAGTCAAAATGGAACCAACGAGAAGTTTTGATTAGAGATTTTAATAAGGACCATATGATATGGTATGTGACACTATTCTGACCAACGTTGATTATTGTCATGTCCCATTTCTTGATGAATGACAAGGTTCTTTTCCGTTTTCAGCCCAACGGTGATACGGATTAGAACAACAAATGGACTTGTTTTGATTAGTATCATCACAATTTTGCTTAGTGTTTAATCTTTTGATTACTAATGTGTGCTATAGCACAATTAAGATGCAAGAGAATTGAATAATGAGACCTCGTCGAAATTGTGGTCAAGTATAACACATTTCGAGGGGGAATGGATTGTCTCATTTAATATGGGATATGTCATTCACTTTTCTTACACTAAAATGATGAACTTGTTAGTTCTCTGAATAAGATGAAACCAACGAGAAGTCTTATTAGGAGGGCGAATGAAAATCACTAATGTGCTAACTCTTTTAAAGATGTTATTTTGTACTTACTCCCTTATGAATATTATGAAACACACATGAATGATAAAGTGGAAAGTTTGCCATTCTAATGTCGATTATGGTGTAGCATGGGGCTTATGATTATATTTCTGACCAACGTCGTTTATGATCATTTGTCTTGCTTCACTAAAGTGGCGAGTTTGTCGGTACCATGTGGCTCATGATTATAATTCTGACCAATGTCACTTATAATCATGTGCTACATTTCATGATGTTCTTTTCCACATTCTTCCCAACGGTGTTGTGGTTTAGAACTGAAATGAAGTTTATCAAGTTTTTGGAGCCATGTTCTCCATATAAAGTGATCATAGAGAAGTGGAGCTTATGAACATGAATCTTAAGGAGAATTTCCATGAGATCCTTGTTCATGAGATCCTTGTTCATGAATCCTTAGTTATGTTGAGACTTATGTATTCCCTAATGCAACACTTGGTGTTGAGCCTCAACAATTTTCGTGTGATAAATAATGTGTGTGAACTTTTATCTTGGTGACATTTGCCATGCATGATAACGATTATGAGCTTCAGTGATGTATGGAGCTTAATAGTATTTTCTGAATGAGTTAAATAATGGTAGGCCGTATATGGCTCTACAAAACTAAATGTGACTCTGCGGAAATCTTGTTACAATAGTACCTCAAAACGAGGGGGAGTAAGCTTCACTATTTTATGTGGATTGAATCTTACTGGCTATCCAAGAGATTTCAATCTTCTAATTATGATACTAAGGATCTTGGTAATGCCTCATACTTTGATTGTGAGGTTCGCTAAGATATAAGTCTAATCCAAAAGAAGTATATGTTCTATTATGATGACATACACATTGATGGAGTACGAACGAAATATATTATGCACTAGTACTCTGTCTCACCTGCTATTAAAGTTAAGGGCGATAAAGGTGTACATTTAAATGTTCAAGGAACCATTTAAACTGATCAGATAATGTCGGTTCCTTATGCTTCAGCTGTCAAAGCAACATGTGTTTTCAAGTATGAACACGCCCTATTTATGATCGGGATAATTGGCAAAGACATAATAAGTCCAGCAATGGACCGCTGGAAAAGCCGCCAAGAGGTCTTGTGGTACATGCAAGATAACAAAGTTTACATGCTTATTAATAAGATGTTTATTAACCTCGATATCGTGGGTTATTTAGACATTATTTTTGCGAGGTGTGTGGATATTAAGGTTTCCACGTCATGTTAAAATCCTCACCTTCGCATATGGAGCTATATCGTGGAAAAGCTCCAAATTTAATATTGATGGCATCAGTAATGATGCAAACTAATTAAGTGGCATGTTAAGAGGCTTATGGGCAGGTTGTATGTCAAAGAAGTTTTATTCCCGAAATTAAAGTGGTAGAAAATATTTTAACCACTTACTGCATTATGACACGCAGTCTTCTATGCGAGTAACAACAAGTCAAATGGTGTTGCCAAAACCATATTGACAATATGGTTCATGTTGTGAAAGATAGAATCCAGGATCAAAATATTGTTGTTAAGCATATATATATGTTTTGTATATTTTTGGAATCCGTTTGTTGAAGGCCTAGTCACTCCTATTTATGATTACGTTGCCGGCATGGGGTGCTAGAAAGCCTTTTAATCCTGGAAATAAGGACCATCAAATAAACCAACTCCCATAAAGTATTATGTTTTCCATTTCGATATAGAATGATCTACTATAGGTAAAGAGGTTCAGTGACATCTCATTGGTCATTGTAACACTTTATTTTGGTATGTTATTTCTATTAAGAGTGGTCTTACGATGTTTGTTAACCTTACGATCAAGGGGGAGAATGTTGGAATTGATCTCACAGGATAACAAACTGTGAGGAAAAGCAGGGAGACAAAGTCCTCCCTCACGTACATGCCTTGATCGGAGGCATCTAACGCAACTAACTGGTTTTGGTCCCTGTCCCCTGGCCCTACACATATAAAAGAGGAGGAAAGCCCCTTTTGGGGAGACACACACGTACGGGTCAAAAGCCCCAAAACTCCTAACTACCCGATCCAAAAAACGAGGGCCAAGGGGATCAGAAGACCGACGACCACCTCCGGCCACCAGGAGGAGAGTGCCGGCGGCGCCCTTGCAAACCTTCTTCGACCAAGAAATGGGCTACACCATGCCTGCATCCAGCAGGCACAGGAATTCCTCTTCTCTACCCGTAAGTTCATTTGCTGATTCTCTGCCTAATGTTGATTAGGTGCTCTAAGTATGATCAGCAGATTAAGTTAATGTCCTTCTAATGATGCAATTAGAGCTAACACAGACTAGTACGAACTTCAAATGTTATCCAGTCCGATGTGCTCATGATGGTGCCTCGTGTCCGATAGCTACCGTGTCTTGGCTCCACTGCCGCATCTGCAGATCTTTTCCCCTTCTGTTATTGGCGCGAAGCCATGATTACTTGGATTAATTGCGATTTGTGATTGATATGTGGATGTAAACAGGTTGTACCCGCTCGATCGCCAGCCTAGCCAATCGCCTCTGGTCGATCCCAAGACGTGAACAGGCTTCTGGATAAAGAGTAGATCGAATCCGGTTGCTAAAAGGGAAGCTCCGGAGAAAGTTCAAACCGTCCTTTGGAACTCGGTTGCTGTCAATCGTTCTCGCCATTGATTACAAGCTGAACCAAGGACTATCACCACCAGCTAAGCTGAATTAGTGTGCACTCCAGTAGAGAGACCAAACCAGGCATTTTTCCTTCTGGGACTGCTAAAGTAAGTGTGAAGTAGCAGGCCTGAACCTTCGGGCTGGGAGAGAATTAAATGAGACACTGGGCCTAACGAGCTGGAGTCGGTGGTCGGATACCGTTAGACTTGTCTGCCGGCCGGCCGGAGAGGCCCAGCACGGCGGTGGGCGCGGCGGCGACAGTGAGCACGCCACCTAGCAGTAGAAGACGTACGTACGCCGTGGTCCACGCACTGGCCAGTCTGGTCTGTCTACTGGAGGTGGTTGCTCCGATTTGCAGTACGAGCCTACTCATTGCCTTTGGAGTTAGGAGCAGAGACGAAGCTGAAAGGGCGTGCAGAGAGGCTGCTGGGTTCTTGGTAGGGTGTCTCCTTCGGCTGGCTCACCAAGCACACAGTGGTGTGGGAGGGCTTGTCTGATGAGTGATGACTCACCGCCCTAGCTCGCTAGCTAGGTCCATGGACCATGGCCAACAGTAGTGGCTTCCTTGTGAGTTGGGACCTTGATCAGCTGAGCAACTTCTTGGTCGTCAGATAAAAACCTGCTGCGTGGAGTTTTTCGTGTGTGTCCCAATTAGGGCTTGTTACGTTTCAATAAAATCCTCCGGTTTGTGGTGTTTCTGAGGGGGTATTAGATCCCATCTAAATCAAAATCTCTCCCAATACTCTCTGATATACTTAAATTTACTTGAGGTGGAGATTAACCGAACAAGGTACTGTGAGTGTTTGCTGTGCTATGAAACCAGGATATCCCCTGTGGATTCCAGCGAAATGCGGTTCTAGAATCGTAGCAGTATTGCTGTTGGGCCATGGATGTAGCCCGTTGTGGATTGCAGTGGGGACAAAGCCTACGTACGTAGAGCTTCCGAGATGGTCCGCCCAAGCTGAGGCCTTATGCGTGATCGTATCAGGCCTCGTAACCCGAGTAACTCTGTTTTTTTTGGCGCCTTGTGCTCATTGGGCCACCTGCCCAAATTGTATCGTGCATATGCATGTTTTTGTTCTGGTTAGCAGTAAAGGACAGTCTTTCACTCTTTCCCGTTGAGGAGCAGGAAAACAGACATCAACCAGGCATGCATGGGTGTAGCGTTTTTAGGGCATCTTTAATGGGACGATCAAAATAACGATCCAAACAGTTCGTATCTGTCTGTTTGGATCGGTCCACCAAAAGATTATGGGTCGTGGTTCGTTTTGGTCGGGGACGCATCCAGCGCCCCGACGAATGTGCCCTCCCCCACCCGCTATCAAGGATGCCGCTCTGTCTCTAGTGATGATGGGACATTAATGGCGATGAGATGTCGCGAAATCGTGGATGATTCCCTCGAAGATCGGAAGGGATTATCTCGGATCCCGAAAAAATCCCCATAGCTGGTTTGAAAGGGATAATCCAGAGATATCCCTAAAAGCCCGTACTTTTTTTGTCTGGCTGCATGGAATATTTTTTGTGGGTCTGCCATTTCTAGTGTCTAGTGTGCTAAAAAGCTAGGGTTTCCTTGTGGATTCCAGCAAAATGCAGTTCCAGAATCCTACTAGTATTATTGAATGGGCCATGGGTGTGCCTATTTTTTTGGCCTGCAGTGGGGGCAAAGTCTAGGTAGGCAGCTTTATGCCCATAATGAGACCTCCCGAATCGGTCCCTGTCGGCCCAAGCCGAGGCCTTATGCGCGACCATATCAGGCCGCGTGACTCACAATCTGTTTTTGTTTTCGCGCCTAGTGCACATTGGGAAGAATACCCAAAATTGTCGGGTATTGCCGCGTCTCTCAAAGCCAAATGGGCCTTCTACGAAGACACTCAAATTCGACATATATTACAATTTTCATTCCAATATTGTTATGTATTATAAAATTAGCCTACTAAGCGTTGGTAGGGGCATGGCACTGGCGAACCTCGCCGTCATTCTCCCCCTTGGCTTGTTGCATCCACGCCCACCTTATCGCCCGGTCTGCAGATGCACATGCTCTTACTTTGCGCATATGTTGATGCTCGACTACCGCTTGTGAGGCTGAGCTTCCCTGTGACACTTGCCCTTTAGCAATGACCGCATTAGGCAGAACTCCTTATTATGGGCAACACAAACTGTTTGACGCCTCGGCGCGGGTCTGAGCGTTGAGCCCGATGATGCTCTGCCGCTCAACCGTCATGAGGACCTCCTCCATCGGTACATGCTCGAGGGAGATCTCGGTGATGCGATGTTGGATGACCGCGTGGACCTCCTCCTCGGTGACGGGCGATGTCCATCTGCTGGTGCGGCACATGTTCGGTTGGTGGCGTGCGAACGTTACGGCCCAACATGGAGTATGTGGTGACGAGGTGGCGCGGAATTGTGGCTATGATGTTGTGGCTAGGAGGAGGAGGCGACTATGAGGTTCGTTTCACGGTGGCAGGGAATTTTATAGCCGGAGACGATGCGAGAAACAGAGGCGGGAAGAAGATGAGAAAGGGCGTGCATTAACTTTGACGCTGACACGTTTTTCCTGCCTTCACCTCGAAAACCATTGACCTCTCCGGGTTTGAGTTCGGCGTCACTATCCACTTGGCCATGGACTGGGACAGGTGGCGCCTCCCCTAGAAGTTCGCATCAACCATCGATAGGCAAGAACCCCATGAGATCATGTTGCGGGTGGTCGGTGGCGCGACCGGCCTATGGTATGTGGAGGTGTTGTTCGACCGTCTATGTCAGATGTACGTCCACAAAGGCAGAGAAAGTTCACCCACGCGCACGCCATTGAAATTGGGCACGTCATCACCTTCAAATATGATGGTCATAGCATGCTCACCGTTAAGATCTTCGACAAGACCATGTGTCGCCACTACCACTCCGACAAGAATGACTAGGAGAGTGCAACATGAAGATGCTGGGTCTTCTACTATGCTTCAACCAAATTGTCTTCAAATCTGTATGCAAAGATTTTCAATATATGCAAGTTGCCTCAGGCCCTCAGCACCGAACCGAATGAGTCACACCACTAACGCACTGACCTGACCGAGTGAATCGCGGCCCAAATTCTATCTGTGGTACGACAATCAGACCATTTGGATGGACCGCTAGATGGAGCTGGAGTTTGTGCATGCAATGCAAGCGACACATGCCCCCCACACACACTTTGGTTAATTGGTTCTGATTGCATTTGCAAGTACGTCAGGGAGTCATTTGCAAGTACTATGATTTTGAACGATCACCAAATTATGATACAATTACAAGGTGAAGAAAAACACAAAAAGTACGAAATGATAAATCGCACACGTACGAGCCGTAACTAGTGAGAAACTATACTACGCACGTACGGTACAACAAAGAAAACATCTACGAGGAGGGGACACGCTCGATCAGCTCCGTGGCGTCGTCGGCGCCGACTTGTCAGCCATCCTTCTCCTCGCCGGGACCTTTTCAGCAGCCATCTTGACGTATGTGCCGAGCGCGTCGAGGCGGCGGCCGGAGCGCGCGTGGAAGCCGAGGATCTTGCCGCCGGCCGCGGGGAGCGCGAACGGCACGCCGTCCTCCTGCCCGTACGGCCCGAAGCTGCGCCGGTTGCCGACGAAGGTGAGCGACCGTACGGTGAAGCTGCCGTCGAACTCGCCGTAGTGTCCCACCACACTGGTGAAGTGCTCGTCCGGCTGCAGGCAGATCTGGGGAGAGCATCCGAAACGAGATTAATGGCGACGTTGTGTCTCCGTGGAGATCAGGAGCAATGTATGTGTGCATACCTCGGCGAGCGTTCCCCCTTGTCCTCCCCACAGGTCGGTCCACTCCTCCCGGCCGTTGCGCTCGTAGAGGACGGAGATGGCGTCGACGGTGTCGCCGTGGCGGACGACCACCTTGACGACCCGGTTCACGCCGCGCATGTCCATGTCCCTGTCGTGGCCGCCGCCGCCGCCGCAGGGCCCCATCCTCACGACCGAGCCCTCCATTTGTTTGCCTTGGTAGAAACAAATGGGCAACACCAATTCAGCAAGTACGTGTGCTCTCAACGTACTACGCCGGGAGAGGCGACTAAGAGTATAATTCGAAGTCAACTAAGTACGTGCTTGGCACTAACATCACATTTGCATACTGTTGTGTTCTGGCAACAGGTTAGCACCTTCCTGCGGACAGGCTGTGCATGAGATTTGGCCTGCAACCCCTGCATTTCAACTTGACTTCACAGGCCAGGCCAACGAGGCTTTCATTTTTTTTTCACTAATTTATTTTCTGCTTCTACTTCTTATTCTTGTTCTTTTTTACCTTTTTATTTTCTGTTTTATTTTTATTTTTTTATTTAATGTATTGTCTTGTTCCTTTTTTTCCTTTTTTTGCTTTTATTATTCATATGATTTTTTCAAATTGATGTCGATACAACGTATGATGCTGATCGTAAAATTTATGATGGTAGGTTGCAAAGAATATTTTCGAGAATACACCCTGGAAGGTGTATCACTCATATAGAAGAAATGGCAAGAAAGCCCGAGCCACGAGTACCACTGCCAAGCCAACAGGGGGGGTGGCAGCTCCCCTACAACATCAAAAGCCCAATCTTTGTTCCACCACGAAAAAGGAAAAGGCTCGAGAAAACCAAAGGACTCCGAGCGGAAAAGCCTAGCTACACGCCACCTCTGGAGCTCCTCCCTGATCCTATGTCGAATGGCCGCCACCACCGGGGTGGCGCCATTGAATACTACGTCATTCCTACGCCTCCAGATACACCAGAAGACCAGGATGATCGCCGTCCATAAGTCTTTGTGCACCGCACTGGGGCAACGAAGCGATGTCCACCAGCGCACTATCTCAGAGCCAGCGCCAGGCACCCACTCCAACCTGTTCCACCGCGTCAACGCCCACGCCCAGACTTCATTGGCGACCCACGCAACCAAGCATAGGAGGTGTTGGAGCGTCTCCTGCTCCTGGTCGTAGAGGGGGCAGGCCGCCGGCCGTGGCAGGCCGCGTCTCTGGAGCTTATCCGCCGTCCAACACCTGTTTTGGGACACAAGCCAAGCAAAGAACTTGCAGCTGTATGGTGCCCTCAAGCGCCAAATCTCCGAAGCAACCGGCGCCACCGTAGTCCCCGCAAAGAAGGCCACCGTAGTCCCCGCAAAGAAGGCCACGTATGCCAACCTGAAAGTGCATGGAGCCCCATGTGTGGTTTTGGTAATTAATGACAATCCCTATGGAATAATGTTTGCATTGAGTTATATTTGTAGGAGTTGTCCATAGGCAATGCTTGAACCATATGTTGGCTTCAAGGTTGCATTAAGAAGAAATTGATGAAGGATATCAAGTATCAAGTATGTCTTGAAGATGAAGATGAAGTGAGCCCTCAAGTTACATCAAGACATCAACATGATGAAGAATGAAGAAATGAAGTGCAAGTTCAAGATGAGCCAACTCGAAGAGATCATATGCTTGAAGCTTGCCATCCATATGGTGATCATGGATATGTGAAGATGTGCCGAAGAAGTAGCTCTCCCATAGTGGAGTATGGGGGAGCATTTCGCATGACTTCATCAAGCAAGCACAATCAAGAAAGGTGTTCCATCTTGTTGCGGTCAAGACCGTCATCATCAAGCTCAAGTGGAATGCGCAAGGTTAAGGTTTGCTCTTGATAGGGTTTCTTTCTCACCGGTCTCATGATGTAGTTAAAGACCCGTTTATAGTTTAGTTGTCGTTCTATCAAGAGGGCTCTCGAGTGAGTAACTCGATCATATCCTTCGGAGATCTCAAACCTTTGCATTCTTGCATCATCTTTCTTGGTTTTTATTTGGATCTTATCCATATGGTGTTTTAGAGCTTGTTCTTATTCTCATGACAAGCTCTAGTTCATCGAAAACGGATTCCGCATGAATCACTTGTTGTGTTTTCAATATTGGAGTTTTTCTCGGTTTCTCATATTGAGAGGTTTCACTCTAAAATACATAGAAAAACCTACCCCACTTGTTCTTAAGATTTTCACTCTTTTTGGGGTAGCTCTTGTCATCCTCTTTACAACAAAATTTGTTTCACCTAAATCCAAGTCACCTATCTCAAGTAAAACCTTTATTCATTTGTTTCTATCCTCCTTTGCTGTACTATGATGTTTCTATGCATATTGTTGTAGAGCTCATTGTTGTGATTGCAACGAGCCCAAGATCATCGAAATCGGAGTCCGGATGCAAAAGTTCTTAAGGTTTTCGTACCGGGTGTTTGGGTATAAACAGGGAGGCCGGCTGCCGCCGGGAGCACTCCGGCACTGCCGCCGGGAGCACTCCGGCACTGCCGGGGCGAGGCATAACGGTCAGATATTTTGGCCCCTATTTAAGGGGGTCTTCTTCCCCCCCCGGATAACGCGTGAAGCACACGTCCGTTGGGAACCCCAAGTGGAAGGTGTGATGCAGCCCTCAGTATGAAACCAAGGTTTATCGAACCGGTAGGAGATGAAGGCCACGTGAAGGTTGTTGGTGAAGGAGTGTAGTGCGGCGCAACACCAGGGATTCCGGCGCCAATGTGTTACCCTCCAAAACCCCCGACGGGCTTTGGCTAAGTAACACGAAGAGCCGGGAGGCTCCTAGGGCCGCTTAGTGGATCCCCGGCACCTCGCGTCGTCCCGCAAATCTTCTGGCGCGCGTCCTGGCGGTTGCCTGGGCGTGCCACCTGACCTAGACCTGGTCAGGAAGGTGTTAGTGCTTCGATTGTTCCTGCATGGTAGATACGTGCACATTAAATACGAGCCTTATCGGCTCTCAGGTTTCCCTGTGGATCGGCTCAAAGAGCCGATCGCCCCATGGTCCTTGATGGATTAGCAATGGCATGGGGATCCTGCTTGATCAGGACAAAGCTAAAACGATCCACGACAGTTTAGGGTTTTCACCGCATAATCGGAACGTCCTACGTGCGATCGGGCCTAGCAGCTACGAGAGACGGTGCAAACTACCCCTACGAGAGGCCTAAAAACCAACATAACGTTGATCCCCGGAACATCCCTGGGACGGTGAACAGCATCTAACGCACCACCGGATCCTCCGACCCCAGCATAAGGCCTAACTATGCAGATATTAAACTAATCCCCGCAGATGCAGGGAGCAACTATAACGGATCGGATCTACTAAGCATGATCAAGCAAGATGCTGCCCTTACGTCTAGATAGACGTAAGGGCAGCTAGATATGCAAGGGTTGCACTACGATAGCATATTACGTGAAGAACAATGCTAACCCTAACACATCTAATGATAACTACGTTGCTCGCCATCAAAAGGCTTCGAGCAACGCATGAACAATACTAAGCTTTATGCTGCCTAGATCGCGAGATGCGATCTAGGCAGCATGATGCTTACCGGTAAGAACCCTCGTAGGAAAGGGGTGGCGATGCGCCGAGATTGGTTTGTTTTGGTTGAACGGTGATTGTCCTCCTTTTCCGATAACCCTAGATACATATTTATAGTCCAAGGGACTTTCTAATTGAGGCGTGCACCTAACCGTGCACGGGCCAGACTCTATCTCTTTAGTCTAGATTACAACACGATCTAATATGTTACAGATACACGGGCAATTAAGCCCAAACTCTTAGCGAGGCCGCTTCGAAGATGTTCCACGTGTATGTCCTTCAAGTCCATCTTCACTTACGGCCCACCTCCTGATTTGGCCAAAATCGGGTGGTAACACATGCCCCCCTGGTTTTGATAATGATAATTGCAAAACCATCTGCATTCTTCGAAGGGTCATGTCGTGGCAGAACCGTCGCAGCATTCCTCATGATGACGTCTTGCCTCCTCGCCTTCTCTGCATGACTTGACGGTTCTGGCACCGTGTCCTCGGGAACTGCTTAGGCATTAAATCAGTATTTCCCTTTTTATCTGGCCACATCCTGTGGTTCCTCTCTTCATCCCCCTGCTCCACAGTAGCCATCGGCAAACCGAAAAACCCTCCTTAGTCCCCATGGATTCCTCCTCTTCCTCCGCTTCCTCTGGCCTGTCTCTCCAGTCCTCCTCCTCCAGCGAATTCGAGCAGGAGGTCGATCTGATGGCCATCTACGAAGCCCGTGCCCCGGAGTATTGGGACGCGCGGGACTGGGACTCTTCCAACGAGTCGGAAGATGATGAACCCCTCACCGATGGGGAAGAAGACCTTCAGTTCCTCGTCGACGGGGAACTGGAAGCACCAAGCGACGACGATCTCTTCCCCTGGGAAGGGAGCTTTTCCTCCGACGAGGAAGAGGAAGAAGAGGAAGACGCCGACGATGACTCCCTCGAAGGTTACCCACCAGCGAAACGCCTCCGCATGTGGTGGGACGACGACGACAGTGATGACGAAGAGGAGGATGAAGCCCCTGCAGAGGGCTACGGGAACAGCGATGAAGAGCCCGCCGGTAGCAACGCCGATGAGAGTTCCGAGGATGATGATGAAGGCAGTGACGGCCCGTAGATTAGGATCTACTAGTGTAGGCCTAGCAGTAGCAGATTGGTCAACAGACCCCTTCTTAAGCAATCGGCTCCTTCCTTGTAAGAAATCTCATTTATCAATAGAGAATTTCCCCAACCGATTCTTTTATGCTAATCTTAGCCGATCGTCAGCTCAATCGACTTTGAATGAGTCGATCTCCACGCATCGATCCCCCCATGATCCGCTCCTTATCTTTTTAGCATCGGAGCAATCGTGAGCTTGGGCCATGCTTACCAAGGCAATGTCTGCGGAACCAAACTATGACTCTCCCATCGGCTCCTAAAAACAGAGCATCCACGAAGCCAGCTGCTCCCCGAACCTCAATCGAGGTGAAAACCATGATGAGGACCCGCAATCCAAACAAACAGTCCCAGGCTTGATCACGCCTGGAAGATGGCTCTTACCAGTCAACCGCGTGGGCTAGTAATCTGGTTATGGGCAGGTGTCCTCAATAGAGCTCTAGGCTTGTTTCTCAAATGGCTTGTATGTAGATACTGATCTTTTGGCGACATCAACACCATTCCTCAGACAAGCCATGATGCAACGCTAGCCGATCTTTCGAACAAAATCGGGTTCCGATATCAAAGGATCCTTCAGGGCAAACTGCCCCCCGAATATCTCTCGTCAGCTCCGGCTGTCCTCCTCTACAATAATCCACCGCCTTCCAAGCAAGCCGCGATGCAGAGTCAACCGATTACAGTATCAATCGGTTCTTCAGGGCAGAGAAATCTCCGGGGTCAGATGCCCCCCGAGCCTTTGATCAAGGCGAGCATGAAAGTGCACCAGCCGCATCGGGCCACTATTAGCTTCTCAACTGCGGTGCAGCATCAGCCGATTCTGACCAAATCGGCTGTTAATAGCAGAGAACCTTCAGTCCAATGAGGCAACCTTTGGTGAAAATGAGTTCAATCCAGCTGGATGATCGCCGGTTGTTCTCATGATTCTAGCCTGATCGGCCACGGCTGCAATCCTTGAACCTGCCAGCAGCGTTACACTTGAAGGCTTGCAAACGACGCTGGAGGTCCTCGCGGAGCCTCGTCCTGTAACGGTTTGTACCCCTTGAGTCGATGGCCGTGCATCGGCTTTTAACTCTTAAGTCGATGTCTTCGCATCGGCTGTGCTCAAAATTTTCTGTATTTTCGATTTTTTTGTGGCCGATTTGCTTACGTACGGCCCCCGTACTTGAGCTGCTCTGCTTGAAATTTGACATCCGTTCCCAGCTCCGTATCCTCGTATATCATCCATCTATGTGCCCCCCCGAGCCGATTCTGTCAAATAATTGATGGTATTGGCTCTTCAGGCATCCGTTGGATCACTGGTGAACACAGACGGAGGTGTGTTGAGGATAATTTTGGCCGATTACCGGAATCGGCCTCCTTCTTTGTTGCAATGCTTGACGATGGTTTGCAACTTCTTGGATTTCCACTGTAGCTACGTGGCATGTTGGAGATAAGATCCTTTACTTTTCATTTTTCGAGGGCCGATCGCAGGGATCGGCCTGGCCACGTATGTCCAATGTATTGGACGTGCTACTCTGTCCAACCCGCAGATACCATGTTTGTGTCTGCCGATGCGACTGCATCGGCATCAGCCGATGCTGTGCATCGGCTTTCGCCTGTTTGGGGCGCCATACTTTCTTTGGCGGGCGCGCCGTCTCCACTATTTGCTGGACTTTCGCGGCCAGATCGGGCCGCGCTCTTCTCAACGTGTACAGGTGTGCCTCGGCTTCTTCCAAGTTTCGCAGCCGCGCACCCGGCGCTTCGAGAATGGCTGAGTCCATCAGGGCACCACCTTGGTCGGTGATACCTATCTTCTTCTCCATCGACTCCTCGAAGTCTTCTTGAGATGACTCAGCTCGTTTCTTCTGAGGTGGGAGAGGTCCTAGTCGTTTGAACATGAAACTTCATTCGTCCTTCTCCTTGTGTGCATTCGGCGTTCTCGATTGTTGGCAATCGGCTCATTCCGAGTCCCAGCAATGTTTGAAGAAGGGACAGCTCCTGCTTGTCCACGTTGTCTTGTTCCTTAGACCTCCTCCGCGCGACGTTCGTACCGCGTTGTTGCCGCTGTTCGACGATACCTCCGTCCTCCGCATCAGACCGACGATATCTTTCATCGTCTTCGTCGTAGCGTCGACGTCGGTCGTACTGCTGCTCATACTTGTTGAGGAGTGCACGGATAATGGGCGCTGATACCGTACGCTTCTCACCTCCTCCTCGGTCAGGTACCGTCTATCGTCGTCTTGGGGCCGGTCGCGTGGAACGGCCTCCTCTTTATCCTTGCCACGAGAGTGGCTGCTTTCTGCTTTGTCCGCGCCATGGCGAATCACGAACCCTGCCATATTGACATCGAAAGAGAACCCTGGTTCTCTTATGGAGTGGCTTAGGTCCACCATGTTGACGTCCGGAAACGGACGCCTGTCTACCTTCATGGCAAACTGTCCGAATGTTAATCGGCCTGCTTCTATCGCCATCTGTATTTGTGCGCGCAGTACTTTGCAGTCGGTGGTGTGCGTGAACGTATGATGCCACTTGCAGTATGGCCTCTTGTTTATCTCTTGTGCCGTAGGGATCTTGTGGCCTTCGGGTAGCTTCAACTGTTTCTCTTTCAGTAACAGATCGAAGATCTGTTCGGTTTTGGTCACGTCAAAGTCCAACCCTCTTGGAGGCCCTGGTGGGTTCACCCATTGGCAGGACACAGGCACTGGCGTCCGAGTCCACTCGGCTACTGCGATTTCCTGATCTTCCGTAGAATCTTCATCTTCATCGGCATTGACCAGGCTGATTGCGCGCTTGAACTTGTCTTGGTACAGTTTTGGATGGCGCTGCTCATATAAGGTCAGTCTATTGACCAGGTGCGTCGGCGAGTTGTACTCAACTTGGAACGTCAGATCCTTGAACGACGCTGCCAGGCCTGCCACGGCCAGCTCGACTGCCTCTTTCTCGTTATATGAACCGAATAGCATCGGTTCTTGACAGTTCTGAAACGCTGAATGTACTCAGCCACTGTCTCTCCTCGCTTTTGCCGAACCTGTGCTAGTTCGGCAATACCAGCTTCGTAGTCTCTGAATGGTATTGGGTGTGGAGCAGTTCCTCCAGCTGCTTCCATGATTGCACTGAATTTGGCTGCAAAGAGGTGTACCACCCAAAAGCTGGACCGGTGAGGGATTGCGAGAAGCACCTCACCCGTAACTGATCTGATGCCGAAGCCATGCCCAGCTGGGCCAGGTATCGGCTCACGTGCTCGATGGAGCTCGACCCTTCCGCCCCACTGAATTTGTTGAAGTCCGGAAGCCGGTACTTGGGCGGTAGTGGGATCAGGTCGAACTCATTGGGGTACGGCTTGGAATAGCCGATTATCTTCTTCTTCGGCAAGATGCCGAATTGATCTCTCAGACCGCGCTGATCTGTCCGCCGTGGAGGTAGTAGCACTGAGCTTTCGGATTGGTGCGGTGGCGTATTTGGCTAGCCACGCTTGTTTCTCAGCTTCTGCTCCTAAACTCCCCGCCCTGCAGCGTCCTTCCTGCCGAACAATTGCTCCTGCTCCGGCAATCCCTCCGGTGGAGCCTGGATCGCCTGCGTCCGTTGTTGCAGTCCGGCACATACGCACACACATATCCGTGTGGGATTTCCTTGGGCGGGTCAGGTAAGAACTGGTAGTCGCCCGGGTCACCCCCATCCTTGTAGACGACGTATGCCGGCGAGCTTTGTTGTGGTGGAGCCGCCATTGTGTGCGGCAGAGGCGGCCTGGAGTGGAGTTGCATCTCTCCCCGGTGAGTCCCTAGAACAGGTCCTGAAGGGGAGTAACGACGCTCCATGATCTGCCACCCGGAGCGCAACGCGCTCCAAAGTGTTCACCAGGCTCTCGAGTGCCGATGCAGCGAATGGGCTACCATGTAGTTGACCTCCTGTCGCAGGGCTCGCACGTTCATCTGAGGGAGAGCCAGATCTACCCGTCGAGGACGCCTTTGGCGTGAATCCTTTGAACCTGATGCCGTGCGAACGGGTCTTCAAAGGAGCCGATGAGTTCGGCCGAGGATGACCTTCAGGTCATCGTTCTTCTTCTTATGTTCCGTGGGGAGATCCTCATACGTGATCGGTTTCTCCGCCACCTCGGATGTCGACGCTGACATGAATGTTGAAGAAGATGTCCCACCGGGCGTGCCAGAATGTGTTACCTCCAAAACCCCCCGACGGGCTTTGGCTAAGTAACACGAAGAGCCGGGAGGCTCCTAGGGCCGCTTAGTGGATCCTGGCACCTCGCGTCGTCCCGCAAATCTTCTGGCGCGCGTCCTGGCGGTTGCTGGGCGTGCCACCTGACCTAGACCTGGTCAGGAAGGTGTTAGTGCTTCGATTGTTCCTGCATGGTAGACACGTGCACATTAAATACGAGCCTTATCGGCTCTCAGGTTTCCCTGTGGATCGGCTCAAAGAGCCGATCGCCCCATGGTCCTTGATGGATTAGCAATGGCATGGGGATCCTGCTTGATCAGGACAAAGCTAAAACGATCCACGACAGTTTAGGGTTTTCACCGCATAATCGGAACATCCTACGTGCGATCGGGCCTAGCAGCTACGAGAGACGGTGCAAACTACCCCTACGAGAGGCCTAAAACCAACATAACGTTGATCCCGGAACATCCCTCGCAGGACGGTGAACAGCATCTAACGCACCACCGGATCCTCCGACCCCAGCATAAGGCCTAACTATGCAGATATTAAACTAATCCCTGCAGATGCAGAGCAACTATAACGGATCGGATCTACTAAGCATGATCAAGCAAGATGCTGCCCTTACGTCTAGATAGACGTAGGGCAGCTAGATAGGAGGGTTGCACTACGATAGCATATTACGTGAAGAACAATGCTAACCCTAACACATCTATGATAACTACGTTGCTCGCCATCAAAAAGGCTTCAGTACGAGCAACGCATGAACAATACTAGCTACGCTGCCTAGATCGCGAGATGCGATCTAGGCAGCATGATGCTTACCGGTAAGAACCCTCGTAGGAAAGGGGTGGCGATGCCGAGATTGGTTTGTTTTGGTTGAACGGTGATTGTCCTCCTTTTCCGATAACCCTAGATACGTATTTATAGTCCAAGGGACTTTCTAATTGAGGCGTGCACCTAACCGTGCACGGGCCGGACTCTATCTCTTTAGTCTAGATTACAACACGATCTAATATGTTACAGATACACGGCAATTAAGCCCAAACTCTTAGCGAGGCCGCTTCGAAGATGTTCCACGTGTATGTCCTTCAAGTCCATCTTCACTTACGGCCCACCTCCTGATTTGGCCAAAATCGGGTGGTAACACCAACGTGGAACCTGCACAACACAATCAAAATACTTTACCCCAACGTAACAGTGAGGTTGTTGATACGTCTCAAACGTATCTATAATTTCTGATGTTCCATGCTTGTTTTATGACAATACCTACATGTTTTGTTCACACTTTATATCGTTTTGATGCATTTTCCGGAACTAACCTATTGACGAGATGCGAAGTGCACCTCGTTTTTGCTTGGTTTCAGAAATCCTAGTAAGGAAATATTCTCGGAATTGGACGAAATCAACGCCCAAGCATCTTAGAATTCCACGAAGCTTCTAGAACACCCGGGAGCCACCAGAGGAGAGACACAGGGGGCCCACACAGGGGGCTGGCGCGGCCAGGCTAGGGCCCGCGCCCCCCTATTGTGTGGCGGCTCCGTAGCCCTTCCCACTCTGCCTCTTCGCCTATTTAAGCCTCCCTGAACTAAATCTTCGATACGGAAAAACCACGGTACGAGAAACCTTCCAGAGCCGCCGCCATCGCGAAGCCAAGATCTGTGGGACAGGTGTCTCTGTTCGCACGCCGCCGAGGGAAGTGCCCCGGAAGGCTTCTCCATCGACACCACCGCCATCTTCATTCGTTGTCTCCCATGATGAGGAGGGAGTAGTTCTCCCCGAGGCTAAGGGTTGTACCGGTAGCTATGTGGTTAATCTCTCTCTCTGTACTCCAATACAATGATCTCATAAATTGCTTGCATGATTGAGATCCATATGACGAGCTTTGTATCGCTACTAGTCTATGTGCTACTCATGTGATGTTATTAAAGTAGTCTATTCCTCCTGCATGGTGTAAAGGTGCAGTGTGTGCACCGTGTGGTTCTTGTTGTAGGCTATGATCATGATCTCTTGTAGGTTGTGGAGTTAATTATCATTATGATAGTATTGATGTGATCTATTCCTCCTTTCATAGTGTAATGTGGACAATGTGTATGCTATGTTAGTTCTCGGTTTATTTTGCAAAGATCTATTATGCTCTAAGGTTACTTAAATATGAATGCTGAATGTTGTGGCGCTTGTTAACTCCGGCATTGAGGGAGCTCTTGTAGCCCTACGCAACGAATGGTGTTTGTCATCCAACAAAAGAGTGTATGTAGCACAAATGAGGAGAAGTTATTAATTTATTATGTGATCAATGTTGAGAGTGTCCACTAGTGAAAGTATGACCCCTAGGCCTTGTTTCCAATATTGTAAACACCGCTTACTTACTGTTCTATTGCATGTTTATTCGCTGCCATATTTTATTCAGATTGCTATTACCACTCATATACATCCATACTACTTGTATTTCACTATCTCTTCGCCGAACTACTGCACCTATACATCTGACAATTGTATTAGGTGTGTTGGGGACACAAGAGACTTCTTGTATCGTGATTGCAGGGTTGCTCGAGAGGGATATCTTTGACCTCTTCCTCCCTGAGTTTGATAAACTTTGGGTGATCCACTTAAGGAAAACTTGCGCTGTTCTACAAACCTCTGCTCTTGGAGGCCCAACACTCTACAGGAAAAGAAGCGTGAGTAGACATCAAGCTATCTGCGCCGTTGCCGGGGAAGAATAAAGACACTCCATCAGGCCCGTCAACCGCCATCAAACCTCCCACGTCAACCACGCGCCAGTTGTGGACAGCAAGCTATTTTCTGGCGCCGTTGCCGGGGAGGAAAGGTAAAAGGCACTCATACTCCGGTCCCCGGTAACTAAGTTATTTTCTGTTGCTGTTGTAAGTGCTCGAAGCTATTTCCTTTAGATCCTGCAATTGCATCTCTTGGTTTCTTGTTTACACTAGTTAGGCATAATGGAAAGCAACAAGCTTCTTATTCTATTTCCTGAGTTAAGACATGGATTGTTTGCTGCGAAAATTAAAAAACCTATGGAATCTTATTTGCATGCTAGTAGCAATGATATTAGTATGAACGCTTTGAACACCATTGTTGCTAATGATATGGAAAATTCTAAGCTTGGGGAAGCTGGTTTTGATGAGCATGATATTTTTAGTCCCCCAAGCATTGAGGAGAAAATTTTCTTTGATGATACTTTGCCTCCTATTTATGATGATTATAATAATAGTGGTCTTTTGGTGCCGCCTACTATGGAGAGTAAATTTTATATGATTATACTATGCCTCCTACACTTGATGAGAATAATAATGATAGCTATTTTGTTGAATTTGCTCCCACTACAACTAATAAAATTGATTATGCTTATGTGGAGAGTAATAATTTTATGCATGTGGCTCATGACAAGAATGCTTTATGTGATAGTTATATTGTTGAGTTTGTTCATGATGCTACTGAAAGTTATTATGAGAGAGGGAAACATGGTTATATGCATCTTAATAATATTAAGTTTCCCCTCTTTATGTTGAGAATCTTGAAATTGCACTTGTGTTGCTTTTCTATGCTTGTCACTTTGTTCTTCATGAATTTATTTGTGTACAAGATTCCTTTTCATAGGAAGTGGGTTAGAATTAAATGTGTTTTGAATTTGCTTCTTGATGCTCTCTTTTGCTTCAACTCTTATTTCTTGCGAGAGTATCATTAAAATTGCTGAGCCCATCTTAATGGCTATAAAGAAAGCACTTCTTGGGAGATAACCCCTGTCTTTATTTTACTACAGCACTTTTGTTTTATATTTGAGTCTTGAAGTTGTTTACCATCGTAGCAACCTCTCCTTATCATGTTTTTGTGCCAAGTAAAGTCTCCATGGTAAAGTTGATGCTAGATTTGGATTGATGCGCAGAAACAGCATTGCTGTCTGTCACGAATTCGTGCAGATCTCTCTGTAAAAAAATCAAAAAAATCTGCAAATTTACGTGCGTGATCCTCAGATATGTACGCAACTTTCATTAGTTTTGAGTTTTTCCATCTGAGCAAGTTAAGTGCCTCTGAAAATTCGTCTTTACGGACTGTTCTGTTTTTGACAGATTCTGCCTTTTATTTCGCATTGCCGCTTTTGCTATGTTGAATGAGTTTCTTTGTTCCATTAACTTTCAGAAGCTTTGTGCAATGTCCATAAGTGTTAAGAATAATTGTGTCACCTCTGAACATGTGAATTTTTTATTATGCACTAACCCTCTAATGAGTTTGCTTAAAGTTTGGTGTGGAGGAAGTTTTCAAGGGTCAAGAGAAGAGGATGATATACTATGATCAAGAAGAGTGAAAGGCCTAAGCTTGGGGATGCCCCCGTGGTTCATCCCTGCATATTTTAAGAAGACTCAAGCATCTAAGCTGGGGATGCCCAAGGCATCCCCTTCTTCATCGACAACTTATCGGGTCACTTCTAGTGAAATTATATTTTTATTCCGTCACATCTTATGTACTTTACTTGGAGCGTCTGTGTGCTTTTATTTTCGTTTTGTTATTTTCATTCTCTGAATAAATTCATGCTCATGTGGGAGAGAGACACGCTCCACTTTTTCATATGGAACACTAGTGTTCTTAGGTGTGCTTTAATGTTCAAGGGCGAAAGTTGATCGCTTCACTTGTTGTTATTTTGTTGGAATCAGAAAATGCTTCATATGGTCTTGAATAACTTGATACTTGGCAATTGTTTTGAGCTCTCATAAATCATGTTTAAGCTCTTGCATCATGTAGTTAAATCTAGTAGTGGAGAACTGATGTCTACGGGTGCTTCTATTCTTGTAGACAGTGTTGGGCCTCCAAGAGCAGAGATTTGTAGAACAGCAGCAAGTTTTCCCTTAAGTGGATCACCCAAGGTTTATCGAACTCGGGAGGAAGAGGTCAAAGATATTCCTCTCAAGCAACCCTGCAATCACGATACAAGAAGTCTCTTGTGTCCCCAACACACCTAATACACTTGTCGATGTATAGGTGCACTAGTTCGGCGAAGAGATAGTAAAACACAGGTGGTATAGATGGTGGTAATATTGCAGAAAGTAAAGATGCAAGAAAACAGTAAACAAGCGGCGCCAGAAATTAGCTTCCTGGCGTGGGAAGCAATTCTTTGTGATGGAAACAAGGCCTAGGGATCATACTTTCACTAGTGGACACTCTCAACATCACTACTAGGAAAAGGGCAATCAGTGGCGCACCACTTTTACCCATCAGTGGCGCACTAGTGGTGCACCACTGCTATCACGCCACTGCTAACTTTTAGTAGTGGCGCACTAGTGGTGCGCCATTGCTATTTGGCTTAGCAGTGGCGCACCAGGTAGTGCGCCACTACTAGCTTCATGGTGCGCCACTCCTAAACGTCTGAGGTGCGCCACTGGATAGAAAAAAGGTGCGCCACTACTAAAATTTGAAATTTCTAGATCTGGATCTGGATCTGGATCTGGATCTGGTTCGATTTTTTTGGCTCGTTATTTTTTCTCGTTCTTGTTGCTAGAATTATTTGTGCAATGTTCATTCTCATTTTTCTTAGCCTAGCCGCCGGTGATGATGGATGAGGGACGTAGGAGAGGTGAAGAGAGGTGAGGAGATGTAGGAGATGATGAACAAGAGGACGAAGGCCAGAGGTAATGGAGGCTAGAGGGTCGCCGGAGGGTCGTCGGAGAGTAAGGTCACCGGAGGTCACCATAGTGGAGGAGCTCGCCGGAAAGTAAGGTCACCGGAGCTCGACATAGTGGAGGAGGTCGCCGGAGTGAAAGGAGGAGAGGAGAGGAGGAGGTCGCCGGAGTGAAAGGAGGAGAGGAGAGGAGGAGGTCGCCGGAGTGAAAGGAGGAGAGGAGAGGAGGAGAGCAGGAGGAGGAGAGGAGAATGAAAGCAGGAGAATATGTGAGGAGGAGGAGGGAGGAGGGAGGAGGGGGTTAAGTGGCCGACTCCTCCCATTTTGAAATTCGTGGGCGGGAAGCTTAGCAGTGGCGCACCAAGGAATGGGTGCGCCACCGCTATTTTTTTTCTATTTTTTGCCCAAAATTTAAAACCTGAAAAAAGTCCTGTTTCTCTTTTCCAATTGAGGAATCCATTTTTTGTCCAAACGGCAGAAAACAGGAACTGGCGCTTCGGCATCTTGTTAATAGGTTAGTGCTGGAAAATGCATCAAAACATCATAAAGTGTGAACAAAACATGTAGGTATTGTCATAAAACTAGCATGGAACATAAGAAATTATAGATACGTTGGAGACGTATCAGCCGTTTGAGCTCGTTTTTTCCCCCATTGTTGACCTTCTTTGAGCTTGCTATCTCCCTCTCCCTCCAATGAATCTTGCATCTATTTGAGAGAAAGATAGAGGAGATCTAGATCTACATCTTCACCAATCAAATCCCTCTCTTTGTGAGGGGAATCCACTAGATCTAGATCTTGGAGAAATTTGGTGTTCCTCCTCTTATTTGTTCTTCCTCTCTTATTCCCCCAATAGCTTTTGTAGCTTTGTTGGAAATTTCGCGTAGATAGATTTTGATATAAAAAAGTTTTTCATCGGACGTCGTATGCAACCAGAAAACCCGTTTTACCGAAAGATGACGCCATTTTGCATAATATATCAAAATTCATTTTTTTAAAATTTCACTAAACCTAGATGACATATTACATGGGCATCTCCAAGGATTTTATTTTTTGAAATTTCTATCTATTTCTTTTATTTTTTCCAAACCCGAAAAGGCGATTGCGATCCACGGGGGGTGGTGGAAATGTTTAGGCACCACTTAGCAGTGGCGCACCAAGCATGGTGCGCCACTACTAAGTGATGCCCAAACATGTCCATCATCCCCTTTACATAGCAATGGCGCACCATGTAGAGGTGCGCCACTGCTACATAAAATAGCTGTGGCGCACCTCTCCATGGTGCGCCATTGCTATGTATAAGGCTGGGTCAAACCCATGGTCAAACTTAGTGGTGGCGCACCACAGAAGAGGTGCGCCACTACTACATTTTTAATAGTGGCCCACCACTTTCCGGTGCGCCACTGCTAAGTAGTAGTGGCGCACTACCCTCCTGGTGCGCCACTAACGCCCATCTTACGGCTAGGCCTTTTCCTAGTAGTGCATTGATCACATAATAAATAAGTTCTCTTTCCTTTGTGCTACATATACTCTTGTTGGATGATGAACACCACTAATTGTGTAGGGCTACAAGAGCTCCCTCAAGCCGGAGTTAACAAGCTCCACAACATTCGATATTCATGTTTAAGTAACCTTAGAGTATAATAGATCTTTGCAAAATAGACCGAGTACTAACATAGCATACACACTGTCACCTTTACACTATGAAGGGGGAATAAATCACATCAATACTATCATAGCGATAATCAACTCCATAACCTACAAGAGATTATGATCATAATCTACGACAAGAACTACACGATGCACACACTGTCACCATTACACCATGCAGGAGGAATAGACTACTTTAATAACATCACATGAGTAGCACATAGATAAATAGTGATACAAAACACATTGCAATCATAAAGGGATATAAATAAGCACTTCACTATGCCATTCATAATAGTGAATAAGTATTCTGTGAAATATAGCATAAGAGACCCACACGGTGCACACACTGTCACCTTTACACACGTGGGACAAGGAGTCTCCGGAGATCACATAAGTAAAACCCACTTGACTAGCATAATGACATCTAGATTACAAGCATCATCATATGAATCTCAATCATGTAAGGCAGCTCATGAAATTATTGTATTGAAGTACTGTTATCACCAGAATCTGACCAAGCCAGAGGTGGGCCGCGATCAAAATGGACTTGAAGATATATGCGTAGAGAAATACGTGAATCGGCCTTGTTTATCAAGTTTGGGCTAGTTAGCCCGTGTATCTTTATATAGTAGGTTACGTAGAGATTAGAGTTTGTCTCGTGCACGGTTTAGTGCACGCCCACATTAGAAAGTCCCTTGGACTATAAATATGTACCTAGGGTTTATGGAATAAACAACAACCAACGTTCAACACAAACCAATCTCGGCGCATCGCCAACTCCTTCGTCTCGAGGGTTCCTCCGGTAAGCACCATGCTGCCTAGATCGCATCTCGCGATCTAGGCAGCACGAGCCTGCCTAGTTGTTCATGCGTTGCTCGTGCTGAAGCCTTTTTGATGGCGAGCAACGTAGTTATCATAGATGTGTTAGGTTTAGCATTGTTCCTAGTATCATATGCTGTCGTAGTGCAACCCTTGCGCATCTAGCCGTCCCTGTACCTCATCATGGGTGCAGGGGCGGCACCCCGCTTGATCGTTATTTAGTAGATCTGATCCGTTACGATCGCTCCTTGATTCATCAAGGATTAGTTTAATATCTGCAATAGTTAGGCCTTACAAAGGGTTGGAGGATCCAGCGGCATGTAGGGTGTAGTTTGCTGCCCCTAGACAGGACGTTCCGAGGATCAACCTAGTGTTGGTTTTTAGGCCTTGTCTAGGGCTGGCTTACGATCACCGTGCGTGAGCGCGAGGCCCAATCGTGAGTAGGATGATCCGATTATGCGGTGAAAACCCCGATCGTCGTGGATCTCATATGCTTCATCTTGATCAAGCAGGACCACCATATATTCGGCCACCTTGGACGAATCATGGGTGGATCGGCTCCATGAGCCGATTCACAGGACAACCTGAGAGCCGATCGAGGCTCGTATTTAACGTGTACGTATGCCCTGCAGGAAACTAAGCGAGGCATCATCCACACCTTCGACTGGTATAGGTCAGTGGCACGCCCTTGCAATTTGCATCGGCGCGCGACCAGGAGGCTTTGCGGGCCGTCGCTCTGCCCGAGGGGCCAGCCGCCCCTAGTTGTTCCCGGCTCTACGGTGTTGACCAGTCACTGCCCGCCGGTGGGTTTCTGACGTCAACACATTCTGGCACGCCCGGTGGGACAATCTTCAACGACGACCACCTCGCCATCCACATCAGAAGTGGCAGAAGAAGCTCCGGTCAAGTACGAGGACCTGGCTGACAAGTTCAAGAAAAGGCATAACAAGGTCAAAGCGGTCCTCGGAACCGAACTCGTCGGCTCCTGTGAGAAGACCCGTGCGCACGGCATCAAGCTCAACGGAGACACGCGTCCTTTGCCTGGCGTCAACACGGTCGATCTCAGCCACTCCATAAGGGAACCAGGGTTCTCTTTCGATGCCAATATGGCAGGGTTCGTGATTCGCCGTGATGCGGACAAAGCAGAGAGCAGCCACGCGCGTGGCAAAGAGAAAGGGGAGGCCGTTCCACGTGACCGGCCCCAAGACGACAATAAACGGTACCTGGCCGAGGAGGAGGTGAGAAACATGCGGCATCCACGCCCATTACCCGAGCATCTCCTCAGCAAATATGATCAGCCATACGACCAACGCCGCCACGGCGAAGACGACCAAAGAAATCATCGGTCTGATGCAGGCGGGAGGTATCGTCAGAACAACGGCCACGACGACGGGTACGAACGTCGTGCCAGAGGGAGGTCTGAGGAACCGGACAACGTGGATAGGCACTGGGACTGCCCCTTCTTCGACACTGCTGGGATTCCGGAATGAGCCGATTGCCAACAATCGGCAATTGCCCAGAATGTAAACAAAAGGAGAGGGGTACAGCTAAGGTGTCCGTGTTCGAGCGTCTAGGGCCTCTCCCGCTTTGGAGCAAGCATACTGAGTCCGTTCAGACGGGAGATCACGAGGAACTAGAGGACGATGGTGAAGAGGATAAGTATCATCGGCCAAGATGGTGTCCTGACGGACTCAGCCGCTCCCAAAAACGAAGGGTTCAGCGACTACGTGCGTTGGAAGAAGCCGAAAGGTTATATCTGCACGCGCTGAGGAAGGCGCGGCCTGACCTGGCCGCCAAAATTCAGCGAACCCTGGATGAAGAAGGCCGGCCACAAAGAAAAGAGTGGCGCCCTAAGCAAAGGAAAGCCGATGACGACGCATCGGCGACGACATGGTTCAAGTGGACGACATATGAACAGCGCCATCTAGACTTGTACCAGGACAAGTACAAGCACGTTACCCTGATCGAGAAGGACAAAGATGAAGGTTCTGCAAGAGATCAGGAGTTCACTAATGCTGAGTGGGCCCGGGGGGCAAAACCCGTGTCCTGCAAGTGGGCAACGCAACCAGGGCCGGCAAAGGGATTCGACTTCGATTTGAGCAAAACGGAGCAAATTTTTGATTGGCTCCTGAAGGAAAAACAGCTGAAGTTACCCGACGGCCACAAAATCCCCACGTTACAAGAAATGACCGGCAAACCATACTGCAAATGGCATGACACGTTCACCCATGCCACCAACGACTGCGCGGCCTTGCGCGGACAGATACAGATGGCGATAGAGCAAGGCCGGTTACTCTTTGATCAGTTTGCCATGAAAGTTGATATGCAGCCGTTTCCGGAGGTCAACATAGTCGATCTCAGCCACTGCATAAAACGCGAGCCAGGTGGCTCGTCTGATGTTAATAGGGCAAGGCTCGCAGATCGCCATCACGAGGATAGACCCGGGAACAGTCACACCCGCGGAAAAGGCGAAGAGGAGGCCGATCCACACGATCGGCCCCAAATGATGACAAGCGTTGACCTAGAAGGCGATGGAAAGCTGGGGTATGGGTTTACATCGGCTGACGGGCCAGAAGAGATTAAGAAAGTCAAGAAGGAGATCAAGAAGTTGTTGGACGCCGGGTTCATCAGGCCATGCAGGTACGCTGAAAGGATTTCCAATATAATACCTGTGGAGAAAAAGGATGGCCGGTGGCGCGTTTCCATAGATTTTCGAAATCTCAACATTCTGTGAATAGTCGGATCGACCACTACAAGGTGAGACGATTCCAGCGATCGGCTACAATTACTCGCACCACCCTTGTTTACTGATGTGCTATTTCGCATGGGTGAGTGGCGAGAAAATCTTGAATTGGCTGGAAAGCCGATATCTTCAATCACGTGAAGGATTCGGCTCGGGGGGCATATACACGGAGAAGGTACAAAGCCACAAAGGATGTACCCAGGGGGAGCCGATTCATGAATCGATCGGCTAATAAAAAATCGAGCATACAGAAATTTTTGAGCACAGCCGATGCGTAGTCATCGACTTAAGGATTCAAAGCCGATGCACGGCCATCGACTTAAGGGATTTAAGCGGAATCCTAACCAGAGCAGGCCCTTCATTGAGATTGCCTGGCAACTCGGGCCCTCTCTTCAACGACTTCCAATTCCTTCGACAAGACTTCAAGCTCGGCAGCACCGCAGGAGCATCAGTTTGGGCGTTCAAGACGGCCCTTTTTCTCATTTAAGGTGTTGAGGTTTGCCGGCAGGTTTGAGGATCACCACCCTGGCCAAACATCAGGAACAGCATGGATGTGCAGATCAGACTAGGATCACGAGAACAACCGGCGGTCATCCAGTTGGACTGAACTTCATTTTTCACCAAAGGTTGCCTTATCGGACCAAAGAGACTTGGGGGGCAGCTCACCTGGGAAGTTCTCTGCTGTTAACAACCGATTTCGGTCAGAATCGGCTGACGCTGCACCACGGTAAAGGGGCTGATAGTGGCCCAATGCAGTTGGCGCGACTTCACTCTCGCCTTGATCGAGGCTCGGGGGGCAGCAAGCCAATGGTATTGAAATTGGCTGTCTCTGCATCATAACCATGCTGAACGAGAGAGTTCTTGCAGAATAAAACCACCAGGGTTGACGGGAGGAGTCTGAAGGAGGGGCCATCTTCGGTGGTTAGACCTTAGGCCAGTTCGTTGCGACACAGGAGTGCGACATCGCTGGAAAAGCTGTGAGCAAACACTTGTTGAGCAGAGGTGTCAGCTTCAACGTCAAAGGTCAGGCTTTCCTGGGAGCATTAACCCAGGAGTTTTGTTATCAGGACGAACATCATATTCGGATGATGTTAAAAGTCTAAAGGCCTTGGGGTCTCAGAGCTGCGCGTCGGACCTGTTCGATTGGAAGTTTGGGTCTGAGGACCATGGACTGCAAGTCGACATCTGAGAAGGCAATCAGATCGATCTGTTTGCAATCCATTTGAAAGCTGATGCTTTGCCATCGGCTCGTTAAGCATCTACCGGGTTGACAATCGGCGGGCTCAGTATAAAGAAATCGGCAAAATCAAGTTAAAGGGAACTTGTTCATTGATAAGCAGGGATTTCTTACAAAAAGAGCCGATTGCTCTCAAGGGGAGTTGCTGGGAGGGGTGTTGTCCCATCTACTGCTCCTAACTCTATCCTATCTAAAGGCCGCTGCCGTCCTCATCCTCGCCATCATCGGCGCTGCTCCCGGCCGGCTCATCCTCACTGCTGGAGAAACCACCGGCGGGACCTTCATCGTCCTCATCTTCTTCGCTAGCGTCGCCATAGTCGCTGTCGAAGTCGCAGATGTTGCCCGCCCAGGGGCAGAGACGCTTGGCCGGCGGTTCGTCGGAGGAGGTGGTATCCTCCTCCTCTTCCTTCACCTCCTCAGTGGAGGAGTAACCGTCCCAAGAGAAGCCGTCGTCGTCGCTTTCCTCCTCCGACTGCCCGACAGCGAGAAAGCGAAGGTCGCTCTCCCCGTCCGTTAAAGATTGGTCGTCTTCAGACCAAACAAAGGAGTCGTGGGTCGACTCGTCCCCGTCGGCTATGGCGCGGCGAATGTCGGCCGCATGGGCCTCTTGTGGACCCCATTCAGGCGTTGGCTCGCGGGAGGTGGAGGACTGGCTGGAAAGATCCGATGGGGCAGAGGAAGAAGAAGACATTGTGGCGCAGGAGGGCTTTTGAGGATGCTAATGCGAAGGAGATGCAGAGAAGAACTGTTCGTGGCAGTTAAATAAAAGGGGATATAGTAGAAATTCAATGCCACAGCAGTTTCCGAGGAGGTGGTACCAAAACTGTCAAATCGTGCGGAGAAGTTGGGAAGGCAAGCTATCATGATGAAGGACTCTGCGACGGTTCTGCTCTGCCACGACATGACCCTACGAGAGAAAAGCATAATGATTTTGGAAATGTCATTTCCAAAACCAGGGGGGCATGTGTTATCACCAGAATTTGACCAAGCCAGAGGTGGGCCGCGATCAAAATGGACTTGAAGATATATGCGTAGAGAAATACGTGAATCGGCCTTGTTTATCAAGTTTGGGCTAGTTAGCCCGTGTATCTTTATATAGTAGGTTACGTAGAGATTAGAGTTTGTCTCGTGCACGGTTTAGTGCACGCCCACATTAGAAAGTCCCCTGGACTATAAATATGTACCTAGGGTTTATGGAATAAACAACAACCAACGTTCAACACAAACCAATCTCGGCGCATCGCCAACTCCTTCGTCTCGAGGGTTCCTCCGGTAAGCACCATGCTGCCTAGATCGCATCTCGCGATCTAGGCAGCACGAGCCTGCCTAGTTGTTCATGCGTTGCTCGTACTGAAGCCTTTTGATGGCGAGCAACGTAGTTATCATAGATGTGTTAGGGTTAGCATTGTTCCTAGTATCATATGCTGTCGTAGTGCAACCCTTGCGCATCTAGCCGTCCCTGTACCTCATCATGGGTGCAGGGGCGGCACCCCGCTTGATCGTTATTTAGTAGATCTGATCCGTTACGATCGCTCCTTGATTCATCAAGGATTAGTTTAATATCTGCAATAGTTAGGCCTTACAAAGGGTTGGAGGATCCAGCGGCATGTAGGGTGTAGTTTGCTGCCCCTAGACAGGACGTTCCGAGGATCAACCTAGTGTTGGTTTTTAGGCCTTGTCTAGGGCTGGCTTACGATCACCGTGCGTGAGCGCGAGGCCCAATCGTGAGTAGGATGATCCGATTATGCGGTGAAAACCCCAGATCGTCGTGGATCTCATATGCTTCATCTTGATCAAGCAGGACCACCATATATTCGGCCACCTTGGACGAATCATGGGTGGATCGGCTCCATGAGCCGATTCACAGACAACCTGAGAGCCGATCGAGGCTCGTATTTAACGTGTACGTGTATGCCCTGCAGGAAACTAAGCGAGGCATCATCCACACCTTCCTGACCAGGTATAGGTCGTGGCACGCCCTGCACTTGCACGGCGCGCGACCAGGAGGCTTTGCGGGCCGTCGCTCCGAGGGACCGGGGCCAGCCGCAGCCCTAGTTGTTCCCGTTCACGGTGTTGACCAGCCATGCTCGCCGGTGGGTTTCGACGTGTACATAGGAGAGATGAACCACATAGCTACCGGTACAGCCCCGAGCCTCGATGGAGAACTACTCCCTCCTCATGGGAGCAGCAGCGATGAAGATGGTGGTGAAGATGGCAGCGGTGTCGATGGAGAAGCCTTCCGGGGCACTTCCCCGTCCCGGCGGCGTGCCGAACAGAGACTCCTGTCCCCAGATCTTGGCTTCGCGATGGCGGCGGCTCGGGAAGGTTTCGCGTACCGTGGCTTATTCGTCTCGACGTTTTAGGTCAGGGAGCTTATATAGGCGAAAGGGGAGCCTCGGAGGGGCCCTGGTGGGGCCAGACAACAGGCCGGCGCCCCCCCCCTCTCTGGCCGCGCCGCCACCATGTGTGGTGGGCCTGTGGCCCCCCTCTGCTGACTCTCGGGTGTTCTGAAGCTTCCGGTGAAAATAGGGTACTGGCGTTGATTTCGTCCGATTCCGAGAATATTTCCTTACTAGGATTTCTGAAACCAAAAACAGAAAACAGGAACTGGCACTTCGGCATCTCGTCAATAGGTTAGTTCCGGAAAACGCATCAAAACGATATAAAGTGTGAACAAAACATGTAGGTATTGTCATAAAACAAGCATGGAACATCAAATTATAGATACGTTTGAGACGTATCAGCATCCCCAAGCTTAGTTCCTACTCGTCCTCGAGTAGGTAAACGATAACACAAATAATTTCTGAGGTGACATGCTACCATCATAATCTTGATCAACATTATTGTAAAGCATATGAAATGAATGAAGTGATTCAAAGCAATGATCTATAGTTTGACAAATAGATGACATATAGCAAAACTTTTCATGAATAGTACTTTCAAGACAAGCATCAAAAAGTCTTGCATAAGAGTTAACTCATAAAGCAATAAGTTCAAAGTAAAGGCATCGAAGCAACACAAAGGAAGATATAAGTTTCAGCAATTGCTTTCAACTTTCAACATGCATATCTCATGGATAATTGTCAACATAGAGTAATATGATGAATGCAAATAAGCAAGTATGTAAGAATCAATGCATAGTTGACACAAGTGTTTGCTTCTAAGATGGAAGGAAGTAGGTAAACTGACTCAACATAAAGTAAAAGATAGGCCCTTCGCAGAGGGAAGCAGGGATTAAATCATGTGCTAGAGCTTTTCAAGTTTTGAAATCATATAGAGAGCATAAAAGTAAAGTTTTGAGAGGTGTTTGTTGTTGTCAACGAATGGTAATGGGTACTCTAACTACCTTATCAACCAGACTTTCAAGAGCGGCTCCCATGAAGGACGTTATCTCTACCAGCAAGGTAGATCATCCCTCTTCTCTTTTGTTTACACATGTACTTTAGTTTTATTTATTAGATGACACTCCCCCAACCTTTGCTTACACAAGCCATGGCTAACCGAATCCTCGGGTGCCTTCCATCATTCACATACCATGGAGGAGTGTCTATTTGCAAATTTAAGTTGCTTACTGATAAATCAGAGCAAAACATGTGAAGAGAATTATTAATGCAAGTTAATTAATTGAGGCTGGGAACCTCATTGCCAGCTCTTTTTGCAAAATTATTGGATAAGCGGATGAAGCCACTAGTCCATTGTGAAAGTCTGTCAAAAGTAAATGACAAGATCGAAAGATAAAACACCACATACTTCCTCATGAGCTATAAAACATTGACACAAATAAGAGATAATAGCTTTTGAATTGTTTAAAGGTAGCACATGAAGTATTTACTTGGAATGGCAGGAAATACCACATAGTAGGTAGATATGGTGGACACAAATGGCATGGGTTTTGGCTCAAGGTGTTTGGATGCACGAGAAGTATTCCCTCTCAGTACAAGGCTTTGGCTAGCAAGGTTGTTTGAAGCAAACACAAGTATGAACCGGTACAGCAAAACTTACATAAGAACATATTGCAAGCATTATAAGACTCTACACTGTCTTCCTTGTTGCTCAAACACTTTTACCAGAAAATATCTAGACCTTAGAGAGACCAATCATGCAAACCAAATTTCAACAAGCTCTACGGTAGTTCTCCACTACTAGATTTAACTACATGATGCAAGAGCTTAAACATGATATATGAGAGCTCAAAACAATTGCCAAGTATCAAATTATTCAAGACCATATGAAGCATTTTCTGATTCCAACAAAATATCAACAAGTGAAGCGATCAACTTTCGCCCTTGAACATTAAAAGCTAAGAACACATGTGTTCATATGAACCAGCGGAGCGTGTCTCTCTCCCACACAAGGATGAACTTATTCAGAGAACTAACAAAACAAAAATAAAAGCACACACAGACGCTCCAAGTAAAATACATAAGATGTGACGGAATAAAAATATAGTTTCACTAGAAGAAACCTGATAAGTTGTCGATGAAGAAGGGGATGCCTTGGGCATCCCCAAGCTTAGATGCTTGAGTCTTCTTAAAATATGCAGGGATGAACCACCGGGGCATCCCCAAGCTTAGACCTTTCACTCTTCTCGATCACATTATATCACCCTCTTCTATTGACCCTTGAAAACTTCTGCCACACCAAACTTCGAGCAAACTCATTAGAGGGTTAGTGCATAATCAAAAATTCACATGTTCAGAGGTGACACAATCATTCTTAACACTTCTGGACATTGCACAAAACTTCTGAAAGTTAATGGAACAAAGAAACTCATTCAACTTAACAAAAGCGGCAATGCAAAATAAAAGGCAGAATCTGTCAAAAACAGAACAGTCCGTAAAGACGAACCTGGAAGGGGCACTTAACTTGCTCAAACGGAAAAACTCAAAACTAATGAAAGTTGCGAACATATCTGAGGATCACACACGTAAATTTGCAGATTTTTTTGATTTTTTTACAGAGACTTCTGCTCAAATTCGTGACAGACAGCAATGCTGTTTCTGCGCAGCAATCCAAATCTAGCATCAACTTCACCATAGAGACTTCACTTGGCACAAAAACATGATAAAGAGAGGTTGCTACAGTAGAAAACAACTTCCAAGACTCAACAAAACAAAAATTTCTGTAGTAAAATAAACATATGGGTTATCTCCCAAGAAGTTCTTTCTTTATAGCCATTAAGATGGGCTCAGCAGTTTTAATGATGCACTCGCAAGAAATAGTATTTGAAGCAAAAGAGAGCATCAAGAGGCAAATTCAAAACACATTTAAGTCTAACATGCTTCCTATGCATAGGAATCTTGTAAATAAACAAGTTCATGAAGAGTATAGTGGCAAGCATAGGAAGACAAAACAAGTGTAGCTTCAAAAATTTCAGCACATAGAGAGGTGTTTTAGTAACATGAAAATTTCTACAACCATATTTTCCTCTCTCATAATAACTTTCAGTAGCATCATGAGCAAACTCAACAATATAACTATCACATAAAGCATTCTTATCATGAGTCTCATGCATAAAATTATTACTCTCCACATAAGCATAATCAATTTTATTAGTTGTAGTGGGAGCAAATTCAACAAAGTAGCTATCATTATTATTCTCATCATCAAATATAGGAGGCAAAGTATCATCAAAGAAAATTTTCTCCTCAATGCTTGGGGGACTAAAAATATCATGCTCATCAAAACCAGCTTCCCCAAGCTTAGAATTTTCCATATCATTAACAACAATGGTGTTCAAAGCGTTCATACTAATATCATTGTTACCAGCATGCAAATAAGATTCCATAGGTTTTTTAATTTTCGCAGCAAACAATCCATGTCTTAACTCAGGAAATAGAATAAGAAGCTCATTGTTGCTTTCCATTATGCCTAACTAGTGTAAACAAGAAACCAAAAGATGCAATTGCAGGATCTAAAGGAAATAGCTTCGAGTACTTACAACGGCGCCGGAAAATAGCTTAGTAGCCGAGATCCGGAGTGTGAGTACCTTTTACCTTTCCTCCCCGGCAACGGCGCCATAAAATAGCTTGATGTCTACGGGTGCTTCTATTCTTGTAGACAGTGTTGGGCCTCCAAGAGCAGAGGTGTAGAACAGCAGCAAGTTTTCCCTTAAGTGGATCACCCAAGGTTTATCGAACTCAGGGAGGAAGAGGTCAAAGATATTCCTCTCAAGCAACCCTGCAATCACGATACAAGAAGTCTCTTGTGTCCCCAACACACCTAATACACTTGTCAGATGTATAGGTGCACTAGTTCGGCGAAGAGATAGTAAAACACAGGTGGTATAGATGGTGGTAATATTGCAGAAAGTAAAGATGCAGTAAAACAGTAAACAAGCGGCGCCAGAAAATAGCTTGCTGGCGTGGGAAGCAATTCTTTGTGATGGAAACAAGGCCTAGGGATCATACTTTCACTAGTGGACACTCTCAACATTGATCACATAATAAATAAGTTCTCTTTCCTTTGTGCTACATATACTCTTGTTGGATGATGAACACCACTAATTGTGTAGGGCTACAAGAGCTCCCTCAAGCCGGAGTTAACAAGCGCCACAACATTCGATATTCATGTTTAAGTAACCTTAGAGTATAATAGATCTTTGCAAAATAGACCGAGTACTAACATAGCATACACACTGTCACCTTTACACTATGAAGGGGGAATAAATCACATCAATACTATCATAGCGATAATCAACTCCATAACCTACAAGAGATTATGATCATAATCTACGACAAGAACTACACGATGCACACACTGTCACCATTACACCATGCAGGAGGAATAGACTACTTTAATAACATCACATGAGTAGCACATAGATAAATAGTGATACAAAACACATTGCAATCATAAAGGGATATAAATAAGCACTTCACTATGCCATTCATAACAGTGAATAAGTATTCTGTGAAATATAGCCTAAGAGACCCACACGGTGCACACACTGTCACCTTTACACACGTGGGACAAGGAGTCTCCGGAGATCACATAAGTAAAACCCACTTGACTAGCATAATGACATCTAGATTACAAGCATCATCATATGAATCTCAATCATGTAAGGCAGCTCATGAGACTATTGTATTGAAGTACATAGGAGAGAGATGAACCACATAGCTACCGGTACAGCCCCGAGCCTCGATGGAGAACTACTCCCTCCTCATAGGAGCAGCAGCGTTGATGAAGATGGCGGTGAAGATGGCAGCGGTGTCGATGGAGAAGCCTTCCGGGGCACTTCCCCGTCCCGGCGGCGTGCCGAACGAGACTCGTCCCCGCATCTGGCTTCGCGATGGCGGCGGCTCTAGAAGGTTTCGCGTACCGTGGCTTATTCGTCTCGACGTTTAGGTCAGGTGAGCTTATATAGGCGAAAGGGGAGCCTCGGAGGGGCCCCGTGGGGCAGACAACAGCCGGCGCCTCCGCCGCGCCGCCACCATGTGTGTGGGGCCCGTGGCCCCCTCTGCTGTCTCTCGGGTGCTCTGGAGGCTTCCGGTGAAAATAGGGTACTGGGCGTTGATTTCGTCCGATTCCGAGAATATTTCCTTACTAGGATTTCTGAAACCAAAAACAGCAGAAAACAGGAACTGGCACTTCGGCATCTCGTCAATAGGTTAGTTCCGGAAAACGCATCAAAACGATATAAAGTGTGAACAAAACATGTAGGTATTGTCATAAAACAAGCATGGAACATCAGAAATTATAGATACGTTGGAGACGTATCAGCATCCCCAAGCTTAGTTCCTACTCGTCCTCGAGTAGGTAAACGATAACACAAATAATTTCTGAGGTGACATGCTACCATCATAATCTTGATCAACATTATTGTAAAGCATATGAAATGAATGAAGTGATTCAAAGCAATGATCTATAGTTTGACAAATAGATGACATATAGCAAAACTTTTCATGAATAGTACTTTCAAGACAAGCATCAAAAAGTCTTGCATAAGAGTTAACTCATAAAGCAATAAATTCAAAGTAAAGGCATCGAAGCAACACAAAGGAAGATATAAGTTTCAGCAGTTGCTTTCAACTTTCAACATGCATATCTCATGGATAATTGTCAACATAGAGTAATATGATGAATGCAAATAAGCAAGTATGTAAGAATCAATGCACAGTTGACACAAGTGTTTGCTTCTAAGATGGAAGGAAGTAGGTAAACTGACTCAACAATAAAGTAAAAGATAGGCCCTTCGCAGAGGGAAGCAGGGATTAAATCATGTGCTAGAGCTTTTCAAGTTTTGAAATCATATAGAGAGCATAAAAGTAAAGTTTTGAGAGGTGTTTGTTGTTGTCAACGAATGGTGATGGGTACTCTAACTACCTTTTCAACCAGACTTTCAAGAGCGGCTCCCATGAAGGACGTTATCTCTACCAGCAAGGTAGATCATCCCTCTTCTCTTTTGTTTACACATGTACTTTAGTTTTATTTATTAGATGACACTCCCCCAACCTTTGCTTACACAAGCCATGGCTAACCGAATCCTCGGGTGCCTTCCATCATTCACATACCATGGAGGAGTGTCTATTTGCAAATTTAAGTTGCTTACTGATAAATCAGAGCAAAACATGTGAAGAGAATTATTAATGCAAGTTAATTAATTGAGGCTGGGAACCTCATTGCCAGCTCTTTTTGCAAAATTATTGGATAAGCGGATGAAGCCACTAGTCCATTGTGAAAGTCTGTCAAAAGTAAATGACAAGATCGAAAGATAAAACACCACATACTTCCTCATGAGCTATAAAACATTGACACAAATAAGAGATAATAGCTTTTGAATTGTTTAAAGGTAGCACATGAAGTATTTACTTGGAATGGCAGGAAATACCACATAGTAGGTAGATATGGTGGACACAAATGGCATAGGTTTTGGCTCAAGGTGTTTGGATGCACGAGAAGTATTCCCTCTCAGTACAAGGCTTTGGCTAGCAAGGTTGTTTGAAGCAAACACAAGTATGAACCGGTACAAAAAACTTACATAAGAACATATTGCAAGCATTATAAGACTCTACACTGTCTTCCTTGTTGCTCAAACACTTTTACCAGAAAATATCTAGACCTTAGAGAGACCAATCATGCAAACCAAATTTCAACAAGCTCTACGGTAGTTCTCCACTACTAGATTAAACTACATGATGCAAGAGCTTAAACATGATATATGAGAGCTCAAAACAATTGCCAAGTATCAAATTATTCAAGACCATATGAAGCATTTTCTGATTCCAACAAAATAGCAACAAGTGAAGCGATCAACTTTCGCCCTTGAACATTAAAAGCTAAGAACACATGTGTTCATATGAACCAGCGGAGCGTGTCTCTCTCCCACCACTACAAGAAAAGTTGCCATGGCCGACGAAGTTGAAGTCGCGCCGTGGTTGCTGGTGTACCATGGCCGACGATTTTGGTCCCTCCGTGGTGCATGTCAAAACTTTTTTTTTCTCGTTTTTGAGGCCACCTAGCCCGACGAAAGCGGCCAAAACGTGGCGTATGGTGGCCCGGGACGTGGTGCATCTCGAAATCTCGGGTTCGCCGGCCGAGTCAACGCAAATCCGCACCGCCGAGGGATGTAGGGCCCAGATGGCAGCCTCTCTGGCATTGTTTTTTTTCTACATCGCGCCATCTCGTTCAACGTTCTCCGATCGAGCCGTTTACGATGCAGATCATGGGTCCCGCATGTCATCCTCTATGAACCAAAATTCTTTCTATTCCTGGATTTTTTTTGACCCCCTGATTTCTGGCTACTTCCTTTTTCTTTTGATCCCTTGCCGCCTTTGAAACGTTGAGACCGCTAAATGGGACCCGCATGTCATCCTCTATGTGCAATCAACTTTCTTTTCTTGGAGTTTTTTTTGGCACCTCAAATTTGGTCACTTGCCTTTTTCTTTCGATCCCCTGCCGCCTCTCAAACGGTGATACCGCTGCTGCTAACTGGGACCCGCATGTCATCCTCTATGTGCTATAAAACTTTCTTTTCTTGAATTATTTTTGGCACCTCATATTTGGTCACTTACCTTTTTCTTTCGATCCCCGCCGCCTCTCAAACGGTGATACCGCTGCTGCTAATCGGGACCCGCATGTCATCCTCAATGTACTATAAAACTTTCTTTTGGATTATTTTTGGCACCTCAAATTTGGTCACTTGTTTTTCTTTCGATCCCCGCCGCTCTCAAACGGTGATACCGCTGCTAACTGGGACCCGCATGTCATCCTCAATGTACTATAAAACTTTCTTTTCCTGGATTATTTTTGGCACCTCAAATTTGGTCACTTGCCTTTTTCTTTCGATCCCCTGCCGCCTCTCAAACGGTGATACCCGCTGCTAACTGGGACCCGTATGTCATCCTCTATGTACTATAAAACTTTCTTTTCTTGAATTATTTTTGGCACCTCATATTTGGTCACTTACCTTTTTCTTTCGATCCCCTGCCGCCTCTCAAACGGTGATACCGCTGCTGCTAAATGGGACCCGCATGTCATCCTCTATGTACTATAAAACTTTCTTTTCTTGGATTTTTTTGGCACCTCATATTTCGTCACTTGACTTTTTCTTTCGATCACCTGCTGCCTCTCAAACAGTGATACCGCTGCTGCTAAATGGGACCCGCATGTCATCCTCTATGTACTATAAAACTTTCTTTTCTTGGATTTTTTTTGGCACCTCATATTTCGTCACTTGACTTTTTCTTTCGATCACCTGCTGCCTCTCAAACGGTGATACCGCTGCTGCTAAATGGGACCCGCATGTCATCCTCTATGTACTATAAAACTTTCTTTTCTTGGATTTTTTTGGCACCTCATATTTGGTCACTTGACTTTTTCTTTCGATCCCCTGCTGCCTCTCAAACGGTGATACCGCTGCTGCTAAATGGGACCCGCATGTCATCCTCTATGTACTATAAAACTTTCTTTTCTTGGATTTTTTTGGCACCTCATATTTGGTCACTTGACTTTTTCTTTCGATCCCCTGCCGCCTCTCAAATGGTGATACCGCTGCTGCTAAATGGGACCCGCATGTCATCCTCTATGTACTATAAAACTTTCTTTTCTTGAATTATTTTTGGCTCCTCATATTTGGGCACTTGCCTTTTTCTTTCGATCTCATGCCACGTTTGAAACGTTGAGGAACCTGCTGGCTCATGGGACCCGCATGTCATCCTCTATGTGCTATAAAAGTTTCCTTTGTTGGATTTTTTTTCACCCTCTGATTTTTGGCTTGCCTTTTTCTTTTGATCCCCTGCCCCCTTTGAAACGTTGAGTAAGCTGTTGGCTCAAGGGACCCGCATGTCATCCTCTATGTCCATCAACTTTCTTTTCTTGGATTTTTTTTCACCCCTAATTACTAGCTACTTTCTTTTTCTTTTGATCTCAAGCCGCATTACAAACATTGAGACCGCTGCTGCAAAATGGGACCCACATGTCATCCTCTATGTACAATAAATCTTGGATTATTTTTGGCTCCTGATATTTGGTCACTTGCCTTTTTCTTTCGATCTCATGCCGCCTTTGAAACGTTAAAGCTGCTGGCTCATGGGTCCCGCATGTCATCCTCTACGAACAATAAAAGTTTCCTTTCTTGGAGTTATTTTTTACCCCTAATTTCTGGCTATTTGCCTTTTTCTTTTGATCCCCTGCCCCCGTTGAAACGATGAGGACGCTGTTGGCAGGTCGGTCCCACATGTCATCCTCTATGAACAATAAAAGTTTCCTTTGGTGGATTTATTTTTGACCCCTAATTAATTTCTGGCTATTTCCTTTATTTTTCTTTTGATCCCCTGCCGCCTTGGAATTGTTGAGAATGCTGCTGCCTCATTTTTCTTTTGGTCCTGTGCCGCCTTGGAAACGTTGAGACCGCTGCTACAAAATGGGACCCGCATGTCATCCTCTATGTACAATAAAGTTTCTTTTCTTGGATTATTTTTGGCTCCTGATATTATGTCACTTGCCTTTTTCTTTCGATCTCATGCCGACTTTGAAACGTTGAGGATGCTGCTGCCTCATGGGTCCCGCATGTCATCCTCTCAGAACGATAAATGTTTTCTTTTCTTGTATTTTTTTACCAACTGATTTTTGGCTTTTTTTATTTTCGATCCCCTGCCGCCTTTGAAACGTTGACTCCGCTGCTGGCTCATGGGTCCCCGATGTCAGCCTCCCCGTACAAGAAACATGTGATATTTTATTTTGCAGACAATAAACGTTGTATTTCGCTCTGAGCTATTGCAAACGGATAAATTAAATCTTTATATCTACATAAACAAACTTATATGTTGAATCTCCTTGTTTTTTGTTTTTGCGAAGCATAGGACTTTCCTGTTTTTTTTTTGAGAAAAATCCGACCTTTCCTGTTTTGGAGTGGGCTGAAATTGTACGAGTCAAAAGGCCCAGCAGGATAGTTCGAAGGCCCAGATGTCCAGATACAGCCCAATTAAAATCTTTCTTTTCTTGGATTTTTTTCACACCCTGATTTCTGGCTACTTCATTTTTCTTTCGGTCCTGTGCCGCCTTGGAAGCGTTGAGACCGCTGCTACAAAATGGGACCCGCATGTCATCCTCTATGTACAATAAAGTTTCTTTTCTTGGATTATTTTTGGCTCCTGATATTATGTCACTTGACTTTTTCTTTCAATCTCATGCCGACTTTGAAACGTTGAGGAAGCTGCTGGCTCATGGGTCCCGCATGTCATCCTCTATGAACAATAAAAGTTTTCTTTGTTGGATTTATTTTTTCCCCTAATTTCTGGCTATTTGTCTTTTTCTTTTGATCCCCTGCCCCCTTTGAAACGATGACGACGCAGCTGGCAAGTCGGTCCCACATGTCATCCTCTATGAACAATAAAAGTTTCCTTTGATGGATTTATTTTTTACCCTAATTAATTTCTGGCTATTTCCTTTTTTATTTTGATCCCCTGCCGCCTTGAAATAGTTGAGGATGCTGCTGCCTCATGGGTCCCGCATGTCATACTCTCAGAAAGGTAAATGTTTCTTTTCTTGAATTTGTTTACCAACTGATTTTTGGCTTATTTTTTCTTTCGATCTCCTGCCACCTTTAAAACGTTGACGACGCTGCTGGCTCATGGGTCCCCAATGTCAGCCTCCCCATACTGCAAATCCTCTTTCTGCAAAGGTTGTATTTCTAGATAGATAAGGTGGATTCGAATCTGCCATGGTTCAGGCAGCTCAGGTAAGCCTTCTTGCACTAATTAATGGAAGTAGTGTATCGCAAGGTCAAGACATGTGGCTCAGTGTAATGAATCTATATGAATCATGTTGTGGGTTCAATCTGATAGTTCTCTAACAGGTCAGCCAAAATAGAAATTAAGTTTTTTTCTAAAAGGGAAATGCAAATTAAGATGAACACAAACATTAGTTATCATAATAGCTGATCATACATACATACTTGCTAAGAGCAAAAGCTTGCCAGAGTTTTACCACCCATACAATTAATTAGCAGTTCAGATAAGATAACCTTATATAAGTATAACTACAAATGCATTTGCTAAGGGCTCATGGGACAACAGAACTAGACAACCGCGAACTTTATGACCAGCATGTCACAGCGGCATCGAAAGATCTTGACCTTCAACTTTGATCCAATGCGAAGTTTGGCACCGTCAATGAACTTTTTCCACCTGGAAGTAACAGCCAAGCGGCCATCTGTGGGACTGACAGAGTACCGTCCCTCCACGGTGAGACCTTCACTCTCCATGACGAGGGATATCTTGCCCCTTCGGCCAGCATTGAGATCCTTGGAGATACTTTTAGGCAATTTCTGATTCAAAGCAAGAGATACCACCAAAAATTAGTCAATGGCACCAATGCACTGAACCATGTGAGACTTTGAGCAGAGAAGACATCAAGATAAGAGCAGTTATGCTGTCATATACTCACGAACATAGCCTTCAGATGCGTCCTGGTCACCACACGGGTGGCCACAGCAATGAGCTGAGACCTCGGTGATCTGGCTGGGGCAGGTGCATGAGCCTGGGCTGGTACACGAGCTGGTGCTGATGCAGGAGACTGCTGGGCAGGTGCAGTAAACGGTGCCTCTAGAGGAACCGGTGCTGATGCAGGAGACTGTTGGGCAGGTGCAGTAAACGGTGCAGCTAGAGGAACCAGTGCTGATGCAGGAGCCTGCTGGGCATGTGTAGTATATGGGGCCTCTACAGGAACCAATGCTGATGTAGGGGACTGCTGGGTAGATGCAGTAAACGGAGCTGGTACAGGAACCGGTGCTGATGCAGGAGAGTGGGAAGCCGGTGCCGGTGCTGGTGTGGTTGCCCTTTGTGACATCCGCTCCTGTTCCGTCAGGGGATCTGCAGCTTTGATCATGTTAAACCCAGCAAGCTAGAACAGAGGGAATGGTTTAGAACAACTGCTCAGAATGCAGTTATCAAAAGATATGAGTAGAAAAAAGTTACATATTATATATTTGGAAGTGTCTCCAACTCTGTAAGCAGTTACGTATATCTGCCCGTTTGAGTTTCTGATCCTCAGCTCGTCGCCCTTCTTCAGACCGTAGTCAAAAGCAAACTTTCTCCAATCATGTCCATACAAATATGTGATGGCCTGCGTCTTGTAGACATACACCTCATAGACCGTGTAGGTGTTCATCAATTTGCCATTGCCATGCATAGTGAAAGATCCTTCATGCGGACACATCTGGTTAATCATTGGACGAAGTTCACAAGGTACAGTCTGCATGTGAAAATTGATACAAATGTAAGAAGCAGGAAGACTAAAAACAAGACTTTACTATATGCCAATTCATGCTAAACCACTGAGAATACATACCTGTAACTCTGTGAAGGAGCTACTAGAAAGGTAGATAGAGCCATAGGAGGTGTTATATGCGGGGTATGTACATGGGCCCGCCATATTCCCGCAAGCTCGGCATCGGGATGGTGAAGGAAACATGGGAGGTACTACTGGTGCGTAGCGCTGAACGTAAGTGGAAGAATTAGGTTGTGTAAAGTGCATAGTTCAGAGCAATGCAAATGTTGACAAGCAAGTGCATAACACTATGTTACAAACTGAACAGTGAAAAATTAGTGTATGATGAATATAAGCATGCTAATTTGGTGTTTCCGAATTCCAAAAAGCATTAGACAGAGCCAGTGATAATATCAGACATAAATCATGGCATGTATATGTGGCTTAAGAAAATATACCCGAACCCTTGGATGGTTACGGCCCGGCTGATCCTTGGACTTGAGCTTATATAAGCATCCAGAAGGTGGGGCTGACAGTAACTTGGTGGCAGCCTCTGCAGATGCCTCATCAGCAGCAGTTGCAATCCTTTTGACCAATGAAGGCTTAGCAGTTTCAGTCTGCATATAAAAATTGAAGAGCAACAGACATCAGCAGTGATATATAAAATGAATCTATGAGACACTGATGCATATAGTGCTGGATGTAAGTGGAAGAATAGGTGTGTGTGTTTCTGAACTATTGGTAAGCATTAGACAAAGCCGGCAATAAACAGACAAAAATCAAATCATGTATGAGGATTAAGAAAATATACCTGCTTACTGAAAAGGGTACCACCCAGCTGGCCCGTGGCCTTGTGCTTGAGGAGGTTTTCAGAAGATGGTGGCAGCACCATCGTCTTCACAGCAGCCTCATCAGGATCATTTTTTATCCATTTGAGTAGAGGAACAGAAGTTTCATCCTGCATATGAATAGCAACAGAACTCATCATTGATATTTAATAAATCTATGAGATAGACTGATGCAAATAGTGCGGGTGTAAGTGGAAGAATAGGGTTGTGCATAGAGAACAGTTGACAACAATGCAAATGATTACAAAAGAAGCCAATGGAAATCAACAGTTTATATACTGGATGAGACAGACTGAAAAGTGAAAAATTAGTGTATGATGATTGTAAGCAAACGCAGTGTTTCTGAACTTTTGGTAAGCATTAGACAAAGCCAACAGTAATTAAACAGATAATAATGAAATCATGTATGTGGATTAAGAAAATATACCAGATTCATTAAAAGGTCACCACCCAGCTGGCCCATGGCCTCGTGCTTGTAGAGGTTTTCGGAAGATGGTGCCGGCACCATCGTCCTCACAGCAGCCTCATTAGCCCCATTTTGCATCCACTTGAGTAAAGGCGCAGCAGTTTCAGCCTGCATAAGAATGGGAACAGATCTCAGCAGTGATATTGAATGACTCTGAGACAGACTGATGCATATAGTGCTAGATGTAAGTGGAAGGGTATGGCCGTGTATGGACAACAGTTCACAACAATGCAAGGGTGTGTTCGGTTCTGAAACAGCGTGGAATGGAATGGAATGGTTCCATTTCAGAGGAATGGAATGGTTACATTTTTGTTCGGTTGGGAAAAATGGAGAGCAGAAGAGATCGAGGTTAAACTAACCAATTGTCTCAAAATTGTAATTAACAATTGCAAATGACATTTTAATCTCAAAGTCGTAATTAACAGCGCCTAATGGTGCTCTTTTAATCTAAAAATCGAAATTAACATCATTTTATGTTGGGTTAGGGGAACTGGAGTAGATGAACATTACTGTATGATGATTGTAAGCAAACGAATTTGGTGTTTCTAAACTTTTGGCTTCGAGATCTTATGGGTTTCAACTCTAGCCTACCCCAACTTGTTTGGGACTGAAAGGCTTGGTTGTTGTTGTTGTTGTTGTAAACTTTTGGCAAGCATAGAAAAAACCGACAATAAACAGAGAAAAATCAAGGCATGTTTTGTGGATTAAGAAAATATACCATATTCATTAAAAGATCACCACCCAGCTGGTGCGTGGCCTTGTGCTTGTAGAGGCATTTAGAAGATGGGGGCGGCATCAACATACTGGCAGCCTGATCAGCCGCAGTTTTGATCTTCCTTTTGAGTAAAGGCCCTAAAGTTTCAGTCTGCATATGAATAGCAAAACAAAAGGCAGACCTCAGCAGTGATATTGAATTACTGTATGAGATAGACTGATGCATATAGTGGATGCTCTTAGCCTTTTGCAGCGTGAACACTAGCTATGGACAGACAAAAAAACTAGTTAACTCAGCTTTGTCTAGATATGAATGTACTACCACCATCCAAAAGCTTAAGCCTTATTTATTTTTGAGAAATCAAAACAAGCAAAGTTTGACCAAAATTTTAGAACATTCTATCAACAAATATAATACTGTGTAGATACCGTAGGAAAATATATTTTATTATCTATTTAATGATATTAATTTTGTATTTTGCATGTTACTGATTTTTGGTAAAAGCTTAGTCAAACATGGTATAGTTTGACTTTCTAAAAATAATATAAGCCCAAAGCTTTGGGATGGAGGCAGTAGTATCTAGAGCTAAAACACATCTAGATACATCCGTATCTACAGATAGTTGAGTCAATTAATTTGGATCTGAGGGAGTATCAGATTCAGACTACATCATGGTAAGTTGGTTAAAAAAATTACCCCTGGGCGGTCCCTGCCCAGCTCGGCAGTGGCATTTCGCTTCTTGTGCTGCAGATCGGGCCATGCTCCTGCAGCAGGTGGGGCGCTATTCTCGTTCCCCATAGCCTCAGCACGGAACCTGGAGGTACCAACCTGATACAGAGAATATAGAGCATGGTGTCACAGAGGCTTTACGCACAAACAGCTGAAGACATGTGCTACTTTAAGCATATTCCAGAACAGGAACAGATTGAGGATGCAGAGACCAGAGAGACACTTAAAAGGTAAAGAGTGGATAAGCAAACGGAGTACCTGCTTCGCGGGGCTGGGGACGCAGCTCAGGCTCAGCCAACTGCCCACATGCGTGGTGGCCTTACGCTCCATTGCCCCCACCGCCGAGGTCTTGCCTTTCCTGTACAAGCTGACAAAAGATACAGTGAGGATCAGCAGAAACTACAAAGGTTGCAAATGTCGACAAATAAAGGAAGAACACCCCAATCCAAGCAAAGGTAGCCCCCGCCCCCACCCCCATCAATCACTCCCAGCTCGAGGGTGACCAGAAAGACACCCCTTTGCCCAGAATAGGAAAGAGATGCGCAAGATATCGAGGAGAGGAAAAAAGAACCGATCTCGAGAAAGGAGAGAACATTACTAGTCCTACCTAATCCGCTTGGGCTAGATGCAGCTTGCCCCTCCAAGCTGGATGCCTGGACGGTGGAGGCGAAAGGAGGGGATCGAGCTAGCGGCTTGCATCCGTCGGCAATCGGCACTCGATCGGGAGAGAAGGGGTGCTACATAAAGGGGAGGGGTAACATATTTTATTACACAGTGAACTTACTGATGTGACTAGTCATTACATGTCTCACTGAAACTAGGGCCCATAGTGTGGCACCCCAAATTTACTTGAAGCTGCCCGGCGGGACGCATTGGCGCGTCAAGAAACCCCCGAATTGTAGCGGGGAAATGAAACATTTCACAAAAATTCGAAATTCAAGCACACCGCCACGCGCCAAGCACGCGGCTGTTCCTTCCTCTTCCTCGGTTCCTCCTCCCCTATCCGAAAAAACCCCAAATCCCAAGCTCAAACCAAAAAAAAACAAAAAACAAATCCCCTGGCCGCCATGCATGTCCTCGTTAACCCGCTGGAGATCGTTCCCGGACGATGCGGACCACCCGCCCTGAGATCCAGAATTCCGTCCACCTCGAGGCACTGCGTGCTGTCTCGCAGCAGCGGCTTGAGGGCGCTGAAGAGGAAGTTCCGCCGGAAAGTGCTCATGGCAACCGTGCAAGCTCACCGGCGTGCTGTATCCCGAGAGGAACTGGTCAAAGCTTTGCTATTCACACAAAAAAATTGCGGGCCAAGATCTGGTCAAAGCTTCGTCGATGGCTTGCCGCGAGAGGCTTGGAGTCCAGAGTCAATAAACTAGCTGCTCGAGGACTTGGGCGGTTTACACGGATTCATATTAACTGACTCAAGTTTGTTAGTCTAGTTAACAAATGCATCTAGATACATCCATATCTAGACAGAATTGAGTCCATTAATATGAATCAGAGGGGAGTACCTGAAAGTGTTTCATGCTACCAACTAATGCGCTGGCAGGAATCGCTGTAGAAGTAATTGTGCTACTACTTGTACGATGAACTGATTGTGTGGGTGTCGAATTTTGCAACGCGATCATCCACTGAATGCTTAATCTAGCGCCAAAGGCGTACAAATCATAACATACTACAGCACCAGAACATAAGAGTACGAATCATAAAGTAGCTCAACATTTTGCATCAGGGCTGGGTGGTCCTGAGACTACCGGGACGCCCCTGATGATCTCCGGGTGTGCATCCTCTTCAACGCAAAGCTGTGTACTCGGTCCACGGCCTCCTTCTGTAGGCTGGATAATCTCAGGTGCAGGACCTTCGTCTATGAGAGGCTCGTCATCAGTACCATCCACAGGTGCATCAGGGCTGGGTGGTCTTGAGACTACCCGGACGCCCGTGATGATCTCCGGGCGTGCATCCACTTCAACGCAAAGCTGTGTACTCGGTCCACGGCCTCCTTCTGTAGGCTGGATAATCTCAGGTGCAGGACCTTCGTCTATGAAAGGCTCGTCATCAGTACCATCCACAGGTGCATCAAACTGAGATTCATCTTCAAATCTCCCATCAAACTGAGAGACCTCTTTAACTCTATGCTTCTGCAATTAGTACATCAACCGATTAGACAAACATCTAAGGGATGCAACCTGAACAAATGCCGTTTTACATATTTACCTTCTCATCTGGCACAACACATGTCCCAGAGCTGAAACCCGTTTCCTGAAGCAAGCGCTTTTTCTCTCCTTCCCGTCCATCCATCTGCAACAAGTTAAATTTGAGTACAGAACCTTGCACAGCAATGCAAACTATTGATTGAAACAGCGGCAGCATCAATATAAATAATTAACTACATATGCCAGCACACATACAGTGTGAGCAAGATCTGCTTCTCCTGCTAAAGGATCATTATATGGTTCACCATGCTAAACCCGCCTAACATATGTGCGGTCCATCCCAAAAATGTGTAAATGATCTGCCACTACAGGGTGAGGCCTCTTCTCACCATTCATACATGTGCAGCGCGGGCAATACACGTCCAGGTTGTGACCATCATGAGCTCTAATAAACCCCATAAAGGGTTGAACACCATTTATATATGAAGGGGAACATAAGTGTCCATGCAGTTTCCAAGTTCTGTCCATCTGTTTAATTATGAGATACAGTGGTTGGTGATTAATTTAAGGCGAAGTAGGAAATGTATATCCATCGAGTACAAAACTATACTACATGATTATGCATTTCAGCAATCATGTCGAGTACAAAACAAAAAATGCCCATCGACATTTTAGCAAACAGATCGTGTACAAAACTCTGCCATGGCATTTCAGCAAATTAACGGATCGAGTGCAGAACTGACTCTATATGCCCACGCAAATGAACAAATTGATCGATGACAAATCGAGCGGAAAACTATAAAGTGCCAATTAGTTCGAGCATACTGACGAATTTTTTTAGCAGCATCAAGAAAATATAAATCGTTAGGCTGTCTTGCCCGATACATGATTGAGCTAGAGATAGCAGCCCTACCGTGGATCAACTTGACCGCCGGTGCGTCTCGAGAAGAACGACGGGGAGGAGAAGCTTCTTCTTCGCACGGACGGGACGGGGAGGGGAAGCTCTTCGCACGGACGGGGATAAGTTGTCTACGGGTGGGTGGGGGGTCATGCGGCCGGGCCGCCGGGGTGATAATTAAGGTTGGTAGGTGGCGTTTAATGGAGTTGCGTGTGTAATTTGCCGTGCACAAGGTTGAGGAATAGGCGGTTCCCTTTGCCGCGCGCACAATTCAAACTATCCCGCCCATGTAGTTTAAATTCGCCATATTTTCGTTAAATCGACATAAAGTCATGTGAGTGGGGGAAAATTAGCAAAGTTGCTTGAAAAATAGTAAAACTCTGGAATTATCCTTTAAATATGCTCTACTTCGTGTGAAAATCGGGGTGTGGAAGCATGTTGAGCTGTTTTATTTGTACTTTCTTCATTAAAACTCCCATTTTATGCACTTTGGATGGAAAGAAATCATTTGTACATAAATTTTGACAACGCCATTTGCAAACACTAATTGTTTACATGCCAAGATGCACCCATCCACCAAATATATATGTGGCAAAAGTTTATCACAATCTAGCAGATATGCATAATTAGTGAGGGACCCCTTTTGATTTTGTGCAATTTCCACTAATTAGGTAGAGATCGAGAAGGGTTAATTAATTAGGCCATGTTAGGGGTTATGTGTTTTAATAGGTTGTGTGGATTCAAATACAACTTCTTTATTTGTGTGCTATGATTAATCAAAACTAGATCGATCGACTGCGCACACATTATTAGAGGCGCATGCCTTTGCGCACAAAGTGCATGTGTGTGTTGTTGGCCAGAGAGAGAGAGAGAGAGAGAGAGAGAGAGAGAGAGAGCTACATACGAGAGAGCGATTGAAATCCCCAAATTAAACACATATATATGCATGGCACATTTAATTTAATTAGAGGACCGCGAGGCACCCCTGGCCTGCTTGATGCATAATTAAGTGTCATTGGCCTATATATATAGGGTTTAATTAGGGTTTAGGGTTTAGGGTTAGGAGGTTAGGGTTTAGGGTTTAATGTTTATGGTGTTTAGGGTTTAGGGATTAGGGATTAGGGTTTATTTAGGGTTTAAGGTTTAGGGATCATCGATCGAGTGCGCACACACACATTATTAGAGGCACACGCGCCTTTGCGCATAAAGTGCATGCGTATATGTGTGTGTTTTTTGGCCACCAACGACATATAGATGATCGAGAGAGAGAGATTGAAATCCCCCAAGAATATGTTCAAATATATATTAAAATATATGCACGAATTAATGCATGCATGGTAGGCCATGCATGCACACTAATTATATATATATTATGAGGAAACTTAATCAAATGTGTTTTCATTCGAGAGAACTTGTCAAAATTCAAGTTAATTAATTTATCATCGATAATTATATAATTAATTAATGAATCTCAGGGAGATGTTATACAACATATGATCGATATATAGGCCATGTATATATTAATTGGTTTTAATCTACCGTTTTTGCTAGCTAGCTGCATGCTATATATAGAGCATGTTTTTATTAGATCGGGTTATAGCTAGTATAGTTTAGGGTTATGTGTTTTAATTAACTAGGGTTTGATTAGCTAGGGGTTAGTTATATATATATGGTTTAGGGTTAATGCATGTCACATTTAATTTAACTAGAGGAGAGGCACCCCTGGCCTGCTTGATGCACAATTAAGTGTCGTTGGCCTATATATATAGGGTTTAATTAGGGTTTAGGGTTAGCTAGCTGGGTTTAGGGTTTAGTGTTTTGGGTGTTTAGCTAGGGTCTAGGGTTTAGGGTTTAGTGTTTACTGTGTTTAGAGGGTCTAGGGTTTAGTGTTTAGGGTGTTTAGGGTCTAGGGTTTAGGGTCTAGTGTTTAGGGTCTATGGTTTAGGGTTTAATTAGTGTTTAGGGTGTTTAGGGTTTAGGGTTTAGTGTTTACGGTGTTTAGGGTCTAGGGTTTAGGGTTTAGTGTTTAGGGTCTAGGGTTTAGGTTTTAATTAGTGTTTAGGGTGTTTATAGGGTTTAGGGTTTAGTGTTTAGGGTTTAGGGTTTTAGGGTTTAGGGTTTAGGGTTTAGGGTTTAGGGTTTATGGTTTAGGGTTTACGGTGTTTAGGGTCTAGGGTTTAGGGTTTAGTGTTTAGGGTGTTTAGGGTCTAGGGTTTAGTGTGTTTAGGGTGTTTAGGGTTTAGGGGATTAGGGATTAGGGTTTTAGGGTTGTTTAAGGTTTAGGGATCATCGATCGAGTGCGCACACACATTATTAGAGGCACCCGCGCCTTTACGCATCAAGTGCATGCGTATATATGTGTGTTTTTTGGGCCACCAACGATATATAGATGATCGAGAGAGAGAGAGATCGATTGAAATCCCCAAGAATATGTTCAAATATACATTAAAATATATGCACGAATGCATTGTAGGCCATGCATGCACACTAATTATATATATATTATGAGGCAACTTAATCAAATGTGTTTTCATTCGAGAGAACTTGTCAAAGTTCAAGTTAATTAATTTATCACGATAATTATATAATTAATTAATGATTCTCAGGGATATGTTATACAACATGATCGATATAGGCCATGTATATTTTAATTGGTGTTAATCTACGGTTTGCTAGCTAGCTAGCTGCTATATATAGAGCATGTTTTTATTAGATCGGGTTATAGCTAGCTAGTATAGTTTAGGGTTATGTGTGTTAATTAAGTAGGGTTGATTAGCTAGGGTTAGTTACATATATATGGTTTAGGGTTAATGCATGGCACATTTAATTTTATTAGAGGATCACGAGGCACCCATGACCCACTCGATCGATGCACAATTAAGTGTCGTTGGCCTATACATAGGGTTTAATTGGGGTTTAGGATTAGCTAGGGTTTAGGGTTAGGGTTAGGGTACGTTTAGGGTCTAGGGTTTAGGGTTTAGTGTTTAGGGTTTAGGGATTAGGGATTTAAGGTTTTAGGGTTGTTTAAGGTTTAGGGATCATCGATCGAGTGCGCACACACATTATTAGAGGCACCCGCGCCTTTACGCATAAATTGCATGCATATATATGTGTGTTTTTTGGGCCACCAACGATATATAGATGATCGAGAGAGAGAGATCGATTGAAATCCCCAAGAATATGTTCAAATATACATTAAAATATATGCACGAATGCATTGTAGGCCATGCATGCACACTAATTATATATATATTATGAGGCAACTTAATCAAATGTGTTTTCATTCGAGAGAACTTGTCAAAGTTCAAGTTAATTAATTTATCACGATAATTATATAATTAATTAATGAATCTCAGGGATATGTTATGCAACATGATCGATATAGGCCATGTATATTTTAATTGGTGTTAATCTACGGTTTGCTAGCTAGCTGCTATATATAGAGCATGTTTTTATTAGATCGGGTTATAGCAGCTAGCTAGTATAGTTTAGGGTTATGTGTTTTAATTAAGTAGGGTTGATTAGCTAGGGTTAGTTACATATATATGGTTTAGGGTTAATGCACGGCACATTTAATTTTATTAGAGGATCACGAGGCACCCATGACCCGCTCGATCGATGCACAATTAAGTGTCGTTGGCCTATACAGAGGGTTTAATTGGGGTTTAGGATTAGCTAGGGTTTAGGGTTAGGGTTAGGGTTAGGGTTAGGGTATGTTTAGGGTCTAGGGTTTAGGGTTTAGTGTTTAGGGTGTTTAGGGTTTAGGGATTAGGGATTTTAAGGTTTTAGGGTTGTTTAAGGTTTAGGGATCATCGATCGAGTGCGCACACACATTATATTATTAGAGGCACCCGCGCCTTTACGCATAAATTGCATGCATATATATGTGTGTTTTTTGGGCCACCAACGATATATAGATGATCGAGAGAGAGAGAGATTGAAATCCCCAAGAATATGTTCAAATATACATTAAAATATATGCACGAATGCATTGTAGGCCATGCATGCACACTAATTATATATATATATATTATGAGGCAACTTAATCAAATGTGTTTTCATTCGAGAGAACTTGTCAAAGTTCAAGTTAATTAATTTATCACGATAATTATATAATTAATTAATGAATCTCAGGGATATGTTATACAACATGATCGATATAGGCCATGTATATTTTAATTGGTGTTAATCTACGGTTTGCTAGCTAGCTGCTATATATAGAGCATGTTTTTATTAGATCGGGTTATATCTAGTATAGTTTAGGGTTATGTGTTTTAATTAAGTAGGGTTGATTAGCTAGGGTTAGTTACATATATATGGTTTATGGTTAATGCATGGCACATTTAATTTTATTAGAGGATCGCGAGGCACCCATGACCCGCTCGATCGATGCACAATTAAGTGTCGTTGGCATATACATAGGGTTTAATTGGGGTTTAGGATTAGCTAGGGTTTAGGGTTAGGGTTAGGGTTAGGGTTAGGGTTAGGGTACGTTTAGGGTCTAGGGTTTAGGGTTTAGTGTTTAGGGTGTTTAGGGTTTAGGGATTAGGGATTTAGGGTTTTAGGGTTGTTTAAGGTTTAGGGATCATCGATCGAGTGCGCACACACATTATTAGAGGCACCCGCGCCTTTACGCATAAATTGCATGCATATATATATATGTGTGTTTTTTGGCCACCAACGATATATAGATGATCGAGAGAGAGAGATTGAAATCCCCAAGAATATGTTCAAATATACATTAAAATATATGCACGAATGCATGGTAGGCCATGCATGCACACTAATTATATATATATATTATGAGGCAACTTAATCAAATGTGTTTTCATTCGAGAGAACTTGTCAAAATTAAAGTTAATTAATTTATCACGATAATTATATAATTAATTAATGAATCTCAGGGATATGTTATACAACATGATCGATATAGGCCATGTATATATTAATTGGTGTTAATCTACGGTTTGCTAGCTAGCTGCTATATATAGAGCATGTTTTTATTAGATCGGGTTATAGCTAGTATAGTTTAGGGTTATGTGTTTTCATTAAGTAGGGTTGATTAGCTATGGTTAGTTACATATATATGGTTTAGGGTTAATGCATGGCACATTTAATTTAATTAGAGGACCGCGAGGCACCCCTGGCCTGCTTGATGCACAATTAAGTGTCGTTGGCCTATATATAGGGTTTAATTAGGGTTTAGGGTTAGGGTTAGGGTTTAGGGTCTAGGGTTTAGTGTTTAGGGTGTTTAGGGTTTAGGGATTAGGGATTAGGGTTTCAGGGTTGTATAAGGTTTAGGGATCATCGATCGAGTGCGCACACACATTATTAGAGGCACCCGCGCCTTTGCGCATAAAGTGCATGCGTATAGTTTAGGGTTATTTGTTTTAATTAAGTAGGGTTTGATCAGCTAGGGTTAGTTACATATATATGGTTTAGGGTTAATGCATGGCACATTACATATAGTTTAAATCTCAAGAATGTTTATACATGATAGGCCATATGTGCAAAGGAATTTTTTTCCTCGTGAACTTGTCAAAATTCAAGTTTATCAGTGCCAATGGAAACTAGTCCAAAAAATTACATAGAGGACCAAAAGTACTAGACAATAACTAATAGAACCTGCAACTTTACAAAAAGGACCCCAAAACATATAGAAGAAAATCAATCGAGTCCTTCTCGACCGCACATCAGATCTCTGCTCCGCATCCTTTCCAGCAACTCCGTCGCCGGGGACGCACCACTTGGGACGGTGTCGCCGGTAGTCGCCAGGACGAAGGAGAAGAAGGGCCTCAGCAACGGCATATTGGCTCTGAGAAGGGTCGCTGAAAGTCCAAGATGTGCACGGGCAAGACGGATGACGCCGTCGTATGCCCCGAGCTTGTGAACTTTAGCAGCTTGACTTCCCCATTGGCCAGATCTGAAGCACTGACCAAAGCAAGCCTCACCGTTAGCGCCATCACATTGATGGCACCAGATCGGGGTTTGGCCGGCAAGATCCGCCAGATTCACCATAGGCCAGATCTGAAGCCGATGACGAGATCCCCGACTCCATTGCGCCATTCTGCTCATGGGAAACACTGGATCTAAGCTTACAACAACACTAACTCCCTCGGATCCAAATTAGCTGACTCAACTTTGCTTATCTAAATATGGATGTATCCACACATGTTTTTACTCTAGATACATACACGTCTAAGGAAAGTTGAATCAATTAATTTAGTTCGGAGGGTGTACAATATACAGAGAGAAGTCGGCCTCGTCTCCGGCCGGCGAGGCCGCCGGAGAGAAGGGGGAGAGGAGCCGGGGGAGTGGGAGAGACTCGAGAGAGAAAGAGAAGAGGAAGAAATGAGAGCTCCCTGGGGAAGAACATTATTTTTGTCGTTCTGCTCGTACTGTAGCTTGAAACTGAAAATTTCGGCCACGCGCCAAATCATCCCGCCGCATCCATTCGAAAATCCCGTGACCAGTTTTACCCTTTTAACCCTGGTCCGGAAGCTACAACCCACCGACCATGGAGGGCTCATTCGGTAACAATGAAATATCTTGCCTAGATCCCGAACCCTCCCCACAGGCCCACACCCACCCACCAACCATTCGCCCCATTAGCTCAAAAATACTCTCACACGCCAAAGCTCTGACTCTCTACAGTACTAGATCTGCTTCGCCGCCGGCATACTCCTCCACAGCGTAGCCTTGATCGTGTTGGCTGTCCACCCACCTGATCCGCTCCCCCGCCGCCCTCGTCACCGACGGATCTGCTTCACCGCCGACCTCGCCACCGACGGATCTGCTTCACCGCCGACCTCGCCACCGACGGATCTGCTTCACCGCCGACCTCGCCACCGACTACCTCGCCGCAGCGGCTGTATCAACTTCACCGAATACCTTGCCAGCCAACCAGATCTGCTTCACTAACGCCCGCTTCTACTGAAACATGGTCGATTCATCGTCTCCCGCGTTCGCCGCCGCTGGAATGCAAGTTGCCGCCCCCGTCCACCCCGCCGCAGCTTGGTTAGTACGCTGGCCCGTTAGATCGCGGTGTTTCTTTAGCCATGTTTTGTGTAGTTATTTGCAGATCTCATATGCCGTTAACTTTCTTGATGTGTTGCTTCGCATGAAGTTTGTTTAAATGTTGTACAGTACAAAAGCATTATCCGGTCGCTACCATCCTGTTCATTCTACTGACACCTGTGTGCATCCACATATTTATAGCCTTGTACCCATTCATTTGCTGCCAACTGTTTTTGTACTGCATGCTATTGTCGCACTGCTTTTATAGTCGTGCTATGGGCATTTCCAATCTGCTTGTTCTTATACCACGTCATTAGCTCACCGCTAGCTGTTTTCTCGTGTCTGCTATTCTCACACTGCTTTTATAATCATGCTATGTGCATTTCCAATCTGCTTGCTCTTATACCTCGTCTTTAGCTTATATAGTTATTGCTGCGTGCATGTCTGGTCTTTGTATTATCGTAGACTGACTTGTCAATGTTATTTTTCCTTGGGATTGATCATGCGAACCACTTATTAGAACATCCAACATTAACAGCGGGGACGCTAGGTAAGGTTGGAATCTGAGTTCGTGGTTGGTAATTTTGGCAGTTTACTTCCGTTATTATCTATAACCTATATGCATTGTTCCTTATGCAAGAGATTAACACTTGGAACCCTGCCATAGCAATGCCATTCATGCTTTACTATGTTTCTGCCTATTTGATATGCTTGTCTTGGAGAAACTTCGAGGGTGATTTGAACCTGACATTTGGTCATTCTTAATGCCAGTTTACTTTATGTGTAAAACCTTGGCATTACCCTACTCTAAATCTGAATGTCTGAAATTCGTATCTCATGCAAAGCAACATCTAGTTGGTTTTAATTTGATATCTGGTAACTATTGGCTTATTCATTTGGCAGCTCAAGTTTTTTGTTATTTGAAACCAGCTGACTTGGTCTTAAATGTGATATCTAAACACAGATTAAGGACAATGGAGCAGGAGGATTAGCATTTCACTTGATGGCTGAACCTAAAATGATAGGCATGTTGACCACGACTAGTGCACGCAAGAGAAGGACCTGCAGTGAGCCAGTATGTGCTTAGTACATGCATCTTATCTTATCTTGTGCTTATTTCTGCTACATGCTGTTATCTGATCTCTACATTGCGTAATACATGTTTGAATAGTTAATTGTTGTAACTATGTTTACAATGTTACCAGAATGCTGTTTTAATGAAGCAGTCATCATTAGAAGATAGTCGCCAAAAAAGGATCTGTAGCGACCCTGTGCAACATTATGATGTAAGTTTGTGCTTAGTACAAGTTCCATACATGTCTTATTTATGCAACTTGTTATTATCTTATATCTACATTGCATAATAAATGTTTGCATAGTTCATCGTTTAACTCTTTTTGCATTATTATCAGAATGCAGTTGTGATGAAGCAATCTTCATTACCAGTGAGGCCCACAAAAAGTTCTGATCTTTCTTCTGATGCATCTTCTCATAGCCGTCAACCTAGACCATTTCTTTCATCAGACAGTAAATATCTCAAGGCTGTACTTTATAAAAGACATGGTATTGCTGCTTTAAGATCTGTAGCTGATATGTTGACAAAGAGTACACAAGATTCAATCAAGGCGATTGCCAAATGTCAACGTGTTATTGATGATGCTAATAGAAGTCCTCAATGATTCTATGTAATTTTTTTATTTGGGCACATTAATTGCCTTGTAATTTTCCTATTTGTTTTATTTGTGTATGTAATTGTGTGTATCATTGAAATCAGATTTTAGGCTCATGAAATTTAATGCAAGTTGACTAGTCAAACAAGTAGGGCCCTACAACAGATTGGGCCGGCCCACTTACAGTAGTGTGGGACCCACTTTCATTTTGGGCCGGCCCACTTCTTTAGTAGGCCGGCCCGGTTACACGATAATGGGCTCCACATGCTTATTGGGCCGGCCCACTTGCTCTATGGTGGTCCCACATGGTAAATGGGCCGGCCCTTTAATAGGAAGGTGGGACCCACCTGTGTTTTGACCCGGCCCACTATCTTGTTGGGCCGGCCCACTTTCTAGATGGTGGACCCCACATACCAAATGGGCCGGCCCACTTTCTATATGGTGGACCCCACACACCAAATGGGCCGGCCCTTTAATAGGATGGTGGGACCCACCTGTGTTTTGGCCCGGCCCACTATCTCGTTGGGCCGGCCCACTTTCTACATGGTGGACCCCACATACCAAATGGGCCGGCCCATTAACAGGAATGTGGGACCCACATGTGTTTTTGGCCCGGCCCACTATCTTGGTGGGCCAGCCCACTTGCTATATTGTGGACCCCACATACTAAATGGGCCGGCCCTTTAACAGGAAGATGGGTCCCCCCTGTGTTTTTGGCCCGGCCCACTATCTTGTTGGGCCGGCCCACTTGATATATGGTGGACCCCACACACTAAATGGGCCGGCCCTTTAACAGGAAAGTGGGACCCACTGTGTTTTTGGCCGGCCCACTAGCTTGTTGGGCCGGCCCACTTGCTATACGGTGGACCCCACACACTAAATGGGCCGGCCTTTTAACAGGAAAGTGGGACCCACCTGTGTTTTTGGCCCGGCCCACTTGCTTCTTGGGCCGGCCCAGTTGCTGTAAGGTGGACCCCACATGTTAAATGGGCCGGCCCATTTAACTTTTGACCAGTCAACATTAGAGGTTAGGCCCGGCCCACGTAACTAATGGACCGGCCCAGCTATATAGTTGACCGGTCAAACTATGTCATCTGGCCCGGCCCGCTTAAGACGTGGCAGGCCTCGTGTGGGCCTACCATCTACCACGGGGTTTCAGCCGGTTAACGCCGTTAACTGGCAGTTAACGGCGTCTGCCACGTGTCAGTTTGCATGACGTCAGCAGTCAACGGGCTCCCGAAAACACTTCCGCAACGGTCCGATTTTCCGTGGCGGAAGGGCGCCCAAGCGCGACGGACCGAAAAAATCGTCGTTGGACTTTGCCTGACGCAGTTTCGACAACGGAACCCATATCGTCGGGTTAGGCCCATAGGCGACGAAAAATACCCCTTAGCGGACGATTTTGAGACGTTGTCTATCAGAACTTTTCTTGTAGTGCACACAAGGATGAACTTATTCAGAGAACTAACAAAACAAAAATAAAAGCACACACAGACGCTCCAAGTAAAATACATAAGATGTGGAATAAAAATATAGTTTCACTAGAAGAAACCTGATAAGTTGTCGATGAAGAAGGGGATGCCTTGGGCATCCCCAAGCTTAGATGCTTGAGTCTTCTTAAAATATGCAGGGATGAACCACCGGGGCATCCCCAAGCTTAGACCTTTCACTCTTCTCGATCACATTATATCACCCTCTTCTATTGACCCTTGAACTTCCTTCACACCAAACTTCAAGCAAACTCATTAGAGGGTTAGTGCATAATCAAAAATTCACATGTTCAGAGGTGACACAATCATTCTTAACACTTCTGGACATTGCACAAAACTTCTGAAAGTTAATGGAACAAAGAAACTCATTCAACTTAACAAAAGCGGCAATGCGAAATAAAAGGCAGAATCTGTCAAAAACAGAACAGTCCGTAAAGACGAACCTGGAAGGGGCACTTAACTTGCTCAAACGGAAAAACTCAAAACTAATGAAAGTTGCGTACATATCTGAGGATCACACACGTAAATTTGCAGATTTTTTTGATTTTTTTACAGAGACTTCTGCTCAAATTCGTGACAGACAGCAATGCTGTTTCTGCGCAGCAATCCAAATCTAGCATCAACTTTACCATAGAGACTTCACTTGGCACAAAAACATGATAAGGAGAGGTTGCTAAAGTAGTAAACAACTTCCAAGACTCAACAAAACAAAAATTGCTGTAGTAAAATAAACATATGGGTTATCTCCCAAGAAGTTCTTTCTTTATAGCCATTAAGATGGGCTCAGCAGTTTTAATGATGCACTCGCAAGAAATAGTATTTGAAGCAAAAGAGAGCATCAAGAGGCAAATTCAAAACACATTTAAGTCTAACATGCTTCCTATGCATAGGAATCTTGTAAATAAACAAGTTCATGAAGAGTATAGTGGCAAGCATAGGAAGACAAAACAAGTGTAGCTTCAAAAATTTCAGCACATAGAGAGGTGTTTTAGTAACATGAAAATTTCTACAACCATATTTTCCTCTCTCATAATAACTTTCAGTAGCATCATGAGCAAACTCAACAATATAACTATCACATAAAGCATTCTTATCATGAGTCTCATGCATAAAATTATTACTCTCCACATAAGCATAATCAATTTTATTAGTTGTAGTGGGAGCAAATTCAACAAAGTAGCTATCATTATTATTCTCATCATCAAATATAGGAGGCAAAGTATCATCAAAGAAAATTTTCTCCTCAATGCTTGGGGGACTAAAAATATCATGCTCATCAAAACCAGCTTCCCCAAGCTTAGAATTTTCCATATCATTAACAACAATGGTGTTCAAAGCGTTCATACTAATATCATTGTTACCAGCATGCAAATAAGATTCCATAGGTTTTTTAATTTTCGCAGCAAACAATCCATGTCTTAACTCAGGAAATAGAATAAGAAGCTCATTGTTGCTTTCCATTATGCCTAACTAGTGTAAACAAGAAACCAAAAGATGCAATTGCAGGATCTAAAGGAAATAGCTTCGAGTACTTACAACGGCGCCGGAAAATAGCTTAGTAGCCGAGATCCGGAGTGTGAGTACCTTTTACCTTTCCTCCCCGGCAACGGCGCCAGAAAATAGCTTGATGTCTACGGGTGCTTCTATTCTTGTAGACAGTGTTGGGCCTCCAAGAGCAGAGGTTTGTAGAACAGCAGCAAGTTTGCCCTTAAGTGGATCACCCAAGGTTTATCGAACTCAGGGAGGAAGAGGTCAAAGATATTCCTCTCAAGCAACCCTGCAATCACGATACAAGAAGTCTCTTGTGTCCCCAACACACCTAATACACTTGTCAGATGTATAGGTGCACTAGTTCGGCGAAGAGATAGTAAAACACAGGTGGTATAGATGGTGGTAATATTGCAGAAAGTAAAGATGCAGTAAAACAGAAACAAGCGGCGCAGAAAATAGCTTGCTGGCGTGGGAAGCAATTCTTTGTGATGGAAACAAGGCCTAGGGATCATACTTTCACTAGTGGACACTCTCAACATTGATCACATAATAAATAAGTTCTCTTTCCTTTGTGCTACATATACTCTTGTTGGATGATGAACACCACTAATTGTGTAGGGCTACAAGAGCTCCCTCAAGCCGGAGTTAACAAGCGCCACAACATTCGATATTCATGTTTAAGTAACCTTAGAGTATAATAGATCTTTGCAAAATAGACCGAGTACTAACATAGCATACACACTGTCACCTTTACACTATGAAGGGGGAATAAATCACATCAATACTATCATAGCGATAATCAACTCCATAACCTACAAGAGATTATGATCATAATCTACGACAAGAACTACATGATGCACACACTGTCACCATTACACCATGCAGGAGGAATAGACTACTTTAATAACATCACATGAGTAGCACATAGATAAATAGTGATACAAAACACATTGCAATCATAAAGGGATATAAATAAGCACTTCACTATGCCATTCATAACAGTGAATAAGTATTCTGTGAAATATAGCCTAAGAGACCCACACGGTGCACACACTGTCACCTTTACACACGTGGGACAAGGAGTCTCCGGAGATCACATAAGTAAAACCCACTTGACTAGCATAATGACATCTAGATTACAAGCATCATCATATGAATCTCAATCATGTAAGGCAGCTCATGAGACTATTGTATTGAAGTACATAGGAGAGAGATGAACCACATAGCTACCGGTACAGCCCCGAGCCTCGATGGAGAACTACTCCCTCCTCATGGGAGCAGCAGCGTTGATGAAGATGGCGGTGAAGATGGCAGCGGTGTCGATGGAGAAGCCTTCCGGGGGCACTTCCCCGTCCCGACGGCGTGCCGGAACAGAGACTCCTGTCCCCCAGATCTTGGCTTCGCGATGGCGGCGGCTCTGGAAGGTTTCGCGTACCGTGGCTTATTCGTCTCGATGTTTTAGGTCAGGAAGCTTATATAGGCGAAAGGGGAGCCTCGGAGGGGCCCTGGTGGGGCCAGACAACAGCCGGCGCCCCCTCTCGGCCGCGCCGCCACCATGTGTGGTGGGCCTGTGGCCCCCTCTCGCCGACTCTCGGGTGTTGGAGGCTTCCGGTGAAAATAGGGTACGGGCGTTGATTTCGCTCGATTCCGAGAATATTTCCTTACTAGGATTTCTGAAACCAAAAACAACAGAAAACGAACTGGCACTTCGGCATCTCGTCAATAGGTTAGTTCCGGAAAACGCATCAAAACGATATAAAGTGTGAACAAAACATGTAGGTATTGTCATAAAACAAGCATGGAACATCAGAAATTATAGATACGTTTGAGACGTATCAAGAACTACTGTAGAGCTTGTTGAAATTTGGTTTGCATAATTGTTCTCTCTAAGGTCTAGATATTTTCTGGTAAAAGTGTTTGAGCAACAAGGAAGACAGTGTAGAGTCTTATAATGCTTGCAATATGTTCTTATGTAAGTTTTGCTGTACCGGTTCATACTTGTGTTTGCTTCAAACAACCTTGCTAGCCCAAAGCCTTGTACTGAGAGGAAATGCTTCTCGTGCATCCAAAACCTTGAGCCAAAACCTATGCCATTTGTGTCCACCATATCTACCTACTATGTGGTATTTCCTGCCATTCCAAGTAAATACTTCATGTGCTACCTTTAAACAATTCAAAAGCTATTATCTCTTATTTGTGTCAATGTTTTATAGCTCATGAGGAAGTATGTGGTGTTTTATCTTTCGATCTTGTCATTTACTTCTGACAGACTTTCACAATGGACTAGTGGCTCATCCGCTTATCCAATAATTTTGCAAAAAGAGCTGGCAATGGGGTTCCCAGCCCCAATTAATTAACTTGCATTAATAATTCTCTTCACATGTTTTGCTCTGATCTATCAGTAAGCAACTTAAATTTGCAAATAGACACTCCTCCATGGTATGTGAATGTTGGAAGGCACCCGAGGATTCGGTTAGCCATGGCTTGTGTAAGCAAAGGTTGGGGGAGTGTCATCTAATAAATAAAACTAAAGTACATGTGTAAACAAAAGAGAAGAGGGATGATCTACCTTGCTGGTAGAGATAACGTCCTTCATGGGAGCCGCTCTTGAAAGTCTGGTTGATAAGGTAGTTAGAGTACCCATTACCATTCGTTGACAACAACAAACACCTCTCAAATTTTACTTTTATGCTCTCTATATGATTTCAAAACTTGAAAAGCTCTAGCACATGATTTAATCCCTGCTTCCCTCTGCGAAGGGCCTTTCTTTTACTTTATGTTGAGTCAGTTTACCCATTTCCTTCCATCTTAGAAGCAAACACTTGTGTCAACTGTGCATTGATTCTTACATACTTGCTTATTTGCATTCATCATATTACTTTATGTTGACAATTATCCATGAGATATGCATGTTGAAAGTTGAAAGCAACTGCTGAAACTTATATCTTCCTTTGTGTTGCTTCGATGCCTTTACTTTGAATTTATTGCTTTATGAGTTAACTCTTATGCAAGACTTTTTGATGCTTGTCTTGAAAGTACTATTCATGAAAAGTTTTGCTATATGTTATCTATTTGTTAGCAAACTATAGATCATTGCTTTGAATCACTCCATTCATGTCATATGCTTTACAATAATGTTGATCAAGATTATGATGGTAGCATGTCACTTCAGAAATTATTTGTTGTTATCGTTTACCTACTCGAGGGCGAGTAGGAACTAAGCTTGGGGATGCTTGATACGTCTCAAACGTATCTATAATTTCTGATGTTCCATGCTTGTTTTATGACAATACCTACATGTTTTGTTCACACTTTATATCGTTTTGATGCATTTTCCGGAACTAACCTATTGACGAGATGCCGAAGTGCATGTTCCTGTTTTTGCTGTTTTTGGTTTCAGAAATCCTAGTAAGGAAATATTCTCGAATTGGACGAAATCAACGCCCAGCATCTTAGAATTCCACGAAGCTTCAGAACACCCGAGAGCCACCAGAGGAGAGCCACGGGGGCCCACACGGGGGCTGGCGCGGCCAGAGCGGGCTCGCGCCCCCTATTGTGTGGCGGCCCGTAGCCCTTCCGACTCCGCCTCTTCGCCTATTTAAGCCTCGACCTAAATCTTCGATACGGAAAAACCACGGTACGAGAAACCTTCCAGCTGCCGCCATCGCGAAGCCAAGATGGGGGACAGGAGTCTCTGTTCCGGCACGCCGCCGGGACGGGGAAGTGCCCCGGAAGGCTTCTCCATCGACACCACCGCCATCTTCATCGCCGTTGCTGTCTCCCATGATGAGGAGGGAGTAGTTCTCCCCCGAGGCTAAGGGCTGTACCGGTAGCTATGTGGTTAATCTCTCTCTCTGTACTCCAATACAATGATCTCATGAATTGCTTGCATGATTGAGATCCATATGATGAGCTTTGTATCGCTACTAGTCTATGTGCTACTCATGTGATGTTATTAAAGTAGTCTATTCCTCCTGCATGGTGTAAAGGTGCTAGTGTGTGCACCGTGTGGTTCTTGTCGTAGGCTATGATCATGATCTCTTGTAGGTTGTGGAGTTAATTATCATTATGATAGTATTGATGTGATCTATTCCTCCTTTCATAGTGTAATGTGGACAGTGTGTATGCTATGTTAGTTCTCGGTTTATTTTGCAAAGATCTATTATGCTCTAAGGTTACTTAAATATGAATGCTGAATGTTGTGGCGCTTGTTAACTCCGGCTTGAGGGAGCTCTTGTAGCCCTACACAACGAATGGTGTTTGTCATCCAACAAAAGAGTGTATGTAGCACAAATGAGGAGAAGTTATTAATTTATTATGTGATCAATGTTGAGAGTGTCCACTAGTGAAAGTATGATCCCTAGGCCTTGTTTCCAATACTGCAAACACCGCTTACTTACTGTTCTGTTGCATGTTTACTCGCTGCCATATTTTATTCAGATTGCTATTACCACTCATATACATCCATACTACTTGTATTTCACTATCTCTTCGCCGAACTAGCACCTATACATCTGACAAGTGTATTAGGTGTGTTGGGGACACAAGAGACTTCTTGTATCGTGATTGCAGGGTTGCTTGAGAGGGATATCTTTGACCTCTTCCTCCCTGAGTTCGACAAACCTTGGGTGATCCACTTAAGGGAAAACTTGCTGCTGTTCTACAAACCTCTGCTCTTGGAGGCCCAACACTGTCTACAGGAAAAGAAGCGTGAGTAGACATCAGTTGTCAATCTCACCGGCTTGTTGAAAACAAATGATTGAACGTATGGTGTGGAGAATGATGTTTGTTTGCGAAGAACAACAAAATTGCAGTAGATTGTATTGCAGATGTAAAAGAATGGACCGGGGTCCACAGTTCACTAGTGGTGTCTCTCCAATAAGATAAATAGCATGCTGGGTGAACAAATTACAGGTGGGCAATTGACAAATAAAGATTCATATACATATCATGATGATCACTATGAGATTTAATCAGGGCATTACGACAAAGAACATAGACCGCCATCCAGCATGCATCTATGCCTAAAAAGTCCACCTTCAGGTTAGCATCCGCACCCCTTCCAGTATTAAGTTGCAAACAACAGACAATTGCATTAAGTATGGTGCGTAATGTAATCAACACAAATATCCTTAGACAAAGCATCGATGTTTTATCCCTAGTGGCAACAGCACATCCACAACCTTAGAACTTTCTATCACTGTCCCAGATTCAATGGAGGCATGAACCCACTATCGAGCATAAATACTCCCTCTTGGAGTTACAAGTATCAAATTGGCCAGAGCCTCTACTAGCAACGGAGAGCATGCAAGAACATAAACAACACATATATGATAAATCAATAATCAACTTGACATAGTATTCCATATTCATCGGATCCCACCAAACACAACATGTAGTATTACAAATAGATGATCTTGATCATGTTAGGCAGCTCACAAGATCTAAACATGATAGCACAAGAGGAGAAGACAACCATCTAGCTACTGCTATGGACCCATAGTCCAAGGATGAACTACTCACGCATCAGTCCGGAGGCGGGCATGGTGATGTAGAGCCCTCCGGTGATGATTCCCCTCTCCGGCAGGGTGCCGGAGGCGATCTCCTGAATCCCCCGAGATGGGATTGGCGGCGGCGTCTCGGAACTTTTCCGTATTGTGGCTCTCGGTACTAGGGTTTCGCGACGGAGAGTTTAAGTAGGCGGAAGGGCAGAGTCGGAGGGGGCTCGAGGGCCCCACACCATAGGGGGCACGGGCCCCATGCTGGCCGCGCCGCCCTATGGTTAGGGCACCTCGTGGCCCCACTTCGTATCCTCTTCGGTCTTGTGGAAGCTCCGTGGAAAAATAAGACTGTGGGCTTTTGTTTCGTCCAATTCCGAAAAATTTCCTGTGTAGGATTTCTGAAACCAAGAAAACAGGAACTGGCGCTTCGGCATCTTGTTAATAGGTTAGTGCCGGAAAATGCATCAAAACATCATAAAGTGTGAACAAAACATGTAGGTATTGTCATAAAACTAGCATGGAACATAAGAAATTATAGATACGTTGGAGACGTATCAAGCATCCCCAAGCTTAGTTCCTACTCGCCCTCGAGTAGGTAAACGATAACAACAATAATTTCTGAAGTGACATGCTACCAACATAATCTTGATCAACATTATTGTAAAGCATATGAGATGAATGGAGTGATTCGAAGCAATAGATTGCTAACAAAGAGATAATGACTAAACAACTGAATCATATAGCAAAACTTTTCATGAATAGTACTTTCAAGACAAGTATCAAAAAGACTTGCATAAGAGCTAACTCATAAAGCAATAGATTCAAAGTAGAAGGTTTCGAAGCAACACAAAGGATGATTAAGTTTCAACAATTGCTTTCAACTTGTAACATGTATATCTCATGGATAATTGTCAACATAAAGTAATATAACAAGTGCAATAAGTAAATATGTAAGAATCAATGCACACAGTTGACACAAGTGTTTGCTTCTAAGATAGAAAGAAGTAGGTAAACTGACTCAACATAAAGTAAAAGAAAGGCCCTTCACAGAGGGAAGCATGGATTACTATTTTTGTGCTAGAGCTTTTATTTTGAAAACATAGAAACAATTTTGTCAACGGTAGTAATAATTCATATGTGTTATGCATAAAACTTCCTACAAGTTGCAAGCCTCATGCATCGAATACCAATAGTGCCCGCACCTTGTCCTAATTAGCTTGGATTTACATGGATTATCATTGCATAACATATGTTTCAACCAAGTGTCACAAAGGGGTACCTCTATGCCGCCTGTACAAAGGTCCAAGGAGATAAATCGCATTTGATTTCTCGTTTTTGATAGATCTCAACTAAGGACATCCATACCGGGACAACATAGAAAACAGATAATGGACTCCTCTTTAATGCATAAGCATTCAACAACAGATAATATTCTCATAAGAGATTGAGGATTAATGTCCAAACTGAAAACTTCCACCATGATACATGGCTTTGGTTAGCGGCCCAATGTTCTTCTCTAACAATATGCATACTCAAACCATTTGATCATGATAAATCACCCTTACTTCAGACAAGACGAACATGCATAGCAACTCACATGATATTCAACAAAGGTGTAAAGAGTTGATGGCGTCCCCAGAAACATGGTTACCGCTCAACAAGCAACTTATAAGAACTAAGATACATAGCTACATATTCATCACCACAATAGTTTTTAAGCTATTTTCCCATGAGCTATATATTGTAAAGACAAAGAAATGAAATTTTAAAGGTAGCACGCAAGTAATTTACTTTGGAATGGCAGAAAAATACCACATATAGGTAGTTATGGTGGACACAAATGGCATGGGTTTTGGCTCAAGGTGTTTGGATGCACGAGAAGCATTTCCTCTCAGTACAAGGCTTTGGCTAGCAAGGTTGTTTGAAGCAAACACAAGTATGAACAGGTACAGCAAAAACTTACACAAGAACATATTGCAAGCATTATAAGACTCTACACTGTCTTCCTTGTTGTTCAAACACTTTTACCAGAAAATATCTAGACCTTAGAGAGACCAATCATGCAAACCAAATTTCAACAAGCTCTATGGTAGTTCTCCACTAATAGATTTAAACTACATGATGCAAGAGCTTAAACATGATCTATGAGAGATCAAAACAATTGCCAAGTATCAAATTATTCAAGAACATATGAAGCATTTTCTGATTCCAACCAAATAGCAATCAACGAAGCAGTTTTCAGCCTTCGCCATGAACATTAAAGCAAAACTAAGAACACAAGTGTTCAAATGAAAAAGCGGAGCGTGTATATCTCCAATACAAGGATTGCTGGGATCCAACTTTATTCAAACCAAAACAAAAATAAAAGCAAACAGACGCTCCAAGTAAAGAACATAAGATGTGACGGAATAAAAATATAGTTTCATTAGAAGTGACCTGATAAGTTGTCGATGAAGAAGGGGATGCCTTGGGAATCCCCGAGCTTAGATGCTTGAGTCCTCTTGAAATATGCAGGGATGAACCACGGGGCATCCCCAAGCTTAGACTTTTCACTCTTCTTGATCATATTATATCATCCTCTTCTCTTGACCCTTGAAAACTTCCTCCACACCAAACTTAAAGCAAACTCATTAGAGGGTTAGTGCATAATCAAAAATTCACATATTCAGAGGTGACATAATCATTCTTAACACTTCTGGACATTGCACAAAGCTACTGAAAGTTAATGGAACAAAGAAATCCATTCAACATAGCAAAAGAGGCAATGCAAAATAAAAAGGCAGAATCTGTCAAAACAGAACAGTCCGTAAAGACGAATTTTTCTGAGGCACTTAACTTGCTCAGATGGAAAAACTCAAAACTAATGAAAGTTGCGTACATATCTGTGGATCACGCATGTAAATTGTCAGATTTTTTTGATTCTTATACAGAGAGAAGGACGCGAATTCGTGACAGACAGCAAATCTGTTTCTGCGCAGTAATCCAAATCTAGTATCAACTTTACTATCAGAGACTTTACTTGGCACAATAACATGATAAGGAGAGGTTGCTACAGTAGTAACAACTTCCAAGACTCAACAAAACAGTAGTAAAATAAAACCATGGGTTATCTCCCAAGAAGTGCTTTAATGCCTTTCAGCTAGGCGCAGAAAGTGCAAATCAAGTAACATCAAGAGAAGAAGCATCAACATCATAATTTGTTCTAATAATAGAATCAAAAGGCAACTTCATTCTCTTTCTAGGGAAGTGTTCCATACCTTTCTTGAGAGGGAATTGATACTTAATATTTCCTTCTTTCATATCAATAATAGCACCAACAGTTCGAAGAAAGGGTCTTCCCAAAACAATAGGACAAGATGCATTGCATTCAATATCCAAGACAACAAAATCAACGGGGACAAGGTTATTGTTAACCGTAATGCGAACATTATCAATCCTCCCCAAAGGTTTCTTTATAGAATTATCAGCAAGATTAACATCCAAATAACAATTTTTCAATGGTGGCAAGTCAAGCATATCATAAATTTTCTTAGGCATAACAGAAATACTTGCACCAAGATCACATAAAGCATTACAATCAAAATCATTGAATTTCATCTTAATGATGGGCTCCCAACCATCTTCCAACTTCCTAGGAATAGAAGCTTCAAGTTTTAATTTCTCTTCCCTAGCTTTAATGAGAGCATTTGTAATATGTTTTGTAAAGGCTAAATTTATAGCACTAGCATTAGGACTTCTAGCAAGTTTTTGTAAGAACTTAATAACTTCAGAAATATGACAACTATCAAAATCTAAACCATTATGATCTACAGCATTCTGAAAAATTTCAGCACTTTTATCACAAACAGTTTCAGCAGTTTCAGGCAATTTTGCACGCTTTGTACTAGGAGTAGAAACATTGCCAACACCAATTATTTTACCATTGATAGTAGGAGGTTTAGCAACATGTGAAGAATCAACATTACTAGTGGTGGTAATAGTCCAAACTTTAGCTACATTATTCTCTTTAGCAAGTTTTTCTTTTTCTTCTCTTTCCCACCTAGCATGCAATTCAGCCAACATTCTAATATTATCATTAATTCGAACTTGTATGGCATTTGTTTTAGCAAACTTAGTATCTTTAACTTCATCAGGCATAACTTTCAGTTTTAAAAGATCAACATCAAGAGCAAGACTATCAACCTTAGAAGCAAGAACATCAATTTTACCAAGCTTTTCCTCAACAGATTTATTAAAAGCAGTTTGTGTACTAATAAATTCTTTAAGCATGACTTCAAGACCAGAGGGTACACTCTTATTATTGTTGTAAGAATTACCATAGGAATTACCATAACCACTACCATTATTAGAAGGATATGGCCTATAGTTGTTGTTACCATAATTATTCCTATAAGCATTGTTGTTGAAATTATTATTCTTAATGAAATTCACATCAACATGCTCTTCTTGAGCAACCAATGAAGCTAAAGGAACATTATTAGGATCAACATGAGATCTACCATTAACAAGCATAGACATAATAACATCAATCTTATCACCCAAAGAAGAGGTTTCTTCAACAGAATTTACCTTCTTACCTTGAGGAGTTCTTTCAGTATGCCATTCAGAGTAATTGATCATCATATCATCAAGAAGCTTTGTTGCAGCACCCAAAGTGATGGACATAAAAGTACCTCCAGCAGCTGAATCCAATAGGTTCCTCGAAGAAAAATTCAATCCTGCATAAAAGGTTTGGATGATCATCCAAGTAGTTAGTCCATGGGTAGGGCAATTCTTCACCAAAGATTTCATTCTCTCCCATGCTTGAGCAACATGTTCATTATCAAATTGCTTAAAATTCATAATGCTACTTCTCAAAGATATAATCTTAGCAGAGGGATAATATTTACCAATAAAAGCATCTTTACATTTAGTCCATGAATCAATACTATTCTTAGGCAAAGAAAGCAACCAATCTTTAGCTCTTCCTCTTAAGGAGAAAGGAAACAATTTCAGTTTTATAATATCACCATCTATATCCTTATACTTTTGCATTTCACAAAGTTCAACAAAATTATTAAGATGGGCAGCAGCATCATCAGTACTAACACCAGAAAATTGCTCTCTCATAACAAGATTCAGTAAAGCAGGTTTAATTTCATAAAATTCTGCTGTAGTAGCAGGTGGAGCAATAGGAGTACTTATAAAATCATTATTATTTGTGCTAGTGAAATCACACAACTTAGTATTTTCAGGAGTATTCATTTTACAGTAGTAAAAGTAAACTAAGCAAACAAAATAAAGTAAAGTAAAAACAAGTAACTAATTTTTTGTGTTTTTGATATAAAGAAAGTAAACAAGACAGAAAGTAAAGGCAACTAATTTTTTGTGTTTTTGATATAAAGCAAACAAGACAGAAAATAAAATAAAGTAAAGCAAGACAATAAACAAAGTAAAGAGATTGGATGTGGGAGACTCCCCTTGCAGCGTGTCTTGATCTCCCCGGCAACGGCGCCAGAAATTTAGCTTGATAACGCGTGAAGCACACATCCGTTGGGAACCCCAAGTGGAAGGTGTGATGCGTATAGAAGCAAGTTTCTCTCAGTATGAAACCAAGGTTTATCGAACCAGTAGGAGATGAAGGCCACGTGAAGGTTGTTGGTGAAGGAGTGTAGTGCGGTGCAACACCAGGGATTCCGGCGCCAACATGGAACCTGCACAAAACAATCAAAATACTTTGCCCCAACGTAACAGTGAGGTTGTCAATCTCACCGGCTTGCTGAAAACAAAGGATTAAACGTATGGTGTGGAGAATGATGTTTGTTTGCGAAGAACAACAAAGAACAGAGATTGCAGTAGATTGTATTTCAGATGTAAAAGAATGGACCGGGGTCCACAGTTCACTAGTGGTGTCTCTCCAATAAGATAAATAGCATGCTGGGTGAACAAATTACAGGTGGGCAATTGACAAATAAAGATTCATATACATATCATGATGATCACTATGAGATTTAATCAGGGCATTACGACAAAGAACATAGACCGCCATCCAGCATGCATCTATGCCTAAAAAGTCCACCTTCGGGTTAGCATCCGCACCCCTTCCAGTATTAAGTTGCAAACAACAGACAATTGCATTAAGTATGGTGCGTAATGTAATCAACACAAATATCCTTAGACAAAGCATCGATGTTTTATCCCTAGTGGCAACAGCACATCCACAACCTTAGAACTTTCTGTCACTGTCCCAGATTCAATGGAGGCATGAACCCACTATCGAGCATAAATACTCCCTCTTGGAGTTACAAGTATCAACTTGGCCAGAGCCTCTACTAGCAACGGAGAGCATGCAAGAACATAAACAACACATATATGATAAATCAATAATCAACTTGACATAGTATTCCATATTCATCGGATCCCACCAAACACAACATGTAGTATTACAAATAGATGATCTTGATCATGTTAGGCAGCTCACAAGATCTAAACATGATAGCACAAGAGGAGAAGACAACCATCTAGCTACTGCTATGGACCCATAGTCCAAGGATGAACTACTCACGCATCAGTCCGGAGGCGGGCATGGTGATATAGAGCCCTCCGGTGATGATTCCCCTCTCCGGCAGGGTGCCGGAGGCGATCTCCAATCCCCGAGATGGGATTGGCGGCGGCGGCGTCTCTGGAAGTATTGTGGCTCTCGGTACTAGGGTTTTCGCGACGGAGAGTTTAAGTAGGCGGAAGGCGAGTCGGAGGGGCTGGGGCCCCACACCATAGGGGGGCGCGGGGCCCATGCTGGCCGCGCCGCCCTATGGTTAGGGCACCTCGTGGCCCCACTTCGTATCCTCTTCGGTCTTCTGGAAGCTCCGTGGAAAAATAAGACCGTGGGCTTTTGTTTCGTCCAATTCCGAGAATATTTCCTGTGTAGGATTTCTGAAACCAAAAACAAAAACAGGAACTGGCGCTTCGGCATCTTGTTAATAGGTTAGTGCCGGAAAATGCATCAAAACATCATAAAGTGTGAACAAAACATGTAGGTATTGTCATAAAACTAGCATGGAACATAAGAAATTATAGATACGTTGGAGACGTATCAGCCGGTTTGAGCTCGTTTTTTCCCCCATTGTTGACCTTCTTTGAGCTTGCTATCTCCCTCTCCCTCCAATGAATCTTGCATCTATTTGAGAGAAAGATAGAGGAGATCTAGATCTACATCTTCACCAATCAAATCCCTCTCTTTGTGAGGGGAATCCACTAGATCTAGATCTTGGAGAAATTTGGTGTTCCTCCTCTTATTTGTTCTTCCTCTCTTATTCCCCCAATAGCTTTTGTAGCTTTGTTGGAATTTCGCGTAGATAGATTTTGATATAAAAAAGTTTTTCATCGGAGGTCGTATGCAACCAGAAAACCCGTTTTACCGAAAGATGACGCCATTTTGCATAATATATCAAAATTCATTTTTTTAAAATTTCACTAAACCTAGATGACATATTACATGGGCATCTCCAAGGATTTTATTTTTTGAAATTTCTATCTATTTCTTTTATTTTTTCCAAACCCAAAAGGCGATCCACGGGGGGGTGGAAATGTTTAGCCACCACTTAGCAGTGGCGCACCAAGCATGGTGCGCCACTACTAAGTGATGCCCAAACATGTCCATCATCCCCTTTACATAGCAATGGCGCACCATGTAGAGGTGCGCCACTGCTACATAAAATAGCTGTGGCGCACCTCTACATGGTGCGCCATTGCTATGTATAAGGCTGGGTCAAACCCATGGTCAAACTTAGTGGTGGCGCACCACAGAAGAGGTGCGCCACTACTACATTTTTAATAGTGGCCCACCACTTTCCGGTGCGCCACTGCTAAGTAGTAGTGGCGCACTGCCCTCCTGGTGCGCCACTAACACCCATCTTACGGCTAGGCCTTTTCCTAGTAGTGCATTGATCACATAATAAATAAGTTCTCTTTCCTTTGTGCTACATATACTCTTGTTGGATGATGAACACCACTAATTGTGTAGGGCTACAAGAGCTCCCTCAAGCCGGAGTTAACAAGCGCCACAACATTCGATATTCATGTTTAAGTAACCTTAGAGTATAATAGATCTTTGCAAAATAGACCGAGTACTAACATAGCATACACACTGTCACCTTTACACTATGAAGGGGGAATAAATCACATCAATACTATCATAGCGATAATCAACTCCATAACCTACAAGAGATTATGATCATAATCTACGACAAGAACTACATGATGCACACACTGTCACCATTACACCATGCAGGAGGAATAGACTACTTTAATAACATCACATGAGTAGCACATAGATAAATAGTGATACAAAACACATTGCAATCATAAAGGGATATAAATAAGAACTTCACTATGCCATTCATAACAGTGAATAAGTATTCTGTGAAATATAGCCTAAGAGACCCACACGGTGCACACACTGTCACCTTTACACACGTGGGACAAGGAGTCTCCGGAGATCACATAAGTAAAACCCACTTGACTAGCATAATGACATCTAGATTACAAGCATCATCATATGAATCTCAATCATGTAAGGCAGCTCATGAGATTATTGTATTGAAGTACATAGGAGAGAGATGAACCACATAGCTACCGGTACAGCCCCGAGCCTCGATGGAGAACTACTCCCTCCTCATGGGAGCAGCAGCGTTGATGAAGATGGCGGTGAAGATGGCAGCGGTGTCGATGGAGAAGCCTTGGGGGCACTTCCCCGTCCCGGCGTGCCGGAACAGAGACTCCTGTCCCCCAGATCTTGGCTTCGCGATGGCGGCGGCTCTGGAAGGTTTCGCGTACCGTGGCTTATTCGTCTCGACGTTTTAGGTCAGGGAGCTTATATAGGCGAAAGGGGAGCCTCGGAGGGGCCCTGGTGGGGCCAGACAACAGGCGGCGCACCCCCCTCCCCTCTGCCGCGCGCCACCATGTGTGGTGGGCCTGTGGCCCCCTCTGCTGACTCTCGGGTGTTGGAGGCTTCCGGTGAAAATAGTCTTGGGCGTTGATTTCGTCCGATTCCGAGAATATTTCCTTACTAGGATTTCTGAAACCAAAAACAACAGAAAACAGGAACTGGCACTTCGGCATCTCGTCAATAGGTTAGTTCCGGAAAACGCATCAAAACGATATAAAGTGTGAACAAAACATGTAGGTATTGTCATAAAACAAGCATGGAACATCAGAAATTATAGATACGTTTGAGACGTATCAGCATCCCCAAGCTTAGTTCCTACTCGTCCTCGAGTAGGTAAACGATAACACAAATAATTTCTGAGGTGACATGCTACCATCATAATCTTGATCAACATTATTGTAAAGCATATGACATGAATGAAGTGATTCAAAGCAATGATCTATAGTTTGACAAATAGATGACATATAGCAAAACTTTTCATGAATAGTACTTTCAAGACAAGCATCAAAAAGTCTTGCATAAGAGTTAACTCATAAAGCAATAAGTTCAAAGTAAAGGCATCGAAGCAACACAAAGGAAGATATAAGTTTCAGCAATTGCTTTCAACTTTCAACATGCATATCTCATGGATAATTGTCAACATAGAGTAATATGATGAATGCAAATAAGCAAGTATGTAAGAATCAATGCATAGTTGACACAAGTGTTTGCTTCTAAGATGGAAGGAAGTAGGTAAACTGACTCAACAATAAAGTAAAAGATAGGCCCTTCGCAGAGGGAAGCAGGGATTAAATCATGTGCTAGAGCTTTTCAAGTTTTGAAATCATATAGAGAGCATAAAAGTAAAGTTTTGAGAGGTGTTTGTTGTTGTCAACGAATGGTAATGGGTACTCTAACTACCTTATCAACCAGACTTTCAAGAGCGGCTCCCATGAAGGACGTTATCTCTACCAGCAAGGTAGATCATCCATCTTCTCTTTTGTTTACACATGTACTTTAGTTTTATTTATTAGATGACACTCCCCCAACCTTTGCTTACACAAGCCATGGCTAACCGAATCCTCGGGTGCCTTCCATCATTCACATACCATGGAGGAGTGTCTATTTGCAAATTTAAGTTGCTTACTGATAAATCAGAGCAAAACATGTGAAGAGAATTATTAATGCAAGTTAATTAATTGAGGCTGGGAACCTCATTGCCAACTCTTTTTGCAAAATTATTGGATAAGCGGATGAAGCCACTAGTCCATTGTGAAAGTCTGTCAAAAGTAAATGACAAGATCGAAAGATAAAACACCACATACTTCCTCATGAGCTATAAAACATTGACACAAATAAGAGATAATAGCTTTTGAATTGTTTAAAGGTAGCACATGAAGTATTTACTTGGAATGGCAGGAAATACCACATAGTAGGTAGTTATGGTGGACACAAATGGCATGGGTTTTGGCTCAAGGTGTTTGGATGCACGAGAAGTATTCCCTCTCAGTACAAGGCTTTGGCTAGCAAGGTTGTTTGAAGCAAACACAAGTATGAACCGGTACAGCAAAACTTACATAAGAACATATTGCAAGCATTATAAGACTCTACACTGTCTTCCTTGTTGCTCAAACACTTTTACCAGAAAATATCTAGACCTTAGAGAGACCAATCATGCAAACCAAATTTCAACAAGCTCTACGGTAGTTCTCCACTACTAGATTTAACTACATGATGCAAGAGCTTAAACATGATATATGAGAGCTCAAAACAATTGCCAAGTATCAAATTATTCAAGACCATATGAAGCATTTTCTGATTCCAACAAAATATCAACAAGTGAAGCGATCAACTTTCGCCCTTGAACATTAAAAGCTAAGAACACATGTGTTCATATGAACCAGCGGAGCGTGTCTCTCTCCCACACAAGGATGAACTTATTCAGAGAACTAACAAAACAAAAATAAAAGCACACACAGACGCTCCAAGTAAAATACATAAGATGTGACGGAATAAAAATATAGTTTCACTAAAAGTAACCTGATAAGTTGTCGATGAAGAAGGGGGTGCCTTGGGCATCCCCAAGCTTAGATGCTTGAGTATTCTTAAAATATGCAGGGATGAACCACCGGGGCATCCCCAAGCTTAGACCTTTCACTCTTCTCGATCACATTATATCACCCTCTTCTATTGACCCTTGAAAACTTCTGCCACACCAAACTTCGAGCAAACTCATTAGAGGGTTAGTGCATAATCAAAAATTCACATGTTCAGAGGTGACACAATCATTCTTAACACTTCTGGACATTGCACAAAACTTCTGAAAGTTAATGGAACAAAGAAACTCATTCAACTTAACAAAAGCGGCAATACGAAATAAAAGGCAGAATCTGTCAAAAACAGAACAGTCCGTAAAGACGAACCTGGAAGGGGCACTTAACTTGCTCAAACGGAAAAACTCATAACTAATGAAAGTTGCGTACATATCTGAGGATCACACACGTAAATTTGCAGATTTTTTTGATTTTTTACAGAGACTTCTGCTCAAATTCGTGACAGACAGCAATGCTGTTTCTGCGCAGCAATCCAAATCTAGCATCAACTTTACCATAGAGACTTACTTGGCACAAAAACATGATAAAGAGAGAGTTGCTACAGTAGTAAACAACTTCCAAGACTCAACAAAACAAAAATTGCTGTAGTAAAATAAACATATGGGTTATCTCCCAAGAAGTTCTTTCTTTATAGCCATTAAGATGGGCTCAGCAGTTTTAATGATGCACTCGCAAGAAATAGTATTTGAAGCAAAAGAGAGCATCAAGAGGCAAATTCAAAACACATTTAAGTCTAACATGCTTCCTATGCATAGGAATCTTGTAAATAAACAAGTTCATGAAGAGTATAGTGGCAAGCATAGGAAGACAAAACAAGTGTAGCTTCAAAAATTTCAGCACATAGAGAGGTGTTTTAGTAACATGAAAATTTCTACAACCATATTTTCCTCTCTCATAATAACTTTCAGTAGCATCATGAGCAAACTCAACAATATAACTATCACATAAAGCATTCTTATCATGAGTCTCATGCATAAAATTATTACTCTCCACATAAGCATAATCAATTTTATTAGTTGTAGTGGGAGCAAATTCAACAAAGTAGCTATCATTATTATTCTCATCATCAAATATAGGAGGCAAAGTATCATCAAAGAAAATTTTCTCCTCAATGCTTGGGGGACTAAAAATATCATGCTCATCAAAACTAGCTTCCCCAAGCTTAGAATTTTCCATATCATTAACAACAATGGTGTTCAAAGCGTTCATACTAATATCATTGTTACCAGCATGCAAATAAGATTCCATAGGTTTTTTAATTTTCGCAGCAAACAATCCATGTCTTAACTCAGGAAATAGAATAAGAAGCTCATTGTTGCTTTCCATTATGCCTAACTAGTGTAAACAAGAAACCAAAAGATGCAATTGCAGGATCTAAAGGAAATAGCTTCGAGTACTTACAACGGCGCCGGAAAATAGCTTAGTAGCCGAGATCCGGAGTGTGAGTACCTTTTACCTTTCCTCCCCGGCAACGGCGCCAGAAAATAGCTTGATGTCTACGGGTGCTTCTATTCTTGTAGACAGTGTTGGGCCTCCAAGAGCAGAGGTTTGTAGAACAGCAGCAAGTTTTCCCTTAAGTGGATCACCCAAGGTTTATCGAACTCAGGGAGGAAGAGGTCAAAGATATTCCTCTCAAGCAACCCTGCAATCACGATACAAGAAGTCTCTTGTGTCCCCAACACACCTAATACACTTGTCAGATGTATAGGTGCACTAGTTCGGCGAAGAGATAGTAAAACACAGGTGGTATAGATGGTGGTAATATTGCAGAAAGTAAAGATGCAGTAAAACAGTAAACAAGCGGCGCCAGAAAATAGCTTGCTGGCGTGGGAAGCAATTCTTTGTGATGGAAACAAGGCCTAGGGATCATACTTTCACTAGTGGACACTCTCAACATTGATCACATAATAAATAAGTTCTCTTTCCTTTGTGCTACATATACTCTTGTTGGATGATGAACACCACTAATTGTGTAGGGCTACAAGAGCTCCCTCAAGCCGGAGTTAACAAGCGCCACAACATTCGATATTCATGTTTAAGTAACCTTAGAGTATAATAGATCTTTGCAAAATAGACCGAGTACTAACATAGCATACACACTGTCACCTTTACACTATGAAGGGGGAATAAATCACATCAATACTATCATAGCGATAATCAACTCCATAACCTACAAGAGATTATGATCATAATCTACGACAAGAACTACATGATGCACACACTGTCACCATTACACCATGCAGGAGGAATAGACTACTTTAATAACATCACATGAGTAGCACATAGATAAATAGTGATACAAAACACATTGCAATCATAAAGGGATATAAATAAGCACTTCACTATGCCATTCATAACAGTGAATAAGTATTCTGTGAAATATAGCCTAAGAGACCCACACGGTGCACACATTGTCACCTTTACACACGTGGGACAAGGAGTCTCCGGAGATCACATAAGTAAAACCCACTTGACTAGCATAATGACATCTAGATTACAAGCATCATCATATGAATCTCAATCATGTAAGGCAGCTCATGAGACTATTGTATTGAAGTACATAGGAGAGAGATGAACCACATAGCTACCGGTACAGCCCCGAGCCTCGATGGAGAACTACTCCCTCCTCATGGGAGCAGCAGCGTTGATGAAGATGGCGGTGAAGATGGCAGCGGTGTCGATGGAGAAGCCTTCCGGGGGCACTTCCCCGTCCGGCGGCGTGCCGGAACAGAGAGTCCTGTCCCCCAGATCTTGGCTTCGCGATTGCGGCGGCTCTGGAAGGTTTCGCGTACCGTGGCTTATTCGTCTCGACGTTTTAGGTCAGGGAGCTTATATAGGCGAAAGGGGAGCCTCGGAGGGGCCCTGGTGGGGCCGGACAACGGCGGCGCGCCCCCCCTGGCCGCGCCACCATGTGTGGTGGGCCTGGCCCCCTCTGCGACTCTCGGGTGCTCGGGAGGCTTAGGTGAAAATAGGTGGGCGTTGATTTCGTCCGATTCGAGAATATTTCCTTACTAGGATTTACGAAACCAAAAACAACAGAAAACAGAAGCACTTCGGCATCTCGTCAATAGGTTAGTTCCGGAAAACGCATCAAAACGATATAAAGTGTGAACAAAACATGTAGGTATTGTCATAAAACAAGCATGGAACATCAGAAATTATAGATACGTTTGAGACGTATCAGCATCCCAAGCTTAGTTCCTACTCGTCCTCGAGTAGGTAAACGATAACACAAATAATTTCTGAGGTGACATGCTACCATCATAATCTTGATCAACATTATTGTAAAGCATATGACATGAATGAAGTGATTCAAAGCAATGATCTATAGTTTGACAAATAGATGACATATAGCAAAACTTTTCATGAATAGTACTTTCAAGACAAGCATCAAAAAGTCTTGCATAAGAGTTAACTCATAAAGCAATAAGTTCAAAGTAAAGGCATCGAAGCAACACAAAGGAAGATATAAGTTTCAGCGGTTGCTTTCAACTTTCAACATGCATATCTCATGGATAATTGTCAACATAGAGTAATATGATGAATGCAAATAAGCAAGTATGTAAGAATCAATGCACAGTTGACACAAGTGTTTGCTTCTAAGATGGAAGGAAGTAGGTAAACTGACTCAACAATAAAGTAAAAGATAGGCCCTTCGCAGAGGGAAGCAGGGATTAAATCATGTGCTAGAGCTTTTCAAGTTTTGAAATCATATAGAGAGCATAAAAGTAAAGTTTTGAGAGGTGTTTGTTGTTGTCAACGAATGGTAATGGGTACTCTAACTACCTTATCAACCAGACTTTCAAGAGCGGCTCCCATGAAGGACGTTATCTCTACCAGCAAGGTAGATCATCCATCTTCTCTTTTGTTTACACATGTACTTTAGTTTTATTTATTAGATGACACTCCCCCCAACCTTTGCTTACACAAGCCATGGCTAACCGAATCCTCGGGTGCCTTCCATCATTCACATACCATGGAGGAGTGTCTATTTGCAAATTTAAGTTGCTTACTGATAAATCAGAGCAAAACATGTGAAGAGAATTATTAATGCAAGTTAATTAATTGAGGCTGGGAACCTCATTGCCAGCTCTTTTTGCAAAATTATTGGATAAGCGGATGAAGCCACTAGTCCATTGTGAAAGTCTGTCAAAAGTAAATGACAAGATCGAAAGATAAAACACCACATACTTCCTCATGAGCTATAAAACATTGACACAAATAAGAGATAATAGCTTTTGAATTGTTTAAAGGTAGCACATGAAGTATTTACTTGGAATGGCAGGAAATACCACATAGTAGGTAGTTATGGTGGACACAAATGGCATAGGTTTTGGCTCAAGGTGTTTGGATGCACGAGAAGTATTCCCTCTCAGTACAAGGCTTTGGCTAGCAAGGTTGTTTGAAGCAAACACAAGTATGAACCGGTACAGCAAAACTTACATAAGAACATATTGCAAGCATTATAAGACTCTACACTGTCTTCCTTGTTGCTCAAACACTTTTACCAGAAAATATCTAGACCTTAGAGAGACCAATCATGCAAACCAAATTTCAACAAGCTCTACGGTAGTTCTCCACTACTAGATTTAACTACATGATGCAAGAGCTTAAACATGATATATGAGAGCTCAAAACAATTGCCAAGTATCAAATTATTCAAGACCATATGAAGCATTTTCTGATTCCAACAAAATATCAACAAGTGAAGCGATCAACTTTCGCCCTTGAACATTAAAAGCTAAGAACACATGTGTTCATATGAACCAGCGGAGCGTGTCTCTCTCCCACACAAGGATGAACTTATTCAGAGAACTAACAAAACAAAAATAAAAGCACACACAGACGCTCCAAGTAAAATACATAAGATGTGACGGAATAAAAATATAGTTTCACTAGAAGAAACCTGATAAGTTGTCGATGAAGAAGGGGATGCCTTGGGCATCCCCAAGCTTAGATGCTTGAGTCTTCTTAAAATATGCAGGGATGAACCACCGGGGCATCCCCAAGCTTAGACCTTTCACTCTTCTCGATCACATTATATCACCCTCTTCTATTGACCCTTGAAAACTTCCACACCAAACTTCGAGCAAACTCATTAGAGGGTTAGTGCATAATCAAAAATTCACATGTTCAGAGGTGACACAATCATTCTTAACACTTCTGGACATTGCACAAAACTTCTGAAAGTTAATGGAACAAAGAAACTCATTCAACTTAACAAAAGCGGCAATGCGAAATAAAAGGCAGAATCTGTCAAAAACAGAACAGTCCGTAAAGACGAACCTGGAAGGGGCACTTAACTTGCTCAAACGGAAAAACTCAAAACTAATGAAAGTTGCGTACATATCTGAGGATCACACACGTAAATTTGCATATTTTTTTGATTTTTTTACAGAGACTTCTGCTCAAATTCGTGACAGACAGCAATGCTGTTTCTGCGCAGCAATCCAAATCTAGCATCAACTTCACCATAGAGACTTCACTTGGCACAAAAACATGATAAGGAGAGGTTGCTAAAGTAGTAAACAACTTCCAAGACTCAACAAAACAAAAATTGCTGTAGTAAAATAAACATATGGGTTATCTCCCAAGAAGTTCTTTCTTTATAGCCATTAAGATGGGCTCAGCAGTTTTAATGATGCACTCGCAAGAAATAGTATTTGAAGCAAAAGAGAGCATCAAGAGGCAAATTCAAAACACATTTAAGTCTAACATGCTTCCTATGCATAGGAATCTTGTAAATAAACAAGTTCATGAAGAGTATAGTGGCAAGCATAGGAAGACAAAACAAGTGTAGCTTCAAAAATTTCAGCACATAGAGAGGTGTTTTAGTAACATGAAAATTTCTACAACCATATTTTCCTCTCTCATAATAACTTTCAGTAGCATCATGAGCAAACTCAACAATATAACTATCACATAAAGCATTCTTATCATGAGTCTCATGCATAAAATTATTACTCTCCACATAAGCATAATCAATTTTATTAGTTGTAGTGGGAGCAAATTCAACAAAGTAGCTATCATTATTATTCTCATCATCAAATATAGGAGGAAAAGTATCATCAAAGAAAATTTTCTCCTCAATGCTTGGGGGACTAAAAATATCATGCTCATCAAAACCAGCTTCCCCAAGCTTAGAATTTTCCATATCATTAACAACAATGGTGTTCAAAGCGTTCATACTAATATCATTGTTACCAGCATGCAAATAAGATTCCATAGGTTTTTTAATTTTCGCAGCAAACAATCCATGTCTTAACTCAGGAAATAGAATAAGAAGCTCATTGTTGCTTTCCATTATGCCTAACTAGTGTAAACAAGAAACCAAAAGATGCAATTGCAGGATCTAAAGGAAATAGCTTCGAGTACTTACAACGGCGACGGAAAATAGCTTAGTAGCCGAGATCCGGAGTGTGAGTACCTTTTACCTTTCCTCCCCGGCAACGGCGCCATAAAATAGCTTGATGTCTACGGGTGCTTCTATTCTTGTAGACAATGTTGGGCCTCCAAGAGCAGAGGTTTGTAGAACAGCAGCAAGTTTTCCCTTAAGTGGATCACCCAAGGTTTATCGAACTCAGGGAGGAAGAGGTCAAAGATATCCCTCTCAAGCAACCCTGCAATCACGATACAAGAAGTCTCTTGTGTCCCCAACACACCTAATACACTTGTCAGATGTATAGGTGCACTAGTTCGGCGAAGAGATAGTAAAACACAGGTGGTATAGATGGTGGTAATATTGCAGGAAAGTAAAGATGCAGTAAAACAGTAAACAAGCGGCGCGAAATTGCTGGCGTGGGAAGCAATTCTTTGTGATGGAAACAAGGCCTAGGGATCATACTTTCACTAGTGGACACTCTCAACATTGATCACATAATAAATAAGTTCTCTTTCCTTTGTGCTACATATACTCTTGTTGGATGATGAACACCACTAATTGTGTAGGGCTACAAGAGCTCCCTCAAGCCGGAGTTAACAAGCGCCACAACATTCGATATTCATGTTTAAGTAACCTTAGAGTATAATAGATCTTTGCAAAATAGACCAGTACTAACATAGCATACACACTGTCACCTTTACACTATGAAGGGGGAATAAATCACATCAATACTATCATAGCGATAATCAACTCCATAACCTACAAGAGATTATGATCATAATCTACGACAAGAACTACATGATGCACACACTGTCACCATTACACCATGCAGGAGGAATAGACTACTTTAATAACATCACATGAGTAGCACATAGATAAATAGTGATACAAAACACATTGCAATCATAAAGGGATATAAATAAGCACTTCACTATGCCATTCATAACAGTGAATAAGTATTCTGTGAAATATAGCCTAAGAGACCCACACGGTGCACACACTGTCACCTTTACACACGTGGGACAAGGAGTCTCCGGAGATCACATAAGTAAAACCCACTTGACTAGCATAATGACATCTAGATTACAAGCATCATCATATGAATCTCAATCATGTAAGGCAGCTCATGAGACTATTGTATTGAAGTACATAGGAGAGAGATGAACCACATAGCTACCGGTACAGCCCGGAGCCTCGATGGAGAACTACTCCCTCCTCATGAGACAGCAGCGTTGATGAAGATGGCGGTGAAGATGGCAGCGGTGTCGATGGAGAAGCCTTGGGGCACTTCCCCGTCCCGACGGCGTGCCGGACAGAGACTCCTGTCCCCCAGATCTTGGCTTCGCGATGGCGGCGGCTCTAGAAGGTTTCGCGTACCGTGGCTTATTCGTCTCGACGTTTTAGGTCAGGGAGCTTATATAGGCGAAAGGGGAGCCTCGGAGGGGCCCTGGTGGGGCCAGACAACAGGCCGCCCCCCCCTGGCCGCGCGCCACCATGTGTGGTGGGCCTGTGGCCCCCCTCTGCGACTCTCGGGTGTTCTGGAGGCTTCCGGTGAAAATAGGGTACTGGGCGTTGATTTCGTCGATTCGAGAATATTTCCTTACTAGGATTTAAAACCAAAAACAACAGAAAACAGGAAGTGGCACTTCGGCATCTCGTCAATAGGTTAGTTCGGAAACGCATCAAAACGATATAAAGTGTGAACAAAACATGTAGGTATTGTCATAAAACAAGCATGGAACATCAGAAATTATAGATACGTTTGAGACGTATCAAGAACTACTGTAGAGCTTGTTGAAATTTGGTTTGCATAATTGTTCTCTCTAAGGTCTAGATATTTTCTGGTAAAAGTTTTTGAGCAACAAGGAAGACAGTGTAGAGTCTTATAATGCTTGCAATATGTTCTTATGTAAGTTTTGCTGTACTGGTTCATACTTGTGTTTGCTTCAAACAACCTTGCTAGCCCAAAGCCTTGTACTGAGAGGAAATGCTTCTCGTGCATCCAAAACCTTGAGCCAAAACCTATGCCATTTGTGTCCACCATATCTACCTACTATGTGGTATTTCCTGCCATTCCAAGTAAATACTTCATGTGCTACCTTTAAACAATTCAAAAGCTATTATCTCTTATTTGTGTCAATGTTTTATAGCTCATGAGGAAGTATGTGGTGTTTTATCTTTCGATCTTGTCATTTACTTCGGACAGACTTTCACAATGGACTAGTGGCTCATCCGCTTATCCAATAATTTTGCAAAAAGAGCTGGCAATGGGGTTCCCAGTCCCAATTAATTAACTTGCATTAATAATTCTCTTCACATGTTTTGCTCTGATCTATCAGTAAGCAACTTAAATTTGCAAATAGACACTCCTCCATGGTATGTGAATGTTGGAAGGCACCCGAGGATTCGGTTAGCCATGGCTTGTGTAAACAAAGGTTGGGGGAGTGTCATCTAATAAATAAAACTAAAGTACATGTGTAAACAAAAGAGAAGAGGGATGATCTACCTTGCTGGTAGAGATAACGTCCTTCATGGGAGCCGCTCTTGAAAGTCTGGTTGATAAGGTAGTTAGAGTACCCATTACCATTGGTTGACAACAACAAACACCTCTCAAATTTTACTTTTATGCTCTCTATATGATTTCAAAAATTGAAAAGCTCTAGCACATGATTTAATCCCTGCTTCCCTCTGCGAAGGGCCTTTCTTTTACTTTATGTTGAGTCAGTTTACCCATTTCCTTCCATCTTAGAAGCAAACACTTGTGTCAACTGTGCATTGATTCTTACATACTTGCTTATTTGCATTCATCATATTACTTTATGTTGACAATTATCCATGAGATATGCATGTTGAAAGTTGAAAGCAACTGCTGAAACTTATATCTTCCTTTGTGTTGCTTCGATGCCTTTACTTTGAATTTATTGCTTTATGAGTTAACTCTTATGCAAGACTTTTGATGCTTGTCTTGAAAGTACTATTCATGAAAAGTTTTGCTATATGTTATCTATTTGTTAGCAAACTATAGATCATTGCTTTGAATCACTCCATTCATGTCATATGCTTTACAATAATGTTGATCAAGATTATGATGGTAGCATGTCACTTCAGAAATTATTTGTTGTTATCGTTTACCTACTCGAGGGCGAGTAGGAACTAAGCTTGGGGATGCTTGATACGTCTCAAACGTATCTATAATTTCTGATGTTCCATGCTTGTTTTATGACAATACCTACATGTTTTGTTCACACTTTATATCGTTTTGATGCATTTCCCGAACTAACCTATTGACGAGATGCCGAAGTGCCGGTTCCTTTTGCTGTTTTTGGTTTCAGAAATCCTAGTAAGGAAATATTCTGAATTGGACGAAATCAACGCCCAGCATCTTAGAATTCCACGAAGCTTCCAGGGCAAGAGCCACGAGAGGAGAGCCACGGGGGCACACAGGGCTGGCGCGGCCGAGCTGGGGCTCGCGCCCCCTATTGTGTGGCGGCTCCGTGCCCTCCGACTCCGCCTCTTCGCCTATTTAAGCCTCCCTGACCTAAATCTTCGATACGGAAAAACCACGGTACGAGAAACCTTCCAGAGCCGCCGCCATCGCGAAGCCAAGATCTGTGGGACAGGAGTCTCTGTTCCGGCACGCCGCCGGGACGGGGAAGTGCCCGGAAGGCTTCTCCATCGACACCACCGCCATCTTCATCGCCGCTGCTGTCTCCCATGATGAGGAGGGAGTAGTTCTCCCCGAGGCTAAGGGCTGTACCGGTAGCTATGTGGTTAATCTCTCTCTCTGTACTCCAATACAATGATCTCATGAATTGCTTGCATGATTGAGATCCATATGATGAGCTTTGTATCGCTACTAGTCTATGTGCTACTCATGTGATGTTATTAAAGTAGTCTATTCCTCCTGCATGGTGTAAAGGTGCTAGTGTGTGCACCGTGTGGTTCTTGTCGTAGGCTATGATCATGATCTCTTGTAGGTTGTGGAGTTAATTATCATTATGATAGTATTGATGTGATCTATTCCTCCTTTCATAGTGTAATGTGGACAGTGTGTATGCTATGTTAGTTCTCGGTTTATTTTGCAAAGATCTATTATGCTCTAAGGTTACTTAAATATGAATGCTGAATGTTGTGGCGCTTGTTAACTCCGGCATTGAGGGAGCTCTTGTAGCCCTACGCAACGAATGGTGTTTGTCATCCAACAAAAGAGTGTATGTAGCACAAATGAGGAGAAGTTATTAATTTATTATGTGATCAATGTTGAGAGTGTCCACTAGTGAAAGTATGATCCCTAGGCCTTGTTTCCAATACTGCAAACACCGCTTACTTACTGTTCTATTGCATGTTTACTCGCTGCCATATTTTATTCAGATTGCTATTACCACTCATATACATCCATACTACTTGTATTTCACTATCTCTTCGCCGAACTAGTGCATCTATACATCTGACAATTGTATTAGGTGTGTTGGGGACACAAGAGACTTCTTGTATCGTGATTGCAGGGTTGCTCGAGAGGGATATCTTTGACCTCTTCCTCCCTGAGTTCAACAAACCTTGGGTGATCCACTTAAGGGAAAACTTGCTGCTGTTCTACAAACCTCTGCTCTTGGAGGCCCAACACTGTCTACAGGAAAAGAAGCGTGAGTGGACATCAGTTGTCAATCTCACCGGCTTGTTGAAAACAAATGATTGAACGTATGGTGTGGAGAATGATGTTTGTTTGCGAAGAAAAAAATTGCAGTAGATTGTATTCAGATGTAAAAGAATGGACCGGGGTCCACAGTTCACTAGTTGTGTCTCTCCAATAAGATAAATAGCATGTTGGGTGAACAAATTACAGGTGGGCAATTGACAAATAAAGATTCATATACATATCATGATGATCACTATGAGATTTAATCAGGGCATTACGACAAAGAACATAGACCGCCATCCAGCATGCATCTATGCCTAAAAAGTCCACCTTCGGGTTAGCATCCGCACCCCTTCCAGTATTAAGTTGCAAAAACAGACAATTGCATTAAGTATGGTGCGTAATGTAATCAACACAAATATCCTTAGACAAAGCATCGATGTTTTATCCCTGGTGGCAACAGCACATCCACAACCTTAGAACTTTCTGTCACTGTCCCAGATTCAATGGAGGCATGAACCCACTATCGAGCATAAATACTCCCTCTTGGAGTTACAAGTATCAACTTGGCCAGAGCCTCTACTAGCAACGGAGAGCATGCAAGAACATAAACAACACATATATGATAGATCAATAATCAACTTGACATAGTATTCCATATTCATCGGATCCCACCAAACACAACATGTAGTATTACAAATAGATGATCTTGATCATGTTAGGCAGCTCACAAGATCTAAACATGATAGCACAAGAGGAGAAGACAACCATCTAGCTACTGCTATGGACCCATAGTCCAAGGATGAACTACTCACGCATCAGTCCGGAGGCGGGCATGGTGATGTAGAGCCCTCCGGTGATGATTCCCCTCTCCGGCAGGGTGCGGAGGCGATCTCCAGAATCCCCCGAGATGGGATTGGCGGCGGCGGCGTCTCATTAGCTTTTTCCGTATTGTGGCTCTCGGTACTAGGGTTTTCGCGACGGAGAGTTTAAGTAGGCGGAAGGGCAGAGTCGGAGGGGGCTCGAGGGCCCCACACCATAGGGGGCGCGGGGCCCATGCTGGCCGCGCCGCCCTATGGTTAGGGCACCTCGTGGCCACCGTATCCTCTTCGGTCTCTTTGGGCCTAGGAAAAATAAGACTATGGGCTTTTGTTTCGTCCCATTCAGAAAAATTTCTGTGGATTTACGAAACCAAAAACAGCGAAAACGAGAGCCAGCGCACGGCATCTTGTTAATAGGTTATTCCGGAAAATGCATCAAAACATCATAAAGTGTGAACAAAACATGTAGGTATTGTCATAAAACTAGCATGGAACATAAGAAATTATAGATACGTTGGAGACGTATCAAGCATCCCCAAGCTTAGTTCCTACTCGCCCTCGAGTAGGTAAACGATAACAACAATAATTTCTGAAGTGACATGCTACCAACATAATCTTGATCAACATTATTGTAAAGCATATGAGATGAATGGAGTGATTCGAAGCAATAGATTGCTAACAAAGAGATAATGACTAAACAACTGAATCATATAGCAAAACTTTTCATGAATAGTACTTTCAAGACAAGTATCAAAAAGACTTGCATAAGAGCTAACTCATAAAGCAATAGATTCAAAGTAGAAGGTTTCGAAGCAACACATAGGATGATTAAGTTTCAACAATTGCTTTCAACTTGTAACATGTATATCTCATGGATAATTGTCAACATAAAGTAATATAACAAATGCAATAAGTAAATATGTAAGAATCAATGCACACAGTTGACACAAGTGTTTGCTTCTAAGATAGAAAGAAGTAGGTAAACTGACTCAACATAAAGTAAAAGAAAGGCCCTTCGCAGAGGGAAGCATGGATTACTATTTTTGTGCTAGAGCTTTTATTTTGAAAACATAGAAACAATTTTGTCAACGGTAGTAATAATTCATATGTGTTATGCATAAAACTTCCTACAAGTTGCAAGCCTCATGCATCGAATACCAATAGTGCCCGCACCTTGTCCTAATTAGCTTGGATTTACATGGATTATCATTGCATAACATATGTTTCAACCAAGTGTCACAAAGGGGTACCTCTATGCCGCCTGTACAAAGGTCCAAGGAGATAAATCGCATTTGATTTCTCGTTTTTGATAGATCTCAACTAAGGACATCCATACCGGGACAACATAGAAAACAGATAATGGACTCCTCTTTAATGCATAAGCATTCAACAACAGATAATATTCTCATAAGAGATTGAGGATTAATGTCCAAACTGAAAACTTCCACCATGATACATGGCTTTGGTTAGCGGCCCAATGTTCTTCTCTAACAATATGCATACTCAAACCATTTGATCATGATAAATCACCCTTACTTCAGACAAGACGAACATGCATAGCAACTCACATGATATTCAACAAAGGTGTAAAGAGTTGATGGCGTCCCCAGAAACATGGTTACCGCTCAACAAGCAACTTATAAGAACTAAGATACATAGCTACATATTTATTACCACAATAGTTTTTAAGCTATTTTCCCATGAGCTATATATTGTAAAGACAAAGAAATGAAATTTTAAAGGTAGCACGCAAGTAATTTACTTTGGAATGGCAGAAAAATACCACATATAGGTAGTTATGGTGGACACAAATGGCATGGGTTTTGGCTCAAGGTGTTTGGATGCACGAGAAGCATTTCCTCTCAGTACAAGGCTTTGGCTAGCAAGGTTGTTTGAAGCAAACACAAGTATGAACAGGTACAGCAAAAACTTACACAATAACATATTGCAACCATTATAAGACTCTACACTGTCTTCCTTGTTGTTGTTATCACCAGAATTTGACCAAGTCAGAGGTGGGCCGCGATCAAGATAAACTTGAAGATATATACGTGGAAGGAATATGTGAATCGGCCTTGTGTACCAAGTTTGGGCTAGTGCGCCCTTGTATCTGTACCATATTAGATTACGTATCGGTTAAGAGTTAGAGTTTTACCCGTGCACGGTTAGGTGCACGCCCACATTAGAAAGTCCCTTGGACTATAAATATGTATCTAGGGTTTATGGAATAAACAACAACCAACGTTCAACACAAACCAATCTCGGCGCATCGCCAACCCCTTCGTCTCGAGGGTTTCTCCGGTAAGCACCATGCTGCCTAGATCGCATCTTGCGATCTAGGCAGCACGAGCCTGCCTACGTTGTTCATGCGTTGCTCGTACTGAAGCCTTTTTGATGGCGAGCAACGTAGTTATCATAGATGTGTTAGGGTTAGCATTGTTCCTAGTATCATATGCTGTCGTAGTGCAACCCTTGCGCATCTAGCCGTCCTTGTACCTCATCACGGGTGCAGGGGCGGCACCCCGCTTGATCGTTATTTAGTAGATCTGATCCGTTACGGTTGCTCCTTGATTCATCAAGGATTAGTTTAACATCTGCAATAGTTAGGCCTTACAAAGGGTTGGAGGATCCAGCGGCGTGTAGGGTGTAGTTTGCTGGCCCTAGACAGGATGTTCCGAGGATCAACCTCGTGTTGGTTTTTAGGCCTTGTCTAGGATTGGCTTACGATCACCGTGCGCGGGCGCGAGGCCCAATCGTGAGTAGGATGATCCGATTATGCGGTGAAAACCCTAAATCGTCGTGGATCTCATATGCTTTATCTTGATCAAGCAGGACCACCATATATTCGGCCACCTTGGACGAATCATGGGTGGATCGGCTCCATGAGCCGATTCACGGGATAACCTGAGAGCCGATCGAGGCTCGTATTTAACGTGTACGTGTGTGCCCTGCAGGAAACTAAGCGAGGCATCATCCACACCTTCCTGACCAGGTATAGGTCAGGTGGCACGCCCTTGCAATTTGCATCGGCGCGCGACCAGGAGGCTTTGCGGGCCGTCGCTCTGAGGGACTGGGGCCAGCCGCAGCCCTAGTTGTTCCCGGCTCTACGGTGTTGACCAGTCGCTGCCCGCCGGTGGGTTTCTGACGTCAACACATTCTGGCACGCCCGGTGGGACCATCTTCAACATCAACCACATCGCCGTCTACATCGGAGATGGCGGAAGAAACTCCGGTCACTTACGAGGATCTCAATGGCGAGCTCAAGAAGAAGTATGACGAGGTCAAGGTCCTCCTCGAAGCCGACCTCATCGGCTCTTTCCACAGGACCCGCTCCCATGGCATCAGATGGAAGGGGTTCTCACCTGAAGGCGCGCTTGATGGAGTGGACCTATCCACCCCGTCAGAAGAACGCACCAGGTCGCTGCGTCAGGAGATCAACTTCATGGTGGCTCATTCGCTGCACCGCCATTCTGAGAGCCTGGTGAATACGTTGGAGCGCGTCGCTGCCGCGTGATCCGGAGATCATGAGCCGCCGGTACTCTCCGTCGAGGACCAGCTCTGGGACTCACCAACGAAGTGCCACTCCGATCCCGTCCATTGCCGTTCGCGTTGGCAGCGCCGAAGCGCCGAACTCATCGGCCTCGTCGTCTACAAGATTGGTGGTGACCCCAGTGACTACCAATTCCTACATGACGCGCCCAAGGAGATCCCGCACGGATACGCGTGCGCATACGTGCCAGACTGCAGCACCTGGGCACTCTCGAACCAGGTTGCAACAGCGGGGACTTCTGGAACAACAGGAGGAACGTCGGAGGCAGACCGAGAAGCAGACGTGGCTAGCTAAATACGCCACCCCGACAAAACTCCAGAGCCCAGCTCCTGCAGTTGGCTCAGAACCGGAAAAACAAGCATGGCTGGTTAAGTATGCCACCCCGGCGAATCTTCAAGGTTCGGCACCTTCAGCCATCACCGCGGATCAGATTTGTACGATTCTGAAAGATCAGTTCGGCATGATGCCGAAAAGGAAGACGATCGGCTATACCAAGCCGTACCCCAACGAGTACGAATTGATCCCGCTACCACCCAAATATCGGCTCCCGGACTTCACAAAGTTCAGCGGATCAGATGGTTCCAGCTCCATCGAGCATGTGAGCCGATATTTGGCACAGCTGGGCATGATCTCAGCGTCAGACGAGCTGCGCGTGAGGTACTTCTCACAGTCCCTCACAGGATCGGCTTTCGGTTGGTACACGTCGCTGCCACCGAACTCAGTCCAGACTTGGAAGCAGTTGGAAGAACGGTTCCATGAGCAATATCACTCAGAGGCTTCCGAGGCTGGCATTGCCGATTTGGCACAAGTACGACAGAAGCGCGGGGAAACAGTGTCGGAATACATCCAGCGCTTCAGGACCGTTAGGAACCGATGCTATTCGGTTCACGTAAGCGAAAAAGAAGCAGTCGAGTTGGCGGTGGTGGGTCTATCATCATCGATCAAGGACGTGGCCTCCCAAGCGGACTACCCTTCATTAGCACACATGGTGCAGAAGCTGTCAGCGTATGAACAGCGCCACCCAGATGTCTACCAGGACAAATTCAAGCGCGTGGTTACCATGGTTGACGCAGGCGAAGATGAAGGTGCTACGGGAGAACAAGAGGTCGCAGTGGCTGAGTGGACTCGAGCTGCAGGCCCAGTAACCTGCAAATGGGTGAAGCCACCGGGGCCTCCAAGAGGGTTCGACTTCGACGTGACGAAAACCGAGCAGATTTTCGATCTCTTACTCGCGGAGAAGCATATAAAGATACCCGAAGGCCACAAGGTCCCTACGGTGCAAGAGCTGAACGGAAAGCCATACTGCAAGTGGCATAACACGTTCACCCACACCACTAACGACTGCAGGGTGTGGCGTCAGCAGATCCAAATGGCAATAGAAAATGGGCGACTAATTTTTAACCAGTATGCCATGAAGGTCGACACACACCCCTTCCCCGCCGTCAACATGGTGGAGTTTACCCACCTCGGAGGGTGCCCGCCAGGTTTCTCAGCCAACATCAACATGGTAGAGCTTGGACACCACTCTGAGAAGGACGGGGATGAGGGCAGCTGCTCTCAGAGCAAAGACACAGAGGGGGCCGCTCCATGCGATCGGCTCCGTCAAGATGGCAAGCGCTACGTCACGGAGGGAGAAGTGAAGAACATAAGATATCAGCGACCCCTCTCTGATCACCTCCTCAACAAGTATGTGAGTCGGTATGACCAACGCCGGCGACACGGCGACGATGATGAAAGAGATCGTCTGGCCAGAAACGACAGAAGGCATCGTCGGCATAATCACGATGAGGAGCGACAGGAGCGCCACGCCAGGGAGCAAGACGACACGGGCAGGCATTGGGACTGCCCCTTCTTCAGACTTGCTGGGATTCAGGAATGAGCCGATTGCCTACGATTGGCAATTGCCCAGAATGCAATCGTAAGAAGAAGGAGGCAGCCAACGTGTCCGTGTTCGAGCGCTTAGGGCCTCTCCCACCACAAAGCAGACGTGCTGAGACCCCTCGGTTGGAAGATCTCGAGGATTCGGAAGACGAGGGGGAAGACGAAGAAGACAGGTACCACCGTCCAAGGTGGTGCCCTGATGGTCTCAGCCATTCACAAAAGCGCAGGGTTCAGCGATTGCGCGGTCTGGAGGAAGCCGAAAGGTTATACTTGCATACGCTGAGGAAGGCACGGCCTGATCTGGCTGCGAAAGTCCAGCGAACCCTGGATGAAGAGGTGCTGAAAGAGTGGCGCCCCAAGCAAAGGAAAGCCGATGATGAAACATCGGCTGGCACAAACATGGTGCTCGTTCGTCCGGCGAAGTGTAGAGCTCCACGATTACACGATGCACCCGAGGTGGACAACAGCAAGCGCACCAACGTGATAAAGTCAGAGATTGGGCTGGTTTTATCCACCGGCCTGGACGAGTAACAAGAGCATGTCAATAAGCAAAGGTGGCGAGGCTGATCCTTGCGATCGGCCCCCCAAAAAATTTATGAAGGGACATTACAAAACCTTCACTGAGCAAGCAACGTGGAGGCCGATTCCAGCAATCGGCCAAGATTATCCTCACCATCTATTTTGCCTGGGATCAACGTTTGACCCAACAGGGACTACCTGAAGAGCCGATACCATCAATTCTCTTGACAGAATCGGCTCGGGGGGGCACCTAGGTGGATAAAACATGAGGATATGAGATAATACTATCAAGTATGGGGGCCGATACACAAATCGGCCTAAAAATTTTTGAGCACAGCCGATGCAGCAGACATCGACTTAAGGATATGAAAGCCGATGCAGGGCCATCGACTCAAGAGGTGTAACTGTCAGGGACCAATGGAAAGTTGGAGTAACTCGGGGGGGGATCGCCTTGAGACATCGGCGTTTTGGAGAGCCGATTTTGCTGAAATCGGCTAACATGGCCCTACAGTGGGGAATCTGACGATGGCTCGTTCGGCTGGTCCACTTTTATCCTCGCCCTGATTAAGGCTCGGGGGGCAGCAGACCTGGTAAGAGCCAATTGGGATGTCATCGGCTGATCTTCCGTTGCTACCTTCTTCATAAAATGATGAGCGATCACTAAAGAGGGTCGTTGAAACTAGCGGAAGAAATTTAAGGGCTCTCCTGAGGATTCCACATTATCTACCAGTTAGAAGATCATCAGTTGAGGGATACTGAAGGATGAAGGATCGATGCATTGCTATTGGCTCATTGAAAAGCGGTTTGAGGAAATCGGCAAGATCAAATTGGGGAAGCTCCTTCATTGATAGACATGATTTCTTACAAAGGAGGAACCGATTACTCAAAGAAAGAAGAACAAAGAAGGGTCTATTGACCCATCTACTACTGCTAGGCCTATGCTAGTAGATCCTAATCTACGGGCCATCACTGCCCTCGTCGTCGTCCTCGGAACCCTCATCGGCACTGCTGCCGATGGGCTCCTCGTCGCTACTCCCATAGCCCTCTACGGGAGCTTCATCCCCGTCTTCATCGTCGCTGCTGTCGTCGTCCCACCACATGCGGAGGCGCTTCGCCGGCGGATAGCCCTCAAGGGAGTCGTCGTCATCGTCGTCATCCACCTCTTCCTCCTCTTCAGAGGTGGGGCAGCCTTCCCAGAGGTCGTCCTCGCTTTCCGGCTCCAGTTCCTCGTCGACAAGGAACTGAAGATTTTCATCCCCGCTGGTCAGGGACTGGTCGTCTTCAGACCAGACGGAGGAGGCGTGGTCCTCCAGGGCACGGATGTCCGGCGGCGTCTCGCGGGAGGAGGAGGACCCATAGGAAAGCTCGGAGGAGGAAGAAGACATGGTGGTGCAGGAGGATTTTGTGGGTGCTAATGCGAGGAAGATGAAGGAGGAGCAGGCTGTTTAGAACGGCTAAATAGAAGGGATGTGAGGGAGATTTAATGCCACAGCAGTTTCCGAGGAGGTGATGCCTAGCAGGAAAAATTTTCGGACGCGTGGAGAAGTGGAAGGGGCAAGGCATCATGATGAGGGATTCTGCGGTGATTTCTGCTCTGCCACGACATGACCCGACGGAAGGAAGCATAATGATTTTGGAAATGTCATTTCCAAAACCAGGGGGGCATGTGTTATCACCAGAATTTGACCAAGTCAGAGGTGGGCCGCGATCAAGATAAACTTGAAGATATATACGTGGAAGGAATATGTGAATCGGCCTTGTGTACCAAGTTTGGGCTAGTGCGCCCTTGTATCTGTACCATATTAGATTACGTATCGGTTAAGAGTTAGAATTTTACCCGTGCACGGTTGGGTGCACGCCGCATTAGAAAGTCCCTTGGACTATAAATATGTATCTAGGGTTTATGGAATAAACAACAACCAACGTTCAACACAAACCAATCTCGGCGCATCGCCAACCTTCGTCTCGAGGGTTTCTCCGGTAAGCACCATGCTGCCTAGATCGCATCTTGCGATCTAGGCGACCTTTTGCCTACGTTGTTCATGCGTTGCTCGTGTTGAAGCCTTTTTGATGGCGAGCAACGTAGTTATCATAGATGTGTTAGGGTTAGCATTGTTCCTAGTATCTTGTCGTAGTGCAACCCTTGCGCATCTAGCCGTCCTGTACCTCATCACGGGTGCAGGGGCGGCACCCCGCTTGATCGTTATTTAGTAGATCTGATCCGTTACGGTTGCTCCTTGATTCATCAAGGATTAGTTTAACATACGCAATAGTTAGGCCTTACAAAGGGTTGGAGGATCCAGCGGCGTGTAGGGTGTAGTTTGCTGGCCCTAGACAGGATGTTCCGAGGATCAACCTCGTGTTGGTTTTTAGGCCTTGTCTAGGATTGGCTTACGATCACCGTGCGTGGCGCGAGGCCCAATCCGATTATGCGGTGAAAACCCTAAATCGTCGTGGATCTCATATGCTTTATCTTGATCAAGCAGGACCACCATATATTCGGCCACCTTGGACGAATCATGGGTGGATCGGCTCCATGAGCCGATTCACTAACCTGAGAGCCGATCGAGGCTCGTATTTAACGTGTACGTGTGTGCCCTGCAGGAAACTAAGCGAGGCATCATCCACACCTTCCTGACCAGGTATAGGTCAGTGTTATCACCAGAATTTGACCGAGCCAGAGGTGGGCCGCGATCGAGATGGACGTGAAGATTATACATGGAGGAAATACGTGAATCGGCCTTTTATACCAAGTTGGGCTAAACTGCCCGTGTATCTGTAACATATTAGATCGCATCTCAGTTTAGAAGTTAGAATCTATCTCGTGCACGGTTTAGTGCACGCCCACATTAGAAAGTCCCCTGGACTATAAATATGTACCTAGGGTTTATGGAAAAAACAACAACCAACGTTCAACACAAACCAATCTCGGCGCATCGCCAACCCCTTCGTCTCAAGGGTTTCTCCGGTAAGCACCATGCTGCCTAGATCGCATCTCGCGATCTAGGCAGCACGAGCCTGCCCCGTTGTTCATGCGTTGCTCGTGCTGAAGCCTTTTTGATGGCGAGCAACGTAGTTATCATAGATGTGTTAGGGTTAGCATTGTTCTTAGTATCATATGATGTCGTAGTGCAACCCTTGCGCATCTAGCCGTCCTTGTACCTCATCATGGGTGCAGGGGCGGCACCCCGCTTGATCGTTATTTAGTAGATCTGATCCGTTACGATCGCTCCTTGATTTATCAAGGATTAGTTTAATATCTGCAATAGTTAGGCCTTACAAAGGGTTGGAGGATCCAGCGGCGTGTAGGGTGTAGTTTGCTGCCCTAGACAGGATGTTTCGAGGATCAACCTCGTGTTGGTTTTTAGGCCTTGTCTAGGGCTGGCTTACTCACCGTGCGTGCGCGCGAGGCCCAATCGTGAGTAGGATGATCGATTATGCGGTGAAAACCCCGATCGTCGTGGATCTCATATGCTTTATCTTGATCAAGCAGGACCACCATATATTCGGCCACCTTGGACGAATCATGGGTGGATCGGCTCCATGAGCCGATTCACAGGATAACCTGAGAGCCGATCGAGGCTCGTATTTAACGTGTACGTGTGTGCCCTGCAGGAAACTAAGCGAGGCATCATCCACACCTTCCTGACCAGGTATAGGTCAGGTGGCACGCCCTTGCAATTTGCATCGGCGCGCGACCAGGAGGCTTTGCGGGCCGTCGCTGAGGGGCTGGGGCCAGCCGCAGCCCTAGTTGTTCCGGCTCTACGGTGTTGACCGATCCACGCCGCCGGTGGGTTTAAGCGTCAACACATTCGCACGCCCGGTGGGACACATCTTCAACGACAACCACCTCGCCATCCACATCAGAGATGGCGGAAGAAACTCCGGTCACGTACGAGGAGCTCTCTGGCGAGCTCAAGAAGAAGTATGACGAGGTCAAAGCCTTCCTCGAAGCCGACCTAATCGGCTCTTTCCACAGGACCCGTTCCCATGGCATCAGATGGAAGGGGTTCTCACCTGGCGCGCTTGATGGAGTGGACCTGTCCACCCCGTCAGAAGAACGCACCAGGTCGCTGCGTCAGGAGATCAACTTCATGGTGGCTCATTCGCTGCACCGCCATTCTGAGAGCCTGGTGAATACGTTGGAGCGCGTCGCTCTGCGCGTGATCCAGGAGATCATGAGCCATCAGTACTCTCCGTCAGGACCAGCCCTAGGGACTCACCAAGGGGAATTGCTACTCCAGTCCCGTCCACCGCTGCCGTTCGCGTTGGCAGCGCCCGAAGCGCCGAACTCATCGGCCTATGTCGTCTACAAGATTGGTGGTGACCCCAGTGACTACCAATTCCTACATGACGCGCCCAAGGAAATCCCGCACGGATACGCATGCGCATACGTGCCAGACTGCAGCACCTGGGCACCCTCGAACCAGGTTGCTACAGCAGGGACTTCTGGGGCAACAGGAGGAACGTCGGAGGCAGACCCTGAGAAGCAAACGTGGCTAGCTAAATACGCCACCCCGACAAAACTCCCGAGCCCAGCTCCTGCAGTTGGCTCAGAACCAGAAAAACAAGCATGGCTGGTTAAGTACGCCACTCCGACGAATCTTCAGGGTTCGGCACCTGCAGCCATCACCGCGGATCAGATTTGTACGATCCTGAAAGATCAGTTCGGCATGATGCCGAAAAGGAAGACGATCGGCTATACCAAGCCGTACCCCCGAGTACGAGTTCCCGCTACCACCCAAATATCGGCTCCCGGACTTCACAAAGTTCAGCGGATCAGATGGTTCCAGCTCCATCGAGCATGTGAGCGATATTTGGCGCAGCTGGGCATGATCTCGCGTCAGACGAGCTGCGCGTGAGGTACTTCTCACAGTCCCTCACAGGATCGGCTTTTGGTTGGTACACGTCGCTGCCACCGAACTCAGTCCAGACTTGGAAGCAGTGGAAGAACGGTTCCATGAACAATATCACTCAGAGGCTTCGAGGCTGGCATTGCCGATCTAGCACAAGTACGACAGAAGCGCGGGAAACGGTGTCAGAATACATCCAGCGCTTCAGGACCGTTAGGAACCGATGCTATTCGGTTCACGTAAGCGAAAAAGAAGCAGTCGAGTTGGCGGTGGTGGGTCTATCATCATCGATCAAGGACGTGGCCTCCCAAGCGGACTACCCGTCATTAGCGCACATGGTGCAGAAGCTGTCAGCGTATGAACAGCGCCACCCAGATGTCTACCAGGACAAGTTCAAGCGTGTGGTTACCATGGTTGACGCAGGCGAAGACGAAGTCGCTACGGGAGAACAAGAGGTTGCGGTGGCCGAGTGGACTCGAGCGGCAGGCCCCGATAACCTGCAAATGGGTGAAGCCACCAGGACCTCCAAGAGGGTTCGACTTCGACGTGACGAAAACGAGCAGATTTTCGATCTCTTACTCGCGGAGAAGCATATAAAGATTCCCGAAGGCCACAAAGTTCCCACGGTGCAAGAGCTGAACGGAAAGCCATACTGCAAGTGGCATAACACGTTCACCCACACCACTAACGACTGCAGGGTGTGGCGTCAGCAGATCCAGATGGCAATAGAAAATGGGCGACTAATTTTTAACCAGTATGCCATGAAGGTCGACACACACCCCTTCCCCGCCGTCAACATGGTGGAGTTTGCCCACCTTGGAGGGTGCCAGCCTGATTTCTCAGCCAACATCAACATGGTAGAGCTTGGACACCGCTCTGAGAAGGACGGGGATGAGGACAGCTGCTCTCAGAGCAAGGACACAGAGGGGGCCGCTCCATGCGATCGGCTCCGTCAAGATGGCAAGCGCTACGTCACAGAGGGGGAAGTGAAGAACATAAGATATCAACGACCCCTCTCTGATCACCTCCTCAATAAGTATGTGAGTCGGTATGATCAACGCCGGCGACACGGCGACGATGATGAAAGAGGTCGTCTGGCCAGAAACGACAGAAGACATCGTCGGCATAATCACGATGAGGAGCGACAGGAGCGCCACGCAAGGGAGCAAGACGACACGGGCAGGCATTGGGACTGCCCCTTCTTCAGACACTGCTGGGATTCAGGAATGAGCCGATTACCAACAATCGGCAACTGCCCAGAATGCAACCAGAAAAAGAAGGAGGCAGCCAACGTGTCTGTGTTCGAGCGCTTAGGGCCTCTCCCACCACAAAACAGACGTGCTGAGACCCCTCTGTTGGAAGATCTCGAGGATTCGGAAGACGAGGGGGAAGAGAAGACAGGTGTCACCGTCCAAGATGGTGCCCTGATGGTCTCAGCCATTCGCAAAAGCGCAGGGTTCAGCGATTACGCGGACTGGAGGAAGCTGAAAGGTTATACTTGCATACGCTGAGGAAGGCACGGCCTGATTTGGCTGCAAAAGTCCAAAGGACCCTGGATGAAGAGGGACTGCCAAAGAAAAGAATGGCGCCCCAGGCAAAGGAAAGCCGATGATGAAACATCGGCTGGCACAACCATGGTGCTCGTTCGTCCGGCGAGGTGTAGACCTCCACGATCACACGTTGCACCCAAGGTGGACATCAGCAAGCGCTCCAACGTGATAAAATCGGAGATTGGGCTGGTTTTATCCACCGACATGGACGAGTAGCAAGACTACGTCAATAAGCAAAGGTGGCGAGGCTGATCCTTGCGATCGGCCCTCCAAAAATTTATGAAGGGACATTACAAGACCTTCAGAGCAAGCGATGTGGAGGCGATTCCAGCAATCGGCCGAAATTATCCTCACCATCTGTTCTACAGGATCGGCGTTTGACCCACAGGGACTACTTGAAGAGCCGATACCATCAACTCTCTTGACAGAATCGGCTCGGGGCACCTAGATGGATAAAACACGGATATACTATCAAGTGTGGGGGCCGATACACAAATCGGCCTAAAATTTTCACAGCCGATGCAAGGGCATCGACTTTAGAATTGAGAAGTAGCCGATGCGCGGCCATCGACTCAAGAGATAAACTGTTACGATCAGAAGGTCAATGGAGCACGAAGGGGGATTTTAATGGAAGAACTCCTCAATGGAGTAATTTAAGGGCTCGGATCCTCTCTTCAAGAGCAGCCTGGACGTGCAGATCAGGTCGAGGATGGATCGCATTAGATCCGCCAAAGGAAAGGAGCCGATCTGACCAGCAGGGCGCTAGGAGCGGACTGAAGAAACTCGGGGGGCAGCCCACCTTGAAGGCTCTCTGCAAGCCGATTTATGTGCAAATCGGCTGGCTCTGCATGATCAAGCCCAGGCTAATTCAGCTAAGTTACGCGTCCTCGTTTCTGTTTTTGCCTTGGTTAAGGCTCGGGGGGCAGCAGGCCTGGTAAGAGCCAATTGGGATGTCATCGGCTGATCTTCCGTTGCTACCTTCTTCATAAAATGATGAGCGATCACTAAAGAGGGTCGTTGAAACTAGCGGAAGAAATTTAAGGGCTCTCCTGAGGATTCCACATTATCTACCAGTTAGAAGATCATCAGTTGAGGGATACTGAAGGATGAAGGATCGATGCATTGCTATTGGCTCATTGAAAAGCGGTTTGAGGAAATCGGCAAGATCAAATTGGGGAAGCTCCTTCATTGATAGACATGATTTCTTACAAAGGAGGAACCGATTACTCAAAGAAAGAAGAACAAAAGAAGGGTCTATTGACCCATCTACTACTGCTAGGCCTATGCTAGTAGATCTAATCTACGGGCCGTCACTGCCCTCGTCGTCATCCTCGGAACCCTCATCGGCACTGCTGCCGATGGGCTCCTCGTCGCTACTCCCATAGCCCTCTACGGGAGCTTCATCCCCGTCTTCATCGTCGCTGCTGTCGTCGTCCCACCACATGCGGAGGCGCTTCGCCGGCGGATAACCCTCAAGGGAGTCGTCGTCATCGTCGTCATCCGCCTCTTCCTCCTCTTCAGAGGTGGGGGAGCCTTCCTAGAGGTCGTCCTCGCTTTCCGGCTCCGGTTCCTCGTTGACAAGGAACTGAAGATTTTCATCCCCGCTGGTCAGGGGCTGGTCGTCTTCAGACCAGGCGGAGGAGGCGTGGTCCTCCAGGTCCCATTCTTCCGGGGCACGGACGTCCGGCGGCGTCTCGCGGGAGGAGGAGGACCCATAGGAAAGCTCGGAGGAGGAAGAAGACATGGTGGTGCAGGAAGATTTTGTGGGTGCTAATGCGAGGAAGATGAAAAAGGAGCAAGCTGTTTAGAACGGCTAAATAGAAGGGATGTGAGGGAGATTTAATGCCACAGCAGTTTCCGAGGAGGTGATGCCTAGCAGGAAAAAATTTCGGACGCGTGGAGAAGTGAAAGGGGTAAGGTGTCATGATGAGGGATTCTGCGGTGATTTCTGCTCTGCCACGACATGACCCTACGAGGGAAAAGTATAATGATTTTGGAAATGTCATTTCCAAAACCAGGGGGGCATGTGTTATCACCAGAATTTGACCGAGCCAGAGGTGGGCCGCGATCGAGATGGACGTGAAGATTATACATGGAGGAAATACGTGAATCGGCCTTTTATACCAAGTTGGGCTAAACTGCCCGTGTATCTGTAACATATTAGATCGCATCTCAGTTTAGAAGTTAGAATCTATCTCGTGCACGGTTTAGTGCACGCCCACATTAGAAAGTCCCCTGGACTATAAATATGTACCTAGGGTTTATGGAAAAAACAACAACCAACGTTCAACACAAACCAATCTCGGCGCATCGCCAACCCCTTCGTCTCAAGGGTTTCTCCGGTAAGCACCATGCTGCCTAGATCGCATCTCGCGATCTAGGCAGCACGAGCCTGCCCACGTTGTTCATGCGTTGCTCGTGCTGAAGCCTTTTTGATGGCGAGCAACGTAGTTATCATAGATGTGTTAGGGTTAGCATTGTTCTTAGTATCATATGCTGTCGTAGTGCAACCCTTGCGCATCTAGCCGTCCTGTACCTCATCATGGGTGCAGGGGCGGCACCCTTGATCGTTATTTAGTAGATCTGATCCGTTACGATCGCTCCTTGATTTATCAAGGATTAGTTTAATATCTGCAATAGTTAGGCCTTACAAAGGGTTGGAGGATCCGGCGGCGTGTAGGGTGTAGTTTTGGCCCTAGACAGGATGTTCGGATCAACCTCGTGTTGGTTTTTAGGCCTTGTCTAGGGCTGGCTTACGATCACCGTGCGTGTGCGCGAGGCCCAATCGTGAGTAGGATGATCCGATTATGCGGTGAAAACCCCAGATCGTCGTGGATCTCATATGCTTTATCTTGATCAAGCAGGACCACCATATATTCGGCCACCTTGGACGAATCATGGGTGGATCGGCTCCATGAGCCGATTCACGGGATAACCGAGAGCCGATCGAGGCTCGTATTTAACGTGTGCGTGTGTGCCTGCAGGAAACTAAGCGAGGCATCATCCACACCTTCCTAACCAGGTATAGGTCGGTGGCACGCCCTTGCAATTTGCATCGGCGCGCGACCGGGAGGCTTTGCGGGCCGTCGCTCGGAGGGCCAGGGCCAGCCGCAGCCTAGTTGTTCCGGCTCTACGGTGTTGACCGATCCTTGCCCCGCGGTGGGTTTACGCGTCAAGGTCGGTGGCACGCCCTTGCAATTTGCATCGGCGCGACCAGGAGGCTTTGCGGGCCGTCGCTCTGAGGGACTGGGCCAGCCGCAGCCCTAGTTGTTCCCGGCTCTACGGTGTTGACCAGTCGCTGCCCGCCGGTGGGTTTCAACACAAACCAATCTCGGCGCATCGCCAACCCCTTCGTCTCGAGGGTTTCTCCGGTAAGCACCATGCTGCCTAGATCGCATCTTGCGATCTAGGCAGCACGAGCCTGCCTACGTTGTTCATGCGTTGCTCGTGCTGAAGCCTTTTTGATGGCGAGCAACGTAGTTATCATAGATGTGTTAGGGTTAGCATTGTTCTTAGTATCATATGCTGTCGTAGTGCAACCCTTGCGCATCTAGCCGTCCTTGTACCTCATCACGGGTGCAGGGGCGGCACCCCGCTTGATCGTTATTTAGTAGATCTGATCCGTTACGGTTGCTCCTTGATTCATCAAGGATTAGTTTAACATCTGCAATAGTTAGGCCTTACAAAGGGTTGGAGGATCCAGCGGCGTGTAGGGTGTAGTTTGCTGGCCCTAGACAGGATGTTCCGAGGATCAACCTCGTGTTGGTTTTAGGCCTTGTCTAGGATTGGCTTACGATCACCGTGCGTGGCGCGAGGCCCAATCGTGAGTAGGATGATCGATTATGCGGTGAAAACCCTAAATCGTCGTGGATCTCATATGCTTTATCTTGATCAAGCGGGACCACCATATATTCGGCCACCTTGGACGAATCATGGGTGGATCGGCTCCATGAGCCGATTCACGAGATAACTGAGAACCGATCGAGGCTCGTATTTAACGTGTACGTGTGTGCCCTGCAGGAAACTAAGCGAGGCATCATCCACACCTTCGACCAGGTATAGGTCAGGTGGCACGCCCTGCAATTTGCATCGGCGCGCGACCCGGAGGCTTTGCGGGCCGTCGCTCCGAGGCTGGGGCCAGCCGCAGCCCTAGTTATTCCCGGCTCTACGGTGTTGACCAGTCGCTGCCCGCCGGTGGGTTTCTGACGTCAACACATTCTGGCACGCCCGGTGGGACAACCAACACGGGTGCATCCAACATGGTGCTTACCGGAGAAACATGGTGCTTCCACGATTACATGGTGCATGGTGCTTACCGGAGAAACCCTCGAGACGAAGGGGTTGGCGATGCGCCGAGATTGGTTTGTGTTGAATGTTGGTTGTCCCACCGGGCGTCAACGCATGATGTTGAAGACTTCGAGGAGTCAGATGGAGAAGAAGATAGGTACCACCGACCAAGGTGGTGCCCTGATGGGCTCAGCCATTCTCGAGAAGCGCCGATTCTGCGGGCTGAAGCTTGGAAGAGCCGAGGCACGGTACTGTACACGTTGAGAAGAGCGCCCGATCTGGCCGCGAAAATCCAGCAAATAGTGAGACGAAGGCGCGCCCGCCAAAGAAAGTATGGCGCCCCAAACAGGCGAAAGCCGATGCACGGGCATCGGCTGATGCCGATGCAGACGCATCGGTAGACACAAACATGGTTCAGAAGTGGACAACATATGAACAGCGCCATCCAGAATTGTACCAGGACAAGTACAAGCGCGTCACCCTGATCGAGAAGGACAAAGATGAAGGTTCTGCAAGAGATCGGAGTTCACTATTGCTGAGTGGACCCGGGGGGCAAAACCCGTGTCCTGCAAGTGGGCGAAACAACCAGGGCCTGCAAAAGGATTCGACCGATTTGAGCAAAACGGAGCAAATTTTTGATTGGCTCTGAAGGAAAAACAGCTGAAGTTACCCGACGGCCACAAAATCCCCACGTTACAAGAGATGAACGGCAGGACCATACTGCAAATGGCATGACACGTTCACCCATGCCTGCTTGACTGCAAAGTCTTGCACGGACAGATTCAAATGGCGATAGAGCAAGGCCGGTTGCTCTTCGGTCAGTTTGCCATGAGAGTTGACACGCAGCCGTTTCCGGAGGTCAACATGGTCGATCTCAGCCACTGCATAGGACGCGAGCCAGGTTGCTCGTTTGATATCAATATGGCAGGGCTTGCAGATCGCCATGGCAAGGATAAGCCCGAGAGCAGTCGCTCCCGCGGCAAAGGTGAAGAGGAGGCCGATCCACACGATCGGCCCCAAACGATGAAAAGGAACGCCGACTCCAGCGATTGGCCAATATTATCCTCAACATACGCTTTACCTGTGTTCAGCATTGACCTAGAAGGCGATGGAAAGCTGGGGTATGGGTTTACATCAGCTGACGAGCTAGAAGAGATTGAGAAAGTCAAGAAGGAGATCAAGAAGTTGTTGGACGCCGGGTTCATCAGGCCATGCAGGTACGCTGAAAGGATTTCCAATGTAATACCTGTGGAGAAAAAGGATGGCCGGTGGCGCGTTGCCATAGATTTTCGAAATCTCAACATTCTGTAAATAGTCGGATCGACAACTACAAGGGAAGACGATTCCAGCGATCGGCTAAAATTACTCGCACCACCCTTGTTTACTGATGTGCTATTTCGCATGGTGAGTGGCGAGAAAAGCTTGAATTGGCTGAAAAGCCGATATCTTCAATCACTTGAAGGATTCGGCTCGGGGGCATACACATGGAGAAGGTACAAAGCCACGAAGTATGTACCTAGGGGAAGCCGATTCATGAATCGATCGGCTAATAAAAAAATCGAAAATACATAAATTTTTGAGCACAGCCGATGCGTAGTCATCGACTTAAGGATTCAAAGCCGATGCACGGCCATCGACTCAAGGGATTTAAACGGAAGCCTAACAAGAGCAGGCCCTTCATTGAGATTGCCTGGCGACTCAGGCCCTCTCTTCAACGACTTCCAATTCCTTCGGCAAGACTTCAAGCTCGGCAGCATCGACAGAAGCATCAGTTTGGGCGTCCAAGACGGCCCTTTTTCTCATTTAAGGTGTTGAGGTTTGCCGGCAGGTTTGAGGATCACAACCCTGGCCAAACATCAGGAACACATGGATGTGCAGATCAGGCTAGGATCACGAGAACAACCGGCGGTCGTCCAGTTGGACTGAACTTCATTTTCACCAAAGGTTGCCTCATCGGACCAAAGAGACTTGGGGGCAGCTCACCTGGGAAGTTCTCTGCTGTTAACAACCGATTCGGTCAGAATCGGCTGACGCTGCACCACAGTAGAGGGGCTGATAGTGGCCCAATGCAGCTGGTGCAACTTCACTCTCGCCTTGATCGAGGCTCGGGGGGCAGCGAGCCAATGGTGTTGAAATTGGCTGTCTCTGCATCATAACCATGCTGAACGAGAGAGCTCTTGCAGAGTGAAACCACCAGGGTTAACGGGAGGAGTTTGAAGGAGGGGCCATCATCAGTGGTTAGGCCTTAGACCAGTTCGTTGCGGCACAGGAGTGCGACATCGCTGGAAAAGCTGTGAGCAAACACTTGTTGAGCAGAGGTGTCAGCTTCAACGTCAAGGTCGTCAGGCTTTCCTGGGAGCATTAACCCAGGAGTTTTGTTATCAGGACGAACATCATATTCGGATGATGTTAAAAGTCTAAAGGCCTTGGGGTCTCAAAGCTGCGCGTCGGACCTGTTCGATTGGAAGTTTGGGTCTGAATTCCATGGACTGCAAGTCGACATCTGAGAAGGCAATCAGATCGATCTGTTTTGCAATCCATTTGAAAGCTGATGCTTTGCCATCGGCTCATTAAGCATCTACCGGATTGACAATCGGCGGACTCAGTATAAAAGAAATCGGCAAAATCAAGTTAAAGGGAACTTCTTCATTGATAAGCAGAGATTTCTTACATAAAGAGCCGATTGCTCTCAAAGGGAGTTGCTGGGAGGAATGTTGTCCCATCTACTGCTCCTAGCTCTATCCTATCTAAGGGCCGCTGCTGTCCTCATCCTCGCCATCATCAGCGCTGCTCCCGGCCGGCTCATCCTCCTGCTGGAGAAACCACCGGCGGGCCTTCATTGTCCTCATCTTCTTCGCTAGCGTCGCCATAGTCGCTGTCGAAGTCGCAGATGTTGCGCCCAGGGACAGAGCGCTTGGCCGGCGGTTCGTCGGAGAGGTGGTATCCTCCTCCTCTTCCTTCACCTCCTCGGTGGAGGAGTAGCCGTCCCAGGAGAAGCCGTCGTCGTCGCTTTCCTCCTCCGATTGCCCGACGGCAAGGAAGCGAAGGTCGCTCTCCCCGTCCGTTAAAGATTGGTCGTCTTCGGACCAAACGAAGGAGTCGTGGGTCGACTCGTCCCCGTCGGCTATGGCGCGGCGGATGTCGGCCGCATGGGCCTCCTGTGGACCCCATTCAGGAGTTGGCTCGCGGGAGGTGGAGGATTGGGTGGAAAGACCTGATGAGGAAGAAGACGAAGAGGAGGACATGGCGGTGGAGGAGGGTTTTTTCGGTGTGCCGACGGTGAAGCCACAGGAAGTGGCTAAATAAAGGGAGAATACGTGGTTTAATACCTAAGCAGTTCCCGAGGACGTAGTGCCAGAATCATCAAGTCATGCAGAGAAGACGAGGAGGCAAGGCGTCATCATGAAGAAAACTGCGACGGCTCTTCCACGACATGACCCTTCGAAGAATGCATATGGTTTTGCAATCACTACGCCACGACAGAGATCTAGTAACACAGTCATGTTCTACTATAGCTTAGAAAAGGTGTTACTGACCCTCCTAGTAACACCTTTTTTATGTGTTCTTATATGTCGTGTTACTAGGTGTTGTCTTTGTAGCACATAAACAATTGTTCCTATAAGCACATAAAACTGTTACAAGCGTACCGTAGTAACACAAGCTATATGTGTTACCTTAAGTTCTAGTAACATCTTTTTATGACAGTAGTAACACCCTTAGTAACATGTTTTTCTTGCTGTAGTAACACGGTTGGTAACACATATTACCAACTACTGTAACACAATTATTCAAGATTGGGGCGAGCCTATAGGGCCCTAGTAACACAGTTCACTATTAATAGTAACATGTTTTTCTATATATTGTAACATAGCTATTCTTGTTTGTCCCATACTTAGTAACATGTTTATCTAGTTGTAGTAACACCTCACGGTTAGTCACAATGTTTAATATGCATTGGTTTTCCTTATATGGTGCTTGTTTAGAATTCCTTACTTTCGCATTTTATTGATAAATTATTTCGTTAAACTTGTGTGTGAAAATGACAAGCATATACCACCCTGTGTAATAACAAAAGGATCATACATACAATGAGCAACACGTGCATATGAACTGCATTATGGAGATAAAACCAACGTGTTTCATGTCACTTCATAGCATTCATAACAATGAACACATAGACGATGCATATTTAAGAAAAACTACTACATTTCTCAACATACTAAGCTAACCTATAATACATGAAATACTTAATATCATCGTGACTATGCAAAAACACCAATCATGGCTGCTCCAATCTGCCATTCGATATTTCTCAAACCAATCCTACATATTTTCCATCTTCACTCCATGGTTAGACAAAGCTTCAATTTCAACTCTCAAGTCATCCACTGAACTTCTCAATCTGGAAATAAAGTTACAGTTATATATGAAAATAAAAATATATCAAAATATTATAACAACAAAACTCTTGAAGGAACATACACATGCTGAAGGCCAAGCAATTGTTACTCCAGAGGAAAAAGCATCACCGATTGTCACACACTTCTCCCTTTCTCTTACCAAGCGCTCATCTTCGCCAATAGGTTCATCAATTTGCACATGTGTAAATTGTCGGCCCAGCTCAACACCACCAACCAATGTTTTTGAATTACTGTCCAAAATAGTTGCATATGCCACACGCCTTTTATTTGGATATATTGAAGATTTCAAAATTACTGCATTACGAATCTACAGTAGGATCAAAGCCACCATTAATAAGAAAAAGACAAATAACCTGAGACATGGATGCAACATGAACATACTGTTCATTTACCTCTTCCGAAGGACGACATCTCTTCTTTGAGGACATATGGCTTGGAGTCTTGTTTTGAGTCATTTGTTTGTGCACTCTTCTTGAATTTTCATCCAGATTATCACCGCTCTTTCTCATCTGCGAAGAAATAAAAATAAAAAGGTTGTAATGTTGAGATTCAGGAAACTGAAGTTGACAATGCATTCTTTTAATTCCACAAACATTAGATATCATGATTTCTTAATAGATAACCAAGTAGATTTGTCAGCGAATAATCTTTACCTCCCGTTCTTCAGGAAAAGGAGGTGTTAGTGATGATTGTCCTTGATATGAGAATTCATTGCTACCCTCGCAGTCAGGATGATGCTTCCATACAATGAGAAAGTTAATAAAATAAGTTGCTCACTAAGCATACTTCTCAGGTCCACCATAGATTGTAGTAATAAATGTACCTTTATTGTATCTTTTGGTCTGCTCACTAAGCGTACTTGCTCAGGTCCACTAGCATGAACTCTCTACAAAAGTGCAATATTAAGGAAGAGAATTCAAAAAGAAAACTAACACATGCCTGGTACATTAGCAAATACCTTTCTTCTATTTTGTGGTACTTCCAGCTGAGATTCATCATTGCCTTGGCGGAAATTGGCCTAAAGAATCAAAAAGTAGTTTCAGTACATTATTTATTTATGTGAATGTACAAAAATAAAATTAGCATTGCAATTTTTATAAGACCACATACTTCATCCTGGTTTCTAAATCCTTCAATAATTTGGTCTTGCTCTTCTATGCGTTGGTCCTGCTCTTCTATACGCCGCTTGAGCTTTGCTATTTCCTCCATAACATCACTCTCTCCGGCATGTGATGACCCGTTTGTTGTAGTCATATTGATGTTCTTGAGATAGCGTGGTAACCGACCATAAACTTGGTTAGGCACCGGAAGCAAACCCATGCCATGCACTTGTCCAGGCTTTTCTTCCCCCAAAATTGTATGTAAGGCATCGCCTTTCCATGCAACTTTTCCATGGTCACTCTGTGCTAGCTCTGGTTCATTATGTATTAGCTTTTCCAAGTCAGCCAAGTCAGCCTGTAAAAGAATAATAAGGCAAAGGCATACGCTACTTATTAGATTCAATGTTAACTTGATATTGTGCAATAATTTAACTTATATTAGCCTACCACATGTTTATTTCTTTCTTCATTTTTTTTCTATGAGTCGCTAAATAAACCTTCGCTCTATGTGGTTATTTTTTTCAGGATCTTCTTGTCGCTGCAAAACAAGTAGAAAAATATTAAAAGTGATGGGGAAAACTATTACACCATTAAAGATACAGAATATAAGCTGTTCATATTGATCAATTGAGAAGAATGGCTGAGATCTGACATATGTTCAAATCTAACTAATATACATGGATACAAAAAGTTCTAAAGTCAATACAATTAGATTGATCACGGCTCAGAATATTTTCTTGAGTTTAGCAAAGAATTGGCAGTAAAAGCTAGAAACGGCACTATCCAGTTTAACTTGTAAGTAGTGTGTCCCTTAGGCGTAATTGGCAAGGCATTGTCCCAGATGTATGACATGTAAAAAACAAGATTACTCACAAGGTCCTCAGCCCAACGAGCATAACTCTTTGTACCAGCTGTATGAGATGTTTTCACAGATGCTCGGCTAATTTTGTTCTTCTCACTAACTGCCTGTTAAGATAAAAACATTATGACAATGCAGTACTTAACAACACCACACAGTCCACTAAAAAATGATCAAAAGCTTACCCTTTCTTCTTTGGATTTCCAATAGTTGACAAGTTCACGCCATTGGTCGCTGTCCACATATTCTGGACAAAGCTTATATAGAGCTTTTCTTTTTTTCTTTGCATTAAAGAATTCTTTCTTAAGACCAGCCTTGAATTTTCTCCAATCTCGTCCGATAGTTTTTAATATCCACTTATCACATTTAGCAGGATACAAGAACTTTGTCTGGATTTTAAGAAATAATGAATAAATGTAATCAGCTAGGTCACCATTGTATTTATACTAGAGCACACGTAGGGAAGTAAAATAGTATGGTAGATAATATAACTCTATTTTTCTTCTCGTGTTATATTGGAATACCTGTACACACTGAAGTATTGTGTCAGCCCCACCATCCTTCTTGACATTACGCCAATCCTTTTTGTCAAGTGGACAATAGCCCCCAAGTCTAGCTATTGTGCCAAGAAACTTCCCTAGGACTCCACCTTCGTCCCCAATAGGCTGGCCAAGATTATTACATTTTACAACTATGCGTGCGCCATCTGGCATGTTCCAAACAGCTGGCAGGGAATGTGCTCCACGTTTGTCAACAGCTTTACCATCACCTGACATTTTGGTTTACATTAGTATTAATTAAATAAGGAAACAAATCACCCTAAATACGTCAAAAGCATCGAACAAGTAAGGAAAGTTAGCCTACTAATGAATTGATCAAGAGCATGAATCTATGATGACAAATTCCATTCTCGGGTGTGATTGTGTGCATTCAGATTAATTAGAAAAAATGGATAAATGTATACAGAGCTAGGCGGGTTAATTAAGTGGAAGCCAACTTAATTAGTATCATACCATTATCGAGATTGTCATCTCGCTCAGTAAGATGATCCTCGTTATCTTCCAATTCATGTGTCTCAAGCAGCTCACGTGATGACCGAGATTGCTCACTATTGGCGAAGTCTCCATTGGCGTACTGAGCACGGCTCTGAACCACATTCAATCTTTTTGATTTACGCACCATTGCTGCAATTAATTCATACAACATTTACCCGTTAATTGCAAGTATAGATACAAAAGTGATCTAGGCTAAACATGAAAATAGACTGCAAGCTAAACTCTACAGAAACAAAGTAGTAGTTGAGCTTAAGTTTGTAATTACTTTGTGACTTGCTCGTCCTAGTTTGTGTTGCTCGTTCAGGGAAGGCATCCTCCTCCTCAAAGCTTGTAATGGGTCCATCATCCTCACCCTGAGGTTCCGATGGAGCAACATCAATGTTGGCCCTCTCCTTATACACGTACAACTGTACCCTCTTCTCCTTATTGTGCTCAGTTATCATTTTCCTCACATGAGTGTCGTTATCGATGTGTACTAGATGGCCCTTGCCGCGAGGGTATTTCTTCCTGTAGTAGAGGTAATCAATCCCCGAGAAGCCAACGCCTTCAATCAATTTGACCAAGTCATAAAAGGAGATATTGGTCCTGTCCATTGATGCTTCAAGAACTTTATGATTTTTATTCTCATCTTCATAGTACAAGTTAATGTTCCAAATTTCCATGGCCATCTACAGTAACATGGATGTAAGAAATATCAGAACCAAACCAATCTTAGAATGAATAGCACTAGTAGCTTTTGGAGAGAATCAAATCAAAGACATTTATGAAACCATGTACTGATTTAAGAATAGTTGCACAGTCATGATCATTGATAACACACTGGAAACGGAAATAACCGTGCAATCATAAAATAAGATATGCATGCTCATTTCTAAAAGAGAGTAAAAATAAAAAAGGAATAATAACGTGGCAGTGATAAAATAAAAACAAGAAACTAAGGGTGTTCAATTAGTTGGTCTCGGGCGCCACTATATGTAAAAGAGAAAATCTTGTGTCATCTAGAGTTACACACAGTATCTTTTTAACCAAAGCAAAAGGGGGAGTCCCATATACAAGTTAATTTATCATTCATAAAAAACCAGAAGGCTGGTGAGAGTACAGCAAAAGAAATATACAAGGAAACTTGGCTCTGACTGATACAAGTTAATGTTTGATATAGCGAATTCAATTTTACTATTCATACGTTGCCACTAACAAAGAGTGGACATTCTTCAAACTTGGCTCTGACTGATACAAAATATGATGTACTTGAATTTAGCTGAAACTAAATAATTGTTTTCGGTGCAATTAGAACTCAAGAAAGTTAATATTCAAACTACAAATTCAATTATCTAAGAGGTAAACTAACATTCTTTCAGATTCAACTATGATTGTACAAAATAAATATTTTGACTTCAAATATTATCATCCAAAAGGACAAGGTAACAACTTGTCCTCGGCCCATTTCTCTTAATAATTTCAGTGATATGAGGAAACACAAATTCTCACTGCATTGTAGTATAAAACACCACACATAGTTTTTTTTTTTTGAGGAATAACACCAGATATAGTAGTAGCAGTTTTATTCAGTACAAGCAATTAGCTTCAAAATTGACTATTGATCCTATCGAAAGTTCGTTTCCCAACAAAGCAATCAGCAGCAATCATTTAGTACTACAAGCAATCAGCAGCAAAGCATCTCTTCTCTCTGTCATTTTGTGACATCCCAAGCAATCGGCAGGAAGCCAAGAACGAACCAGCAATATATATGCAGCGCAAAATTCAGTTAACATCAGCTAAATTCAGTATAGCAGCAAAATCCATCAATCCAGCCCACTTCATTTTTCGAGATTACGGAGTGCATTCACCTGGGAATTGGGACCCTGAGGGATTTGGGGGTCTTGAGATCTGGAGGCAAATCAGCAAAGGACACACTACCTCCGTATTTACCCACGAGATGTAGCCGTGCAGCTTTGTGCTCTTGCCGGCGGCGGTGAACCAGGCCGATGCAGATGCGATCCAGTTGATTTGTGTGCTGAGTAATGGGGGGCAGGGGCTTAGGGGAAAGGCCAGGAGGTCAAGGATGCCATCGCTGGAGATGTGGAGCGGATGGCGGCGCGGTTATGTCGATGGCGGCGAGGCTGAGGTGGGTATAAATCTGGGCTTTTTTTAAGATAATTGGAGGGAATATATTTTACATTACCGCGCGTCAGCAAATTTACATTAGCGCCAAATATTTTGCCCCGCGGAAGGAGTCAGCGGGAAAATTTTACAGAGCCAGTTTCTTGCCGCGCATAATTTTATTTCCTTTTAGGTTTTTAGGTTAAGAAGGAAATTTCCAACTATTAGATAGATTATATTTACCTCCATTTTAAAATATAAGTTTATTTAAAAGATAAGAGCATCTCTAGCGGAGCCTGAAAAACGCGAACTGAAAAACTTCACTTCAGTCTCGCCAAAAACAAGTTTCCAGCGAATTTGGAGGTGGCGCAGCACAGAACCCGTAAATCGGAACTGAAAAACTTGAAATTGAAATTTCGCGGGAGTATTGTTCATCGCAATATAAGTTCGACGATGGAATTCATATTCATACATACATAATTTACACGCGCCTCGGGGTACGTACCGGGGCCGGGGTGGCAGACGACGGCGAGGCGGAGGACGGCGGAGGAGGACGCGGCCTACTCGGATTCGAGGTCCAGGATCTCCTGCTTGACACGGCGGACGCGAGCCTCCCTCTGCGACGCCTCGTGCAGGCGCACCTGCCGAACGGCCTCCTCCTCGCGGCGGAACCGCGTGCGCGCCTCCGCCTTAGATATGACAGCGGCCTGCTGGATCGCCATCGCATCCTCCTCGTCATTGAGGACGTAGTCGCCGCTATTGAATACTCCGCACGGCGCCTCCTCCTCCTCCTCCTCCTCGTTGTTGTCGTCGATGGGCGGCAACATGCAACGCCACGACGCCTTCGCACGGGCCGACGCCGCCTTCGCACGGGCCGCCGCCGCCTCCTCTTACCCTTCTTCCTCCGCGTCCTCCTCCACACCCAGTCATTCCTCCGTGCTGTCAAGTGACGGCGGGGAATCGTCGCCGCTGCTGGGCATCCGGGCTTTGTCCCACCAATGGCGCCATCCAGCAGGCTTTCCCTCGCTGGAGGTGTCGGACGGGAGCTCAGAGATGTAGCTCATCGTCGCTGGAGGTGTCGGATGGAGGCTTGGATGAATGGCGGCCGGTGAAGATCCGAAAGCGCCTAGGTACATGTGCGTACCGGGGAAACCCTAGGACCAGTCCGGGCAGCAGCGTCGTCGCGTCGCATCCCTTATTGGAGGTGTTGCTTGGTACGCGGCGCATCAGAGTGCTAGGAGCGCAGTGGGAATTCTACGGAGGGCGCAAGCGTGCAACGGCTACAAGACATCTTTGATTTCGTCGATCCGACCTTTTCGACTTGTTCCGGATATAGTGTAGCCAACGACGAAAGTGACGCCCGTGGGTGGCACGAACCTTATTAGGGGGTCATCGTGGAGTTTTGCTCCCGCATTCCGCAGTTTGCTCGGGGGAACCTCAAATCCTTAGTATCGGGTGATGGATGGGTTGTTCGCGTCCTCCTTGGCATGTTGCTGAGGCTGCTGCCCGAGGGCGTTGCATGTAGTTTGGCAACGATGATGCGTCGAGCAAAGTTTGGGTCACGGCTCAGGCTTCGGTAGTCGGTTGAGCATGTCCATGTGGGTGGTGATGATGGCGATAAGTTGGCATGCTTTTCTAGAAGACTCAGTCGGCGCAAGCCCAACATATTTTCCTTGGAGAGCTTGTTGCCAAAGTCGGAGATGTCTCTTGTTCACCTGTGTGGCCGATTGTTGGCATGTGGCTAAGTCGATCAATGGTTGTACCCAATATCATCGTGTTCCATAACAATATTAGTGCATTTGTATCGGCTTTTGGCCGGTTTGCTGCTAATTAACGGACTGCTATCTTTTTGTTTATCAACGACGGTGGGAGGGTTAGACACCTCTCATCAGCAAAGACAACTAGACCTAAAATTGCATTAACTTAAATTGCACTAACAAGTATTTTAAAACCTAAGAAACCATTATTTATAGAAAAATAATAAGAATATTGAATTTTGGAAACACTTATGATAGTAATATGTATAAAATTGTATAGAAATACGATGTCCTTGGGTGTTCGTACAAGAAAATAAATAAAAATAAAAAGTCCACTACAAAATCCGTCCCCAAACTCATCTACTCAGGGCACCATCCCCACTGGCCGCCGCGTGAAATCTCCCCCGCCGCAGCGAATCTTCCAGCCGTGGATCGGTGGAGTACAACACCGCTCTGTCTACGGCTCCTGCCTCCGTCTACATCGCCACCGGCGGGATCCCAGGGCGCTTGCCGCCCGCTGTCGACGACGCCCCCGTTCACGTGATCTAGCGAAGGTTTCTACTATTCTGCATATTTTTTTTAATTCAGATTAATGGTGATTCGAACATTGTAGTTACATATTAGAATCTGCACTTTGCCTGCCTCACGCAGGCGCGAATCCACTTGGGCAGAGCTGCCGGAACCGCTCTCCTCAGTCGGTATTCAGCAAGAAGCGCAAGTACAAGCTGGCTGCCTGATCTATTAGGTAATACATAATCACACGGGATATTAGATTTAGGATTCTCCACGGTTCTTTTATTAACTTCTTGGAACAACACTGTTATTTCTATGTTAGTTAGAACTACACGTTTAGAATTTCCATTGCAATAACTATTTTCACTATTTTAACACACAGTGAAATCTATGGATTTAGAAGCTATTAAGAGGTTGCTGCGATCACCTAGACCAAGTGATGAATACTTGGCTGGGGTAAAAGGTTTTCTTGATTTTGCATACATGGGGAAAAAAGCAGATTCCAAGATTCATTGTCCATGTGTTAAATGTGTCAATAGGCTTTTACTGAAACGGGATGATGTCTATGCTCATTTGGTGTGTGATGGAATGCTACTTGGATATACTGTCTGGGGTTGTCATGGTGAAACTGCAGCATACATCAGCGCCTGCAAGCGGAAACGCTCAAAAGGAGAAAGAAAAAACTTAAACTCTAATATGCACCAGCTAGTTCATGATGCATTCGGGAACATAGATAATGGACCTCCATTGAATGACCGCGATGACCCAAATCGTCCAGAGCATGGACCAGACTCTGAAACCCAAGCTTTCTATGACTTGTTGGGAGGTGAAGATGTACCTTTGTGGAAAGGGTGTGAGCTATCAAAACTTTCTTTCCTTGTAATTCTGTTCCACATAAAATCGACTAACAAATGGAGTAATAAATCTTTGAATGATTTGCTAGCAGTTCTGCAACAAGCAATTCCGGATGGTAAGAATTTACCTAAAACTTTTGCTGAGGCTAAGAAGATCATTGGGAAGCTTGGGCTTAGTTACGAAAGAATTCATGTTTGTGAACAAGATTGTCAGCTATTTTGGAAAGAAAAGGAAAATGATGACTTCTGCTCTATATGTGGAAAATCAAGGTGGAAGAACAAACCAGATAAGACCACACTAACTAAGAAAGAAAGAAGAAAGGCAAGCCCTAAGAAGGTGTTACGGTACTTTCCAATTAAGCCACGGCTTAAGAGACTTTTTATGCACAAAGAAACCACTACAGCATTAAGATGGCATGATGAGGAACGCACAAAGGATGGTGCATTGCGACATCCAGCTGATTCAAAGGCATGGAAAGACATTGACTCTAAGCATCCACACATTGCGTCAGATCCTCGAAACATTAGATTTGCAATGGCGACTGATGGGTTCAATCCGTTTGGGATGATGAGTTCAAAACATAGCTGTTGGCCTGTAGTCCTTATACCCTATAACCTTCCACCATGGTTATGTATGAAGGCATCTTCAATTCTGCTTACCTTGCTCATTCCTGGTCCATCTTACCCTGGAAAGAACTTTCATATATTTATGAAGCCAGTTTATGAGGAACTAGTCGAGCTCTTTCTAGTAGGAACACGGACATATGATGCATCTCGAGATGAGATGTTTGATCTTTACGCTGTTTTATTGTATACTGTGAGCGACTACCCCGGGCTAGCGATTGTTGCAGGATATAGTATCAGTAGTGACTTTGGTTGTTTTCCGTGTCGTGATGAAACATGTTCTAAACGCCTCCAACATGGGCAGAAGTACTGTTACATGGGGCATCGCCGGTTTCTACCTCCAGATCACGAGTTCCGCTTTGATGCTAAGTCATTTGATGGGTCTGAAGAACATAGAGTACTGCCTATTGCTTATACACAAACTGCAGTTCTTGACAAGATAAAATCAATTAAGGACTTTGAGAAATCCAAAACCTAGAAGTGTCAAAGTGGCTTATTCTCTTTGCCCTATTGGGACACCAATTTACTCCGTCACAATCTAGATATCATGCACATTGAGAAGAATGTATGTGAGAATATATATGGTACACTTCTAGGCATAGATGGCAAGTCTAAGGATAATTTGAAGGCACGTCTGGACCTACAACAAATGAACATAAGGAAAGAGCTGCATCCACAAAAAAGCCTAATAACAAATATTATTTGCCTGCTGCTTCTTATAACATGTCTAAAAAAGAGAAGCAACAATGTTGCAAGGTTCAGCATGATATAAGGGTTTCAGATGGGTTTTCCGGAAACATATCAAATTGTGTAAATGTTCCTCAAGGGAAAATTTCGGGCCTCAAAAGTCATGACTGTCATATTTTAATCCAACAACTTCTGCCACTTGCTCTACGATATCTACTCCCAGATAATGTTACATCTGTGTTGTTTGATCTATGTGGGTATTTTAGAGAAGTGAGTGCAAAAGTTCTTTACATTGACGATCTCGAGAAGTTGGAGGAGAGAATCGTAATGATGTTATGTCGCATGGAGATGATATTCCCGCCAGGATTTTTTACTGTTATGGTACATTTGGTTATGCATCTAGCAACTGAGGCAAAAATAGGGGGTCCCGTGTGCTACCGTTCGATGTGGTTTACAGAAAGGTATGCTAGCTTCTTACAGCGGGGATGCATGCTATCTTTGTAGAAAAAGATTTTTTAACAAATTTCGTCCTTCTCATTTTTGTTTATGCAGATATCTAGGTAGGCTGAAGTCAAATGTTCGCAATAAAGCTCACCCCAAAGGATCTATAGCTGAAGCATATTTGGCAGATGAGTGCATGACATTCTGTTCAAGATATATTGTTGGTTTTGAGACCAAACATAACTTGCCTTCACGGAACGAAGATAGTGAGGAGTTGGTTGGGCGTTCTGATGTTCCACGAAGATCAACTTTATTTCCTCATGCTGGAAACCCAGTTGGAAATCCTGGGAATTATGTTTTAAGGGGTCTAGAGAAAGTACAGGCGCATAGATATGTATTGTTCAATTGTTCTGATGTGAACTCATACCTTAGGTAATTCCTTAAGCTTCTAGATTGTTTGATAAGTAACTTTTTCCTACCTAATTAGACTTTTTTGCAAATTAAATTGCAGAGCACATGCTGATGAGATGACCCATAGACGCAATTTAAATGTAGATACTATCGAGAGGACCCAGAACGAGAAGTTCCATGAATGGTTTCGAGCTCATGTAAGTGCCATATTTTGCATGCTCTACATGTACCACTACATTGATTTTAATATGCTTCTGATTGCAGATCAAGAAACTGGAGAAAGAAAATGGTATCAATGGTATAAAAAATGATATTAGATGGCTGTCCCGGGGCCCAGTTCATGCAGCAAGAAGATATCACGCTTTCAACTCCAGAGGCTTTCGTTTTAGGCCTAAACGCTTGGATAAAAAAACACAAAATAGTGGAGTCATGGTAACCGCAAAAACATCTCGTTATGCGACAGCAGGAAATGCAAATCCAGTTTTACGTGATGTGACATACTATGGGAGGGTAATTGATATTGTCGAGCTGAACTATTCTGGGCAATTTTCTGTGGTGTTGTTTAAATGTGAATGGATTGATGTATTTTCTGAAGAAGGGATACAGAAAGACAAGTATGGTTACACACTTGTGAACTTCTCACATCTGATTCACAAAGGAGATAAAATTGAGCACGAGCCTTTTATTTTCCCTGACCAGGCGGATCAAGTGTTCTATGTGGAAGATGAACATAATCCAGGTTGGTCTGTGGTAATGAAGCAGCCCAGGCCTAGAGATGTGTATGACATTGGCGTTGAAAGGGCAGTAGACACAGAAACGGAGCCATTCCATGTTTCACACCTGGGAGAGATGTTCAAAAGAAAAAACAACAACCAATATTGGGTTAGAACAGATGTCGAGGGGACATTAGTGGATGCTAATATTGCTTCAAGCAAGGAAGAAGGTCAGAACCATGAAGGTATGTGCCATGGTCATCTCTTCCCTGGATCATGAAGATCAAGATGTTAAATCTCTACAGTAGTATTATGTCATTTTCCCTCCTTCCAACATTATATATGATCCCTTCAACAGGCATTCCATTTATACTAGAACTATATCCAGTGTGTATCTTTTATCTTCAATATAATTTCGTTTTCCTTGAGTTTTCCACTATAACATGGTATGTACATGATATCTCAGCTGATCTGGGTTGTGCCATCACAATTAACTGCCGAGAGCTGCAATCTGTTATGTTATTTCCTCCTTCCCTTGAGTATTGTCTAACACAGTGACATACATGCATGATTCTTTTTTTTTTCCAAACCAGTAGGACTTGACTGGTTGATAGCTACAGTGACTAGATACATATAAATGCCATTGACTTGCACATTGTTATGTTTGGGCTACACGGTAACAATAGTTGCCATTCTTGTAGTCACCGTTGTGTGAATTCACTTGGTGTAGAATTCAAATTGAATTTAAAAGTTCTAAATCCTTTTCATTTTTTCTACACAGGTTGTGGCGAAGAAGTAGAAACCTAATCCTAAAATATTTGTTGTGAAGACAGAGAGGAAAACTTGCAGCAGACATACCAAACCTCCACCTTCCATTGCATTAGTGCATATATTTGGAGTTGATGCTTAGTATTTTTACCAGAATTTTCAGTTGGAATAAAATGAACATTTTCTATATGCTTCCTATTAAACATGAATCTACACAACATTATGCCTTATTCTTACTTTTTCTATTAAATATGATGGTCATTTTCTATACAACACCCTTAACACATTTATCTTACTACAACTATCAGTATTGCATTCCTGCAGCAACGTGCGGGGCATCATCTAGTTTAACTAGTACTTGGACCAGTCAGTTATCCCCTTTGAATTCATCTGATTATTTTTGTGGTGTCACGTAGCATTGTTGTTCAATTGCACTGAACTGGTTGGGTATGCCATACAATGAGATGTTTTTGTGCATATTTTGTTGTTTGTACCCGGTAACCATGTGTAGTGCATATATATTTCTTCGGATTCAGCACCTGTGAACAATATATTTTTTCGCACTTTTTCGAACAATAAAAGGCTATGGTTGTGTAGCGGACATAGCAACTTTCTGATTTAATTAGTTGCGGAGTGACCTACCGGACTATTCTCTAGATGGTATCAACGATTATCAACAGGGCCGGGCTGGGGAAAACCGGGGCCCTGTGCGAAAGTTTAATATGGGCCCCTATATCCCTAGAAAAATAGAAAAATAATTATATAACATGTATATGTCTTTTATAGTTGTTTAAATTGAAACGTTGATGTCTAGATTCTGAATTTTTGATAAATTCATCTTGATAACTATTTAAGAGGACCATATAGTTTTCAACGCCAGTCGGACTGATGTTCTAACCGAAAATAACCTACATCTAATGATCTTGAGACATTTGGTCTATTGGGGTTTTAAAATAGAAAACAAAAACTTTCAGAATCTCAAAAGCTTATAGCATGTAAGGCTATTTCAATTAATACATGTACATAGATAATACATTAGAAGAACTATCCCCATAAAATCAATAGAATAACATTATATATTGAATTTACCTTACTATCTATAAATTAAAATGAAAGTTATTATTATTTAATGTGAATTTAAGAGTTTTGGATCACATGCATCAATCAGGATTAGCAAAAAACTGAAGAAAACAAACTACATGACCGAAAACAAGCACAATCGAACCTAGAACCTACTAGTTAGCCAACAAACTTTCTTTGGGTGGGAACCAACTAAGCTGAATTTGTTGTGTCACTAGATTCCGTATTTATGCTATATAAAGAGAAACTCCAATATTTTGGGGCCCCAAAAATTTTCACTCCCATGGGCCCGGGCCTGATTATCAAGTACCATTGCACTATTACTCTAGTGCATAAAAAGCTTTGTTTGACACTTGAACCAAAGACCAATATATATGAAGTAAGATATCAGCGACCATGCACCATTACTATCTTTGCTGCAAAAAAGACACATATTGTCATTTTGGTGGTAACATTTATTTCGCACCTCATCCTATGTGTTACAAACTTGTAACACTATATTCCTCCTGAGCTATGTGTTACAACCTAGTCACACTTTTTCAATCTTCGCCAATTATATGTTACTACCTTGTAACACCTTGAATAATCTGTTACAATTTTGTAACACTTTTCACATCTCTCGTACTTTGTGTTACAAATTTATCGTGTACACAACTAGTGTGTTACTAGGATTTTATGGAGTAACACAAATTTTCTTGTGTTATAGGAATGTGTTACCAAACCTCTGTATTGTTGTAGTGAATTATCATTATCAAAACCAGGGGGGCATGTGTTATCACCAGAATTTGACCAAGCTAGAGGTGGGCCGCGATCAAGATGGACTTGACGATATACATATAGAGGAGATATGTGAATCGGCCTTGTGTATCAAGTTTGGGCTAGTTAGCCCGTGTATCTTTATAGTAGGTTATGTAGAAGTTAGAGTTTATCTCGTGCACGGTTTAGTGCACGATTAAAGTCCCCTGGACTATAAATATGTATCTAGGGTTTATGGAATAAATAACAACCAACGTTCAACACAAACCAATCTCGGCGCATCGCCAACCCCTTCGTCTCGAGGGTTTCTCCGGTAAGCACCATGCTGCCTAGATCGCATCTTGCGATCTAGGCAGCACGAGCCTGCCTACGTTGTTCATGCGTTGCTCGTACTGAAGCCTTTTGATGGCGAGCAACGTAGTTATCATAGATGTGTTAGGGTTAGCATTGTTCCTAGTATCATATGCTGTCGTAGTGCAACCCTTGCGCATCTAGCCGTCCTTGTACCTCATCATGGGTGCGGGCGGCACCCTTTGATCGTTATTTAGTAGATCTGATCCGTTACGGTTGCTCCTTGATTCATCAAGGATTAGTTTAACATCTGCAATAGTTAGGCCTTACAAAGGGTTGGAGGATCCAGCGCGTAGGGTGTAGTTTGCTGGCCCTAGACAGGATGTTCCGAGGATCAACCTCGTGTTGGTTTTTAGGCCTTGTCTAGGATTGGCTTACGATCACCGTGCGCGAGCGCGAGGCCCAATCGTGAGTAGGATGATCCGATTATGCGGTGAAAACCCCAAATCGTCGTGGATCTCATATGCTTTATCTTGATCAAGCAGGACCACCATATATTCGGCCACCTGGACGAATCATGGGTGGATCGGCTCCATGAGCCGATTCACGGGACCTGAGAGCCGATCGAGGCTCGTATATAACGTGTACGTGGGTGCCATGCAGGAAACTAAGCGAGGCATCATCCACACCTTCCTGACCAGGTATGGCACGCCCTTGCAATTTGCATCGGCGCGCGACCAGGAGGCTTTGCGGGCCGTCGCTGAGGGACGGGGCCAGCCGCAGCCCTAGTTGTTCCGCTCTACGGTGTTGACGGTCGTGCGTGGGTTTCCGACGTCAACACATTTTGGCACGCCCGGTGGGACCATCCTCAACATCAACCACATCGCCGTCTACATCGGAGATGGCGGAAAGCACTCCGGTCACGTACGAGGACCTGGCTGACAAGCTCAAGAAGAAGCATAACAAGGGCAAGGCAGTTCTCGAAACCGAACTCGTCGGCTCCTGTGAGAAGACCCATTCGCACGGCATCAAGCTCAACGGGGACACACGTCCGTTGCCTGATGTCAACATGGTGGACCTTAGCCGCCACATAAGGAAGCCAGAGTTCTCCCTTGGTGTCAACATGGCAGGGCTCGCAAGCCGCCATGACAAAGACAAGGCGGAAAGCAGCCACTCCCATGATAAAGCTGAAGAGGAGGCCGCTCCACGCGACCGGCCCCAAGGCGACGATAGACGGTACCTAACCACAGAGGAGATGAAAAGCATATGGTATCAACACCCACGCGCCGTACATCTCCTCAACAAGTATGAGCAGCAATATGACCGACGTCGGCACTACGACGAACGATAAAAGAAGTCATCGGTCCAATGCAGAGGACAGGAGGTACCGTCGGCGTGACGGAGGCAACGACGGGTACGAACGTCACGCGAGAAGAGGGTCAAGGGAGCCGGACAACGTGGATAGGCAACAGGACCCCTTCTTCAGACACTGCTGGGATTAGGAATGAGCCGATTACCAACGATCGGCAATTGCCCGAGAATGTAAACAAAGAGAAGGGTACGCTAAGGTGTCCGTGTTCGAGCGTCTAGGGCTTCTTCCGCCTTGGAGCAAGCATGCTGAGTCCGTTCAGAGGAAGATCGCGAGGAACTAGAGGACGATGATGAAGAGGATAAGTATCATCGGCCAAGATGGTGTCCTGATGGGCTCAGCCACTCCCAAAAACGAAGGGTTCAGCGACTACGTGCGTTGGAAGAAGCCGAAAGGTTGTATCTGCACGCGTTGAGGAAGGCACGGCCTGACCTGGCCGCCAAAATTCAGCGAACCCTGGATGAAGAAGGTCGGCCACAAAGAAAAGAGTGGCGCCCCAAGCAAAGGAAAGCCGACGGTGAGACGTCGGCTGGCACAAACATGGTCTTCATCCTTCGGCGGAGGTTTAGCGCTCCAAGGTTATATGAAGCACCTGTGGCACTGGACTGCGGCCCCGGCCGGTCATCTTCGAAGCCACGAGAAAGAAGTTACAGGCATCCGAAGGCCCTGTACTTGCGAGGTTACATCAATGGGCAGCCTGTCAACAGGATGTTGGTGGACACCGGAGCGGCAGTTAACATTATGCCATACTCCATGCTACGTCGGTTGGGACGCTCCAGCTCGGATTTGATCAAAACCAATGTAACATTGAGCGATTTCAACGGCCAAGCGTCGACGCACAAGGTGTTCTGAACGTGGATTTGACCGTAGGAAGGAAGACTGTCCCTACGACGTTCTTTATTGTCGACAGCAAAAGCACCTATGCTGTCTTGTTAGGGAGGGATTGGATCCACGTGTTGCATCCCATCCACGATGCACCAATGCCTAATACAGTGGGATGGAGATGAAGTGGAAGTCGTCCACGCCGATGATTCAGAGATTTCAACAGCCGGCATGGGCATTTGGGAGACATCAGGTCAAGAACCACTCTCGGGCATCAATTTGGACGACTGCGAACGCATCGATGTGACAAAGAACGGGGTAAGGCTGGTTCTATCCACCGGACTGACCGTGTAGCAAGAACGCCATCGATGGACGAATGTGGCGAGGCTAATCCTTGTGATCGGCCCCAGAAAATTTGTGAAGGAACATTACAAAAACCTTCACCGAGCAAGCAACGTGGAGGCCGATTCGAGCAATCGGCCAAAATTATCCCCACCATCTATTTTGCCTGGGATCGACATTTGACCCAACGGGGACTACCTAAGAGCCGATACCATCAATTTTCTTGACAGAATCGGTCGGGGGCATCTAGATGGATAAAACACATATGAGGTAACATTATCAAGTATGGGGGCCGACGCACAAGTCGGCCGTGAAAAATTCAAAAAAAATTTGAGCACAGCCGATGCATAGGCATCGACTCAGCCTGCCAAAGATGATGAGCCAATATGATCGGCGAGACGCGGAACTTGAACGGAAGAAGCTCGGGGGGCAGTGGGCCCTGAAGGATCCCAGATGGCCAGCCCGCTGGGTTGGCTGGTAAGAGTCGTGATCTTGTTTGAGGTCTCATGGGGCGAAGCCGACGCGTAGCGTTACAAGCAGAGGTCTTATGGAGCAGCCATCACCAAATCGGCAGTGTTTGCGCAAGCCTGCAGGTCAGGTTAGGATCATGAGAACAACCAACGTTCAACACAAACCAATCTCGGCGCATCGCCAACCCCTTCGTCTCGAGGGTTTCTCAGTAAGCACCATGCTGCCTAGATCGCATCTTGCGATCTAGGCAGCACGAGCCTGCCTACGTTGTTCATGCGTTGCTCGTGCTGAAGCCTTTTTGATGGCGAGCAACGTAGTTATCATAGATGTGTTAGGGTTAGCATTGTTCTTAGTATCATATGATGTCGTAGTGCAACCCTTGCGCATCTAGCCGTCCTTGTACCTCATCACGGGTGCAGGGGCGGCACCCCGCTGATCGTTATTTAGTAGATCTGATCCGTTACGGTTGCTCCTTGATTCATCAAGGATTAGTTTAACATCTGCAATAGTTAGGCCTTACAAAGGGTTGGAGGATCCAGCGGCGTGTAGGGTGTAGTTTGCTGGCCCTAGACAGGATGTTCCGAGGATCAACCTCGTGTTGGTTTTTAGGCCTTGTCTAGGATTGGCTTACGATCACCGTGCGTCCGCGAGGCCCAATCGTGAGTAGGATGATCCGATTATGCGGTGAGAACCCTAAATCGTCGTGGATATCATATGCTTTATCTTGATCAAGCAGACCACCATATATTCGGCCACCTTGGACGAATCATGGGTGGATCGGCTCCATGAGGATTCACGGGATAACCGAGAGCCGATCGAGGCTCGTATTTAACGTGTACGTGTGTGCCCTGCAGGAAACTAAGCGATCATCCACACCTTCCTGACCAGGTATAGGTCAGGTGGCACGCCCTTGCAATTTGCATCGGTGCGCAACCAGGAGGCTTTGCGGGCCGTCGCTCTGAGGGGGGCCAGCCGCAGCCCTAGTTGTTCCCGGCTCTACGGTGTTGACCGGTCGCTGCCCGCCGGTGGGTTTTGACGTCTTGTTGTTCAAACACTTTTACCGAAAATATCTAGACCTTAGAGAGACCAATCATGCAAACCAAATTTCAACAAGCTCTATGGTAGTTCTCCACTAATAGATTTAAACTACATGATGCAAGAGCTTAAACATGATCTATGAGAGCTCAAAACAATTGCCAAGTATCAAATTATTCAAGAACATATGAAGCATTTTCTGATTCCAACCAAATAGCAATCAACGAAGCGGTTTTCAGCCTTCGCCATGAACATTAAAGCAAAACTAAGAACATAAGTGTTCAAATGAAAAAGCGGAGCGTGTATATCTCCAATACAAGGATTGCTGGGATCCAACTTTATTCAAACCAAAACAAAAATAAAAGCAAACAGACGCTCCAAGTAAAGAACATAAGATGTGACGGAATAAAAATATAGTTTCATTAGAAGTGACCTGATAAGTTGTCGATGAAGAAGGGGATGCCTTGGGAATCCCCAAGCTTAGATGCTTGAGTCTTCTTGAAATATGCAGGATGAACCACGGGGCATCCCCAAGCTTAGACTTTTCACTCTTCTTGATCATATTATATCATCCTCTTCTCTTGACCCTTGAAAACTTCCTCCACACCAAACTTAAAGCAAACTCATTAGAGGGTTAGTGCATAATCAAAAATTCACATATTCAGAGGTGACATAATCATTCTTAACACTTCTGTACATTGCACAAAGCTACTGAAAGTTAATGGAACAAAGAAATCCATTCAACATAGCAAAGAGGCAATGCAAAATAAAAAGGCAGAATCTGTCAAAACAGAACAGTCCGTAAAGACGTTTTCGAGGCACTTAACTTGCTCAGATGGAAAAACTCAAAACTAATGAAAGTTGCGTACATATCTGTGGATCACGCATGTAAATTGTCAGATTTTTTTTATTCTTCTACAGAGAGAAGGACGCGAATTCGTGACAGACATCAAATCTGTTTCTGTGCAGTAATCCAAATCTAGTATCAACTTTACTATCAGAGACTTTACTTGGCACAATAACATGATAAGGAGAGGTTGCTACAGTAGTAACAACTTCCAAGACTCAACAAAACAGTAGTAAAATAAAACCATGGGTTATCTCCCAAGAAGTGCTTTTCTTTAATGCCTTTCAGCTAGGCGCAGAAAGTGCAAATCAAGTAACATTAAGAGAAGAAGCATCAACATCATAATTTGTTCTAATAATAGAATCAAAAGGCAACTTCATTCTCTTTCTAGGAAGTGCTCCATACCTTTCTTGAGAGGGAATTGATACTTAATATTTCCTTCTTTCATATCAATAATAGCACCAATTCGAAGAAAGGGTCTTCCCAAAACAATAGGACAAGATGCATTGCATTCAATATCCAAGACAACAAAATCAACGGGGACAAGGTTATTGTTAACCGTAATGCGAACATTATCAATCCTCCACAAAGGTTTCTTTATAGAATTATCAGCAAGATTAACATCCAAATAACAATTTTTCATTGGTGGCAAGTCAAGCATATCATAAATTTTCTTAGGCATAACAGAAATACTTGCACCAAGATCACATAAATCATTGCAATCAAAATCATTGAATTTCATCTTAATGATGGGCTCCCAACCATCTTCCAACTTCCTAGGAATAGAAGCTTCAAGTTTAATTTCTCTTCCTAGCTTTAATGAGAGCATTTGTAATATGTTTTGTAAAGGCTAAATTTATAGCACTAGCGTTAGGACTTCTAGCAAGTTTTTGAACTTAATAACTTCAGAAATATGACAACTATCAAAATCTAAACCATTATGATCTACGCATTCTCAAAATTTCAGCACTTTTATCACAAACAGTTTCAGCAGTTTCAGTCAATTTTGCACGCTTTGTGCTAGGAGTAGAGACATTGCCAACACCAATTATTTTACCATTGATAGTAGGAGGTTTAGCAACATGTGAAGAATAAACATTACTAGTGGTGGTAATAGTCCAAACTTTAGCTACATTATTCTCTTTAGCAAGTTTTTTCTTTCTTCTCTTTCCCACCTAGCATGCAATTCAGCCAACATTCTAATATTATCATTAATTCGAACTTGTATGGCATTTGTTTTATAAAACTTAGTATCTTTAACTTCATCAGGCATAACTTTCAGTTTTAAAAGATCAACATCAAGAGCAAGACTATCAACCTTAGAAGCAAGAACATCAATTTTACCAAGCTTTTCCTCAACAGATTTATTAAAAGCAGTTTGTGTAGTAATAAATTCTTTAAGCATGACTTCAAGACCAGAGGGTACACTCTTATTATTGTTGTAAGAATTACCATAGGAATTACCATAACCACTACCATTATTAGAAGGATATGGCCTATAGTTGTTGTTACCATAATTATTCCTATAAGCATTGTTGTTGAAATTATTATTCTTAATGAAATTCACATCAACATGCTCTTCTTGAGCAACCAATGAAGCTAAACGAACATTATTAGGATCAACATGAGATCTGCCATTAACAAGCATAGACATAATAACATCAATCTTATCACCCAAAGAAGAGGTTTCTTCAATGAATTTACCTTCTTACCTTGAGGAGTTCTTTCAGTATGCCATTCAGTAATTGATCATCATATCATCAAGAAGCTTTGTTGCGGCACCCAAAGTGATGGACATAAAAGTACCTCCAGTAGCTGAATCCAATAGGTTCCTCGAAGAAAAATTCAATCCTGCATAAAAGGTTTGGATGATCATCCAAGTAGTTAGTCCATGGGTAGGGCAATTCTTCACCAAAGATTTCATTCTCTCCCATGCTTGAGCAACATGTTCATTATCAAATTCCTTAAAATTCATAATGCTGCTTCTCAAAGATATAATCTTAGCAGGGGGATACTATTTACCAATAAAAGCATCTTTACATTTAGTCCATGAATCAATACTATTCTTAGGCAAAGAAAGCACCAATCTTTAGCTCTTCCTCTTAAGAGAAAGGAAACAATTTCATTTTTATAATATCACCATCTATATCCTTATACTTTTGCATTTCACAGTTCAACAAAATTATTAAGATGGGCAGCACATCATGTACTAACACGGAAAATTGCTCTCTCATAACAAGATTCAGTAAAGCAGGTTTAATTTCATAAAATTCTGCTGTAGTAGCAGGTGGAGCAATAGGAGTACTTATAAAATCATTATTATTTATGCTAGTGAAATCACACAACTTAGTATTTTCAGGAGTATTCATTTTAACAGTAGTAAAAGTAAACTAAGCAAACAAAATAAAGTAAAGTAAAAACAAGTAACTAATTTTTTGTGTTTTTGATATAAAGAAAGTAAACAAGACAGAAAGTAAGGCAACTAATGTTTTGTGTTTTTGATATAAAGCAAACAAGACAGAAAATAAAATAAAGTAAAGCAAGACAATAAACAAAGTAAAGAGATTGGATGTGGGAGACTCCCCTTCCAGCGTGTCTTGATCTCCCCGGCAACGGCGCGAGAAATTTAGCTTGATAACGCGTGAAGCACACATCCGTCGGGAACCCCAAGTGGAAGGTGTGATGCGTATAGAAGCAAGTTTCTCTCAGTATGAAACCAAGGTTTATCGAACCATTAGGAGATGAAGGCCACGTGAAGGTTGTTGGTGAAGGAGTGTAGTGCGGTGCAACACCGGGATTGGCGCCAACATGGAACCTGCACAAAACAATCAAAATACTTTGCCCCAATGTAATGTGAGGTTGTCAATCTCACCGCTTGCTGAAAACAAAGGATTAAACGTATGGTGTGGAGAATGATGTTTGTTTGCGAAGAACAACAAAGAACAGATTACGAGATTGTATTTCGGATGTAAAGAATGGACAGGGTCCTGATTCCTCTGGTGTCTCTCCAATAAGATAAATAGCATGCTGGGTGAACAAATTACAGGTGGGCAATTGACAAATAAAGATTCATATACATATCATGATGATCACTATGAGATTTAATCGGGGCATTACGACAAAGAACATAGACCGCCATCCAGCATGCATCTATGCCTAAAAAGTCCACCTTCGGGTTAGCATCCGCACCCCTTCCAGTATTAAGTTGCAAACAACAGACAATTGCATTAAGTATGGTGCGTAATGTAATCAACACAAATATCCTTAGACAAAGCATCGATGTTTTATCCCTAGTGGCAACAGCACATCCACAACCTTAGAACTTTCTGTCCCAGATTCAATGGAGGCATGAACCCCACTATCGAGCATAAATACTCCCTCTTGGAGTTACAAGTATCAAATTGGCCAGAGCCTCTACTAGCAACGGAGAGCATGCAAGAACATAAACAACACATATATGATAAATCAATAATCAACTTGACATAGTATTCCATATTCATCGGATCCCACCAAACACAACATGTAGTATTACAAATAGATGATCTTGATCATGTTAGGCAGCTCACAAGATCTAAACATGATAGCACAAGAGGAGAAGACAACCATCTAGCTACTGCTATGGACCCATAGTCCAAGGATGAACTACTCACGCATCAGTCCGGAGGCGGGCATGGTGATATAGAGCTCTCCGGTGATGATTCCCCTCTCCGGCAGTGCCGGAGGCAATCTCCAGAATCCCCCGAGATGGGATTGGCGGCGGCGGTGTCTCAGTAACTTTTTCCGTATTGTGGCTCTCGGTACTAGGGTTTTCGCGACGGAGAGTTTAAGTAGGCGGAAGGGCAGAGTCGGAGGGGGCTCGAGGGCCCCACACCATAGGGGGGCGCGGGGCCCATGCTGGCCAGCGCCGCCTATGGTTAGGGCACCTCGTGGCCCCACTTCGTATCCTCTTCGGTCTGGAAGCTCCGTGGAAAAATAAGACCGTGGGCTTTTGTTTCGTCCAATTCCGGGAATATTTCTGTGTAGGATTTAAAACCAAAACAGCAAAACGAAGCCGGCGCTTCGGCATCTTGTTAATAGGTTAGTGCCGGAAAATGCATCAAAACATCATAAAGTGTGAACAAAACATGTAGGTATTGTCATAAAACTAGCATGGAACATAAGAAATTATAGATACGTTGGAGACGTATCAAGCTCGTTTTTTCCCCCATTGTTGACCTTCTATGAGCTTGCTATCCCTCTCTCCCTCCAATGAATCTTGCATCTATTTGAGAGAAAGATAGAGGAGATCTAGATCTACATCTTCACCAATCAAATCCCTCTCTTTGTGAGGGGAATCCACTAGATCTAGATCTTGGAGAAATTTGGTGTTCCTCCTCTTATTTGTTCTTCCTCTCTTATTCCCCCAATAGCTTTTGTAGCTTTGTTGGAATTTGAGAGAGAAGGACTTGAGCATCTTTGTGGTGTTCTTGCAATTGCATTTGGTGCATAGGTTTGACTTCTCCGCGGTGATACTTGGAGGTGAAAGTTCGTGAGATATTCACTTCGGGAGCTTGTTCCCGGAGCTTGTTCCTCTTGGGTCTTTTGACCCTAGACGGCTTAGTGGTCTTTGTGGTGTTCTTGGGGACTCCAATTAAGTTGTGGAGATTCTTAAAGGGCAAGGCCTTTGTGGCATCTTTGTGGTGTTCTTGGGGACTCCAATTAAGTTGTGAAGATTCTTCAAGGGCAAGGCCTTTGTGGCAATTTATTGGGAGCCTCCAATTAAGTTGTGGAATTAGCCCCAATCTTTGTGCGGGTTCGGTGACCTCCCTAAGGTTCCATAGTGGATCGAGGATATACTTTTTGGTGGGAATTCTCGAGGAGAATACGGTGGCCCTCATGCATTTGGAGTGACTTGTCCTCCACACCGCTCCAACGGAGAGTAGTACTCGCAAGAGTGTGCACTTCGGGATACATCGTTGTCTCTGTATCACTTCTGTTATTCCTATACCCGAGCTCTTTACTTATGCACTTTACTTTGTGATAGCCATCGTGCTTGAAGTTATATATCTTGCTATCACCTAGTTGCTTATATTGCTTAGCATAAGTTGTTGGTGCACATAGGTTTTTTTTTTTTTGACAAGACTCCCCGATCACTTACTCTTTGCTGATGATAGCCTGCTGTTCCTCAGGGCAACTAGGGAAGGTGCAATTGAGAGTATGGGCGTGTTGAGCAAGTACTGCAACGCTTCAGGTCAGCGAATTAATATGGACAAGTCCTCGGTGTTCTTTAGCAAGGGCTGTCCAGTGGCACTAAAGGATGGTATAAAAGAAGAACTGAATGTGCAGAGAGAGACACTTCAGGAGAAATATTTGGGGATGCCCTCGGACGTGGGGAGCTCGAAGAATGCTGCGTTCAAATACTTACGTGATAAGGTATGGAAGAAGGTACAAGGACTCTTTGTTGGTGCACATAGGTGAACCATAGTATATAGGCTTTGGGCTTGACAAAGTAAACGCTAGTTTTATTCCGCATTTGTTAAGCCCATCTCGTAGAAGTTTTAAATCGCCTATTCACCCCCCCTCTAGGCGACATCTGTGTCCTTTCACAACCTCGCGGAGAAATTTCGGTCCGCCGACCAACGCCACACAAAGGAGTCCTCTTGCTCTGGGACCCACGTAAGAATAACATTTTGTGGCGGATCAGTTCATGGTAGAGGCATAAGGTCTACGGGACCAACGTAAGAATAACATTTTGTGGCGAATCAGTTCATGGTAGAGGCATAAGGTCTAAGTAGGGATGGCAACGGGCCCATTCCCCGAATTCGTCTATTAGACGACAGGTATGATGAACTTTGATCACCACTATTTAAAATGGGGATGGGGATTAAAAGGTCACCCTAATCAGGTGACATGCAGGTAATTAATGGATAACATGCATGTTATCAAAACAATGATGAATGGAGGTTTTCAGCGATATCTTCAGTAGTGATTTTTGATTAATGCAGGGATCTTTGATTCTTGTTTCAAGTAAATTATCTTCAAGCATTGAAACAGATAGGCCAATAAGGCAGCTCATGAGCTGTTAGGCTGGTCATAGTGGGGAGTAACTTAGACTAGTAACATATGACATATTACTAGTTTAGGTTATTACCTTCATAGTGGGTAGTAACTTATATGTGATGTCATGCATTGTATCATTTATTATGTTGTAGACTCATCTGGCCTTGAGATGTGTGATGTTATGGTAACATAGCTAGTTATCACCTCACTCTCTTTCTTCATTTATTAGCATGACATGTCAATAAAATGCCTTGAGATGTGTGATGTTACTAGCTACTCCCTTCATCCCAAGGCAAAAGGCGTATAAATTTTTTCCAAATTTCGTCAAGGCTTAAGGCGCGGCCTGTTGGGCTTCCTAATCCTCCCGATTCTACCCTCCACTTACGTATCCCCTCGTCCTCGAAACCAGGCGAGCGGTGGCTGTGCTGTTCGTCTTCAACATAAATTAATCAGCCGCCGCCTCGATCTGCACATCCTCTTCCCCGTCTGGCTCTCATCGGGAGCGGAGACACGCAATGGGAAAAACGAAGAGACCCAGCATCTAACGAATAAAGGAGAGATCTCCCCAATTAATACCGTGCATGCAGGGATAGAAGGGGCAAGTAACATTCTTTCTTCTCTCTCTAATCTCTCCTTAATAATCGCGCTACAAAATATACGGGCAAGTAACGATTCTTTCTTCTCTCTCTAATCTCTCCTTAATAATCGCGCTACAAAATATACGCCCTTTGCCCTGAAACGGAGGGAGCCCACCATGAGCAGTCTTAGCTAGGGATAGTTCCACTGGTCATGTAGATTTGTTCTTGGGACCATGATCCCCTAGCTTTTTATTTCCCAAACTCATAGTAGATGTAAGTTTGCATGAGAATCTCTAAAGCTGGCCGAATGACTTCCCTCAAAAAATAGTACGATAACCTTAACAGCATGACTTTTCCAATTAACAGAGAAACAGTTCGTCTCCAATCTTACAGTAACACTACTATCCTCCTCTCAACCTGTAAAGTCTGTCTGTAACTCAGACGTGTAACAGAACCAAAATCCAATTTCGGGTTACAGGTTTACAAACAATACCAGTGACCAAAAACACCACATCTCAGTAAAACCCAATAATGAACAATGTACCATGGTTTTGCTAACAACACCCGAACCGGTTCGTCTGCTTTTGGCTGTCTTTCGAGTCATCATCGTCGATGTTCACCCTGTTGAGGGATAACTCGGCCTTGTAAGAGTCGGAGTTCAGTATCTTCCTGCTCACACTGCCGTAGATATCCTTTATGACGAGCTCGAATGCCGTCTTCACATTCGTCGAGTCCAGAGCTGACGTCTCCATGAAGAAGAGCCCCTCGGATTCCGCAAGTGCTTTGGCTTCCTCGACTGGCACTTCACGGATGTTCTCCAGATCGCATTTGTTGCCCACTAACATCTTGGCTAGCGTAGTGTCAGAATGTGCTGCATTGGCGTTCAGGATAGATTTATGTTACTTCAGCAGAAAGAAAACACACAGTATTTGCAAATGAAAAGTGTTCACGCTTGTTCAAAGGAATGACTTGTGGTTGTCAAGCGTCAACATGATATATACTGGAAATCAGGCAGTGAAAGGCACTGAAAAAAAAACAGAACCATAAGTAGGAAATGTGTCCAGAGAACAAAAAGAAGAAATGTATCCCATAAGTGCAAGGAATGGCATGTTGTCAACATGATCTGTACACATGGGAAACTGAGCAGTGAAAGGATTGAGCAAGAAAACAGAACCGTCGAAAGTAGTATATGAGTTCTCTAGAACAAGAAGAAAGGAATCACATCACATATCATTACGAGTTCTTACTTAGTAATTTGCTCACAAGTAATAGGATTAGTTGCTTTCAAGTTTTTGTAGAATTATTGCTTTTAAGCAAGCGAAATGAACCATGTAATCAAGGATATCGTTAGTACTTGGTATGATGTGAGAGACTAGCACCAAGAAAACCATCATGCATGATCCACACATAAGAATATTGTCATTAGTGCAATTTTTTTTTTTTTTGCGAATACCATGAGCATAGTCATACAACAATAGTCCCCATCATGTATGATGCCTTTTGATAGATCCATTACCCATATCCATGTAAACTACTCCCTCCGTCCCATGAAAGATGTCCTACATTTGACAAATCTAGGACATCTTTCATGGCATAGAGGGAGTAGTTATTTTCAACACCCAGTAGGCACAAAATCATTACGCATTTTTGGGGACAAAGCATAAGCAGCGTCTAAATCATTTTCATTTTCAATATGTAAGATGCATGCAGATACATAAGCTACATGCAAGATTCTCAGAAATTGTTCCAAAACAACACAAAAATGTAGAGAGCAACACAAAAAGTACATGTGGCTGAAAATGTTAATCTTGCTGATCATTTTTTTGGGAAAGGACAGACCCGCTGATGGCCTGGCCTCTGCACCGGTTGATGCATGCATCCAGTGAATTGCCGATCATAGTGCTATATTGGTACTTCCATAACACCGTGATACTTGTCTAGTCTACTATGATATTTAACGTTCTAAATAAGTAAGTACTTGGGAACTAGAATAATCAGAATGCATGAGTTTCGTTGCATACCAATTGACAGTAAAACACAGATTTCAACTTAGAATCAAGGATGCATTTGTTCTGCTTTACACAATTGCATTATCAACATAGCTTCCTCTTAAGCCAAGAATAAAGATTTACCCTTGCACCTAGCTGGTCCGCATGTACGTTTCAGCAATCAACCTAAACAATGCATGTGTTGCACGTTGGTTGACTTATTCCAACAGCAACATGCTCAATTTTGGCCCTAAGAAGGATAAATGGGGAATAAGAAGTGACCAGCACAAATTGAAAAAGATTTGGCCTTGAACCGCTGACGAACTAAAGGGTGGCTGAAATCATGTTCTCTGTATGAATTGTATTGTACCAAGAAAATGGATGCCATGTTGTTGCAACAACCATATGGAGAAGGCATAATCAGAGCAATTGGAGGATATTGTTCAGGACCATTCTAGAGTTTCTACACACATGAAAGAACAAACAACCAGTCAAACATCTTTGGCTCTGAAGAAGTAATCCAAGCTAAGCAGCCTCCAATTTCAGAAATGTGCAACCAGAAATTGCTTATCACAAATTAGCAGTTCGAAGGATGCCTTGTACCTCAGTGCCCAATCCAAAACGAGCAGCTCGCAAAGTAATTACAGCCAGCCGATGTGGTCCTGACCTCCGCTTCTCAAACATTCCACAAACAAGCCTTTGCATCACCAGGACTCAGATCCAGATTCAGGACAGGTCACCCAATCCGCCGGTCTAACAATTGTATCAGAAAACAGCCAATCCAATTACCATTTAGGCGTCTACAAGCTAGGTGCGACAACAAAATCAACAAAATGGCACGTCCTATCATCCTCGGCTGTGTTCTAGTATATGCTGCTGGTGGAACACTAGTGTCCCTTTCGATGCCGACCAAAATAAGCCCAGCCAGATCTAGCGAATCAACTTTTTTCCGATGGGAATTTTAAGGAATCATCATCAGTGGATCCAAGCTAGCAACAGACAGCGCAAGCAACCATACTGGGAGGGGAGCTAATTAAATTAAGCAAAGAAGCAAGCAAGGAAGCAGGTGCGGGTGGAGAGAGGAGGGCAGTACTTACTGTTGAGCTCCTGGAGCCACCGTCCGACGTTGTCGAAGGTGGCCCGTCGCGAGATGTCGTAGACGAGCAGCGCCCCGAACGCGCCCCGGTAGTACGCCGAGGTGACCGCCCTGAAGCGCTCCTGGCCGGCGGTGTCCCAGATCTGGGCCTTGACCTCCTTGCCGTCGATGTCCATGCTCTGCGTCTGGAACTCGACCCCGATGGTGGCCTTGGAGTGGAGGTTGAACTCGTTGCGCGCGTAGCGGGAGAGCAGGTTGCTCTTCCCCACCGCGCTGTCCCCGATGATTACCACCTTGAATAGGTACTCCTCCGCCTCGCCGTCCGAGTCGTCGCCCATCGCCGCCGGTCGACGGGAGAGCGGGGGCGCGGATTAGGCGGGTGCCACCTTTGGCGACACGGCACTCTGGAGCGCTCTGGAAAATGTAAGAGCTTTGTAAGCGCTCTGAGGGCAGCGGCGCGGTGGGTTTTGACCGAAGAGGGAGAAGGTGAGGTCGGGTTTGGGCCGGCGGTGCCTGCTCTTCTTGTTTTTCTTGTGTGGGTGGGGTGGTGAGGGAAGCGTCGGGAGGAGACGGAGGAGTGGGAGACTAGTGGGGGCGCACGCACTCGGCGGCGGACGGACGGGTGGGGCCACGGTGTCGGTGGGGGACGCGTCGTGCGCCGGAAGTGAGTTGGCGCCGCGTTGTTCGCTGGGTCGACCGCGGGCCACGGTCAGTCGGTCACGAACTCACGATGGAGTGGGCTGCTCGCGTCGTGAGCCAGCTGAGCTGTCGAGGCAAAGCACCGTTTTGGTTCCCACTTCCCAGCTACAGCGGTACAGCCTACAGGTATCGCAACAGGAGTGGTACGTGCCCGCCATGATCATGCACTTCAGCTCCCTGATTCTCTTTTTTGCGGCTTCCAGCTCCCTGATTCTATCAGCCAAGGAATCTTCGCCGATAGGGCAAAAGCCAACGGTGCTTTTTTTTTTGTGAGGAAAAAAAAGCCAACGGTGCTGAGAGCAACCTTTTGGAGCACTACATGTAGCCCGAAAATTCGGGGCATGGGCATGAAAATGTTGGTCTGACAGCTGGGCTGGGCTGGGCCTGGGTAGCCGGAAAATGTCATTTAATGAAGCAGCCCGGCCTGGTGGCCCAATGGGCTTTCAACTGGGACGGGCTCAGAGCTGATTTTTCACCATTGGGCTTTTTTACCGTCGGTGCATTGTACCAGCCGAGTACTAGCATCTGACTTTACCCGGACTCATATGGTTGGTATGGTTGTTTTGCCAAGAAAAATGTTCTTCAAAAATCTATTAGGAGGTTGCCGACGGGGCCGTTGAAATACCTCAGAAAATGTGTGTCGCTGCTCCCAACTGTGGCCATCTAACACCGTTGTAGCCTTGTGGGATCGGCTATTGGGAGCGCTGCTAGAGATGCTTTATGGGGTGTGCACTCAACTTAAAACCATTGTTAAAGTCTGATGACGATTAGGTCTAGACGTCTAGTCTTTCACCCTAGCTTCAATATGTTTTAACTCTTCCTTTGATGCATGAGTGCATACGATTTCCAAATAACAAACTAAAAGTGTTACTATTTACAACTAAAATATATGTAACCGGTAATGCTATGATTGGCTTTTCAATTATAAGTCAAGCTAATGAGCCAAATGTCCTATCTTCTTTCATTAAAAATGGTTTTGTTAGAAAAAAAAGGATAGCTACAAAAGACGTGCATGCATCTCGACGCACCCTACCTCAGTCCAACTATCCTATATAACTAATGAGTTCATTCCATATACCGTATTTCTCTCGACATGCAGTTGTGCCACCTCGAGCGGTCCCACCACATCTGCACAAACTCATTGAACAATAGGTGGCCCTGGTGATCCGCTTCCTATTAGTCGTTCACACCTTCCAGAAACTGACTCCATTCATCTTCTTGCTCCTGCACCTGCCCACATATATGTCTTGTTTCTCCACAGTGTCTCTTCTCCTCTTCTCCGATCCTCCCTCTCGTTAAAATAATCAAGAACGGTTACTGATTTCTCCTCTGCCAGTCATCTCCCTCCCTCTATCTTCCGGATCGGCCATCTCTAGCTCCAAACCAATCTGTGGTAGCCATTATTAAGCGACCTCTCCATGAGCATCGATTTGCAAAATGTGATTTGTGTATTAGTTTTGCATGGTGTCTTATATCTTTCCTAATCTCAACATTCCTATATTTCCTTTTCTTAGACCATGCGGGTATGCGGCCACCAGCCAGAAACATATGATACAATTTTGTTTCCCTAGGCTTGAATCCATATGTGGATCAACGAGGTGGTACAACTAGAATCATACATGTACATTTGTTCCTAATATTAACCACTTGTATTTATTCCATCTTTTTGACCATGCAACTACAAGCCTACAATAGATGGTACCCTCTCGGAAATCCTGGACGTTAGCTTCCAACCAGTTGTTTTTGCTGCTCATTGGTGGGCATATCAGAATTGCAACAATCTTCCTAGTGTGAACTCATGGAGCCAGCTTAATATCACCGCAGAGGATTTGCTAGACAATTATGTTCACACACAACACATAAACTTCAGGGGCAGCAAAAATCTTGCATTTGGGTTTCTTCCACTTTAGACTGATCTTACTGCAGACATTTGCGTTAATCTGGAGTTGATGGCCAGCACTGTCACAATTTATGAGTGGCATTTTCAGTGTTGCTTTAGGTGCATTTGCTTGTCATTGTTGGATGATTGTCATGTTGAAGATGTAGTTTCTATGATGTTCGGGCTGTGTCACCGGAGGTGGACGACAACTCCTCTTTTGTTGATCCCCAAATTTAACGGCGGGGACACTCTTAGTTTGAGCTCGGTGAAGGTTATTCGATATCTACAGCTCAGCTCTACACCTCGTGTGCATATTCTAGATAGACCGTCGGGAGAACCACTCGCGGGGCATCAACTGGACCGCACCATTGGCGAGGCCCTTGAAGACTGCAGATGCAACAACTTCGAATCCGAGTTGTCGGCGGATAATCGAACACCGTGTGGTTCCATTTGTGATCTTCAGTATCTTCTTCATGAGTTTAGATCATCTTTTTCTCGTGTTGTGCACTTAGGCACCCATTGACGAGGGATCACCTCGCCAATGCCTACGTATTGTAGACTTGGGTTTCGGGAGAGAGCGACGATGGAGATTCCGGGAGCGAGATTAGGCACACGACGTACCCAGCTTCGGGTCCCTGATACGTCTCAAACGTATCTATAATTTCTGATATTCCATGCTAGTTTATGACAATACCTACATGTTTTGTTCACACTTTATATTGTTTTGATGCATTTTCGGAACTAACCTATTGACGAGATGCGAAGTGCCGTTCTGTTTTCTGCTTGTTTTTGGTTTAGAAATCCTAGTAAAATATTCTCGGAATTGGACGAAATCAACCCAGACATCTTATAATTGCAAGAAGCGAGACGAGAGACACCGAGAGGGGAGCCGGGGGCCCACGCCCGACGGCGCGGCCAAGGGCTGGGCGCGCCCCTGTTGTGTGGCGGCTCTGTAACCTCGACTCGCCTTCGCCTGTTAAGCCTCCGACCTAAAACCTCGACACGGAAAAGCCACGATACGAGAAAGTTCCAGAGCCGCGCCATCGCGAAGCCAAGATCGAGGACATGAGTCTCTGTTCACATGGCAGGCGGAAGTGCCGGAAGGCTTCTCCATCGACACCACCTCCATCTCCATCAACGCTGCTGCTCCCATGATGAGGAGGGAGTAGTTCTCCCCGAGGCTAGGGCTGTACGGTAGCTATGTGGTTAATCTCTCTCTGTAATACAATGATCTCATGAATTGCTTTGCATGATTGAGATCCATATGATGAGCTTGGTATCGCTACTAGTCTATGTGCTACTCATGTGATGTTATTAAAGTAGTCTATTCCTCCTGCATGGTGTAAAGGTGACAGTGTGTGCATCGTGTGGTTCTTGTCGTAGATTATGATCATAATCTCTTGTAGGTTATGGAGTTAATTATCACTATGATATTGATGTGATCTATTCCCCTTTCATAGTGTAATGGTGACAGTGTGTATGCTATGTTAGTACTCGGTCTAAATTGCAAAGATCTATTATGCTCTAAGGTTACTTAAATATGAATGCTAAACGTTGTGGCGCTTGTTAACTCCGGCATTGAGGAGCTCTTGTAGCCCTACACAATGAATGGTGTTTGTCATCCAACAAAGAGTGTATGTAGCACAAATGAGAGAAGTTATTTATTTATTATGCGATCAATGTTGAGAGTGTCCACTAGTGAAAGTATGATCCCTAGGCCTTGTTTCCAAATACTGCAAACATCGCTTGTTTCCTGTTTTACTACATCTTTACTTCTGCAATATTACCATCATCTATACCACTGCGTTTTACTATCTCTTCAACTAGTGCACCTATACATCCGACAAGTGTATTAGGTGTGTTGGGACACAAGAGACTTCTTGTATCGTGATTGCAGGGTTGCTTGAGAGGACTATCTTTGACCTCTACCTCCCTGAGTTCGATAAACCTTGGGTGATTCACTTAAGGAAACTTGCTGCTATTCTACAAACCTACTGCCCTTGGAGGCCCAACATCTACAGGAAAAGAAGCGTGAGTAGACATCAAGCTATTTTACGCGGTTCTTGGGGAGGTAAGGTAAAAGGAACTCATACTCCGGTCCGGGTAACTAAGTTATTTTTCGGGTATCGTTGTAAGTGCTCGAAGGTATCTCCTTTAGATTATCTTTTTGTTTCTTGTTTACACTAGTTAGGCATAATGGAAAATAACAGTGAGCTTCTTAATCTATTTCTGAGTTAAGACATGGATTGTTTGCTGCGAAAATTAAAAAACCTATGGAATCTTATTTGCATGCTAGTAGCAATGATATTAGTATGAACGCTTTGAACACCATTGTTGCTAATGATATGGAAAATTCTAAGCTTGGGGAAGCTGGTTTTGATGAGCATGACATTTTTAGTCCCCCAAGCATTGAGGAGAAAATTTTCTTTGATAATACTTTGCCTCCTATTTATGATGATTATAATGATAGTGGTCTTTTGGTGCCGCCTACTATGGAGAGTAAATTTTATTATGATTATACTATGCCTCCTACACTTGATGAGAATGATAGCTACTTTGTTGAATTTGCTCCCACTACAACTAATAAAATTGATTATGCTTATGTGGAGAGTAATAATTTTATGCATATAGCTCATGACAAGAATGTTTCATTTGATAGTTATATTGTTGAGTTTGTTCATGATGCTACTGAAAGTTATTATGAGAGAGGAAAATATGGTGGTAGAAATTTTCATGTTACTAAAACACCTCTCTACATGCTGAAAATCTTGAAGTTACTCGTGTTTTATCTTCCTATGCTTGTCACTTTGTTCTTCATGAATTTATTTGTGTACAAGATTCCTTTTCATAGGAAGTGGGTTAGACTTAAATGTGTTTTGAATTTGCTGCTTGATGCTCTCTTTCTTCAACTCTTATTCCCGCGAGAGTATCATTAAAATTACTGAGCCCATCTTAATTATAAAGAAAGAACTTCTTGGGAGATAACCCATGTGTTTATTTTGCTACTGTTTTGTTGAGTCTTGGAAGTTGTTTACTACTGTAGCAACCTCTCCTTATCATGTTTTTGTGCCAAGTAAAGTCTCTATAGTAAGGTTGATACTAGATTTGGATTCTTGCGCGAAACAGATTTCATCTGTGATCAGCAGCGCAGAACTCTGTAAAAAATCAAAAAATCTGCCAATTTACGTGCGTGATCCTCGGATATGTACGCCTTTCATTAGTTTTGAGTTTTCCGTTTGAGCAAGTTAAGTGCCCCTGCAAGTCGTCTTTACGGACTGTTACTGTTTTGACAGATTCTGCCTTTTATTTCGCATTGCCGCTTTTGCTATGTTGAATGAGTTTCTTTGTTCCATTAACTTTCAGAAGTTTTGTGCAATGTCCAGAAGTGTTAAGAATGATTGTCTCACCTCTGAACATGTGAATTTTTAATTATGCACTAACCCTCTAATGAGTTTGCTTTAAGTTTGGTGTGGAGGAAGTTTTCAAGGGTCAAGAGAAGAGGATGATATACTATGATCAAGAAGAGTGAAAGGTCTAAGCTTGGGGATGCCCGTGGTTCATCCCTGCATATTTTAAGAAGACTCAAGCATCTAAGCTTGGGGATGCCCAAGGCATCCCCTTCTTCATCGACAACTTATCAGGTCACTTCTAGTGAAACTATATTTTTATTCGGTCACATCTTATGTACTTTACTTGGAGCGTCTGTGTGCTTTTATTTTCGTTTTGTTATTTTCATTCTCTGAATAAATTCATGCTCATGTGGGAGAGAGACACGCTCCGCTTTTTCATATGAACACTAGTGTTCTTCATTCTTGCTTTTAATGTTCAAGGGCGAAAGTTGATCGCTTCACTTGTTGCTATTTGGTTGGAATCAGAAAATGCTTCATATGGTCTTGAATAATTTGATACTTGGCAATTGTTTTGAGCTCTCATAAATCATGTTTAAGCTCTTGCATCATGTAGTTTAAATCTAGTAGTGGAGAACTACTGTAGAGCTTGTTGAAATTTGGTTTGCATGATTGGTCTCTCTAAGGTCTAGATATTTTATAGGTAAAAGTGTTTGAGCAACAAGGAAGACAGTGTAGAGTGTTATAATGCTTGCAATATGTTCTTATGTAAGTTTTGTTGTACCGGTTTATACTTGTGTTTGCTTCAAATAACCTTGCTAGCCCAAAGCCTTGTACTGAGAGGAAATGCTTCTCGTGCATCCAAACACCTTGAGCCAAAACCCATGCCATTTGTGTCCACCATATCTACCTACTACATGGTATTTTTCTGCCATTCCAAGTAAATACTTCATGTGCTACCTTTAAACAATTAAAAAGCTATTATCTCTTATTTGTGTCAATGGTTTATAGCTCATGAGGAAGTATGTGGTGTTTTATCTTTCGATCTTGTCATTTACTTGACGGACTTTCACAATGGACTAGTGGCTCATCCGATTATCCAATAATTTTGCAAAAGAGCTGGCAATGGGGTTCCAGCCCCAATTAATTAACTTGCATTAATAATTCTCTTCACATGTTTTGCTGATCTATAGTAAGCAACTTAAATTTGCAAATAGACACTCCTCCATGGTATGTGAATGTTGGCACCGAGGATTTGGTTAGCCATGGCTTGTGTAAGCAAAGGTTGGGGGGAGTGTCATCTAATAAATTAAACTAAATTACATGTGTAAACAAAAGAGAAGAGGGATGATCTACCTTGCTGGTAGAGATAACGTCCTTCATGGGAGCCGCTCTTGAAAGTCTGGTTGATAAGGTACCCATTACCATTCGTTGACAACAACAAACACCTCTCAAAATTTTACTTTATGCTCTCTATATGATTTCAAAACTTGAAAAGCTCTAGCACATGATTTAATCCCTGCTTCCCTCTGCGAAGGGCCTATCTTTTACTTTATTGTTGAGTCGGTTTACCCATTTCCTTCCATCTTAGAAGCAAACACTTGTGTCAACTGTGCATTGATTCTTACATACTTGCTTATTGCATTCATCATATTACTCTATGTTGACAATTATCCATGAGATATGCATGTTGAAAGTTGAAAGCAACTGCTGAAACTTATATCTTCCTTTGTGTTGCTTCGATGCCTTTACTTTGAATTTATTGCTTTATGGGTTAACTCTTATGCAAGACTTTTGATGCTTGTCTTGAAAGTACTATTCATGAAAAGTTTTGCTATATGTTATCTTTTTGTTAGCAAACTATAGATCATTGCTTTGAATCACTTCATTCATGTCATATTCTTTACAATAATGTTGATCAAGATTATGATGGTAGCATGTCACTTCAGAAATTATTTGTGTTATCGTTTACCTACTCGAGGGCGAGTAGGAACTAAGCTTAGGGATGCTTGATACGTCTCAAACGTATCTATAATTTCTTATTCCATGCTAGTTTATGACAATACCTACATGTTTTGTTCACACTTTATATCGTTTGATGCATTTCGGAACTAACCTATAGTGAGATGCAGTGCGGTTCTGTTCTTTTTTTGGTTTCGAAATCCTAGTAAGGAAATATTCTCGGAATTGGACGAAATCAACGTGACATCTAATTGCGAAGCTTCGAGAACACGGAGAGGCGCTAGAGGGGAGCTGGGGGGCCCACACGCCAGGGCGGCGCGGCCAAGGGCCTGGGCGCGCCCCCCTATTGTGTGGCGGCTCCGTAACCCCTCCGACTCCGCCTCTTCGCCTATTTAAGCCTCCCTGACCTAAAACCTCGACACGGAAAAGCCACGATACGAGAAAAGTTCCAGAGCCGCCGCCATCGCGAAGCAAGATGCGGGGACGGGAGTCTCTGTTCGGCACGCCGCGGGACGGGGAAGTGCCCGGAAGGCTTCTCCATCGACACCACCGCCATCTCCATCAACTGCTGCTCCCATGATGAGGAGGGAGTAGTTCTCCCTCGAGGCTGAGGGCTCTACCGTAGCTATGTGGTTAATCTCTCTCTGTACTCCAATACAATGGTCTCATGAATTGCTTTGCATGATTGAGATCCATATGATGAGCTTTGTATCGCTTAGTCTATGTGCTACTCATGTGATGTTATTAAAGTAGTCTATTCCTCCTGCATGGTGTAAAGGTGACAGTGTGTGCATCGTGTGGTTCTTGTCGTAGATTATGATCATAATCTCTTGTAGGTTATGGAGTTAATTATCACTATGATAGTATTGATGTGATCTATTCCCCCTTTCATAGTGTAATGGTGACAGTGTGTATGCTATGTTAGTACTCGGTCTAAATTGCAAAGATCTATTATGCTCTAAGGTTACTTAAATATGAATGCTGAATGTTGTGGCGCTTGTTAACTCCGGCTTGAGGGAGCTCTTGTAGCCCTACACAATGAATGGTGTTTGTCATCCAACAAAGAGTGTATGTAGCACAAATGAGAGAAGTTATTTATTTATTATGCGATCAATGTTGAGAGTGTCCACTAGTGAAAGTATGATCCCTAGGCCTTGTTTCGATCCAAATACTGCAAACATCGCTTGTTTACTGTTTTACTACATCTTTACTTCCTGCAATATTACCATCATCTATACCACCTGCGTTTTACTATCTCTTCGCCGAACTAGTGCACCTATACATCTGACAAGTGTATTAGGTGTGTTGGGGACACAAGAGACTTCTTGTATCGTGATTGCGGGGTTGCTTGAGAGGACTATCTTTGACCTCTACCTCCCTGAGTTCGATAAACCTTGGGTGATTCATTTAAGGGAAACTTGCTGCGTTCTACAAACCTCTGCTCTTGGAGGCCCAACACTGTCTACAAGAAAGAAGCGTGAGTAGACATCACGTCCTGGAGGATCTACTACGTGATGCTGCTATGGTGTATGCCATATGTTGACTATGCTTGTCTATATGTTGGCCTCCTTATTTCGGGTGCCCTGGCTAGCTTTATATATGCAACCAGCCTAGGGTTTTACAAGAGTCCTAGTCGACTACTTCTTCGGGTTGCCTTGTTGGGCCTTCTCCATATTGGGCCGAGCCGAGCTAGGTATACTAATAATGGGTACCCGAAGGGTATACCCATGTCAGTAGCCCCCGAGTGTCTAGGGAAGTCGAAGACTTGCGTAGAGACTCCAAGCATAATCATCTCCAAAGGCGAGGTCCCTGTCGTAGATCATGTGTAGCGTAGATGATGTCGACGATTCTTGAAATTATTTTTCTATCGGGTGCGCGGCAGCGCTCCCGATGGGAGTAGCCCCCGAGTCTATGGGTAAGTGCTTGCACTTAGGCATAGACTCAAGTTGTACTACTCGATGAAGAACTTAACTATATTTCTGGAGGACTTGATGAAATCCATGTGCTCCCGATGGGAGTAGGCTCCACTCGAGTCGTAGAATCGAGTTGAGTCTACAAACCTTGATTGTCATAGATGCTGTCGAAGTTATTTTTCTATCGGGTGCGCGGCCAGCGCTCCCGATGGGAGTAGCCCCCGAGGCTACAGCCAAGTGTTTGCACTTGGGTGTAGGCTCAACTTGCTTTTAATCGACACCACAATTTTTCCTCGGGTTCGGTCCCCACGGTCGGCGCCAATTGACGAGGGATCACCTCGCCAATGCCTACGTATTGTAGACTTGGGTTTCGGGAGAGAGCGACGATGGAGATTCCGGGAGCGAGATTAGGCACACGACGTACCCAGCTTCGGGTCCCCTCGGTGGAGGATCCCTACATGCTGCTAGCAATCCACTATATGATGATATGTATGTTTACAGGGTGCCGCCATAGGCGGAGCTATGTTGTCTATCTGTTGGCCTCCCTATTTCGGGTGCCCTGGCTAGCTTTATATATGCAACCAGCCTAGGGTTTTACAAGAGTCCTAGTCGACTACTTCTTCGGGTTGCCTTGTTGGGCCTTCTCCATATTGGGCCGAGCCGAGCTAGGTATACTAATAATGGGTACCCGAAGGGTATACCCATGTCACCCAGAACCCTCATTAATTTGACACGTCGTGCAAGTGGGGGACACACGTCCTCCGCTTTTACTGGCGCACGCACTGTAGCGCATGTTCCTTTCCTTCACAGTGAAAATACGTTTCTACCCCTCCTCCACGTGTACTGCATCCATATCACAATTTTTCCATCCAACGGTGCGTTGTTTTCGAATTCTCTATTTAAGGTCATCTTCTTCCTCCGTTCGTTCTCGCTCACGCCGCACCTCTGCTCCTCTGCTAAAATCCCCATTGCGCCCAACACTTCCTGAGCTCAACCATACTCACGCTTTTCTCCTGCGCCATTGTTGATGCCACCCGGAGACTTACCAGGCGGCTCTGAGTCAAGATGGCGACCGCAGATCTGGGGAACCGAGTGGGAGAGATCCAAAATCTCCCCCCAAGACATCAACTTGCTGAAGAAACTTGGGATCAGCAAGAAGCAAGACGCGCTGCGCTTCCCCAGCGAAGAAAGCTATCCATGCCCTCCTATGGAGTATCGGGTCAGTTTCGTTGACCACCTCATCCGCGGTCTTTCTTCCCCCATTCATGATTTTCTGCGTGGGTTGCTTTTTGTCTATGGATTGCAACTTCACCATCTTACTCCCAACTCCATCCTCCACATCTCGATCTTCATCACTCTTTGCGAATCTTTCCTTGGAGTCCAGCCTAACTGGGCTTTATGGAAACGCATTTTTCTCTGTCGCCGTAATGGCTCTGCCAACGTTGCCTATAACATAGGCGGCGTTGTTATCTGCGTCCGCCCTGATGTCGAGTACTTTGACGTCAAATTCCCGACTCAGTTCAAGGGTGGCACAAAAAATGGTTATATATCCATGAAGAAAACCATAACTCGGTAGAAGATAACATTCCCCCTTTCGATGCGCAACGCCGCCGGTCCTGGGATGCAGAGGCTAGCGACGAAGAAAAAGCGGCGACAGAGGCGCTGATGACACGCATCCGCGATCTTCAAAATACCCGTGGACAAGAATTGTCGGGTATCCAAATCACGGCGTACTTCCTTAGGATTAGGGTGCAGCCTCTACAAGCTCGCAAAAATCCCCTTTGGATGTATGCTGGCGATGAAGATGTGGATCGCCTGTCGACAGATTTATCGGTCAAGGACTTAGAAAAGCTTGTCCGAAAGATCTCGTCGCTTAGCAAGAAAGACACCGTCCCGTCATCTTGCCGTGTGACGCCATATAGCGCCACCAACGCGCTCCCGCAGGTAATATATTTTTATCATTTGTTTATTCATGCATTCTTTTCTTTTCTCTTTCTTGCTATTTCTTCGTCTTTGTATGATATAAATCCATGTCGGTAATTTTTCTATCTTGTCCAGAACCATAAAACTGTGTCGCCTCTTCCTCCCTTCCCGAAGGTGGGGAAGTCGAAGAACGGGCTGTTGTCACCGACGACAACCACCTTCTCGGGGGAGATTGTAAGGGTATATTGCCCCTATGTGTGGTTTTGGTAATTAATGACAACCCCTATGGACTAATGTTTTCATTGAGTTTATATGAAGGAATATTCCATAGGTGCTACTTGTACTCCATGTGTTGGATTCAAGTATGGATGCCATGAAGATTAAGGTATACCTTGTGTATTGGCATCAAGATCATCGGTATGAAGATATATATGTGATATGATCAAGAAGAAGAAACGAAGATGGAGTTCTTATGTGGAACTCAATATTAGCCATGCTCTATCTTATGTGAGTATGAGAAGATACAAGGTTGAGTTGGGCAAGTTCAAGATGAGCATCTCAAGTGAATCACATGCTTGAAGCTTGCCATCCATTTGGTGATAATGGACTAGTGAAGATGTGCATCAATGGAGCTTTCCCATCATAGTGTATGGGGGAGCATTTGTGAGTCTTCACAAAGCAACATTGGTCAAGTGAGGCATTCCGGCTTGAGTGAAGCTTGAAGAGTTATCATCAAGATCAAGCGGGATGCGCAAGGCAAAGGTATGACCTTGATAGGTTTTCCTTTTACCGGTCTCAAGGTGGTTGATGGGAGACCGGATTATAGGATACATAGCCGCACTATCAAGAGGGGCTTTCGGTTGGGTAACTTGATCACATCGTCTTAGGGAGCTCAACCCTTTGCATGCTTTGCATTCCATAAATCTATTGCTTCTTGGTGTTTCTCTGTGTGAGGTTCTTGAGCTTGTTGCTAGCTTTACAACAAGCCCAAGTTCATCGAAAACGGAATCCATATGCATCTTCTATTGCGTTTTCAAGCTTGGAGGTTTTACCGGTGTCTCTTTTATAGATAGGTCAAACATTCATCTTATGGTTTTTATTCCGTGGGTGGACAATGATGTTTCTATGCATAAAGTTGTAGGGCTTGTTGTCCTGATTCCAACAAGCCCAAGATCATCGAAATCGGAGTCCGGACGCAAAAGTTATCATGGTTTTTGTAAACCATGTTTTCATGTTTGGCCCGGTGGCGCCGGCTGTCTGACCGGCTCGTCCGGCACAGACCGGCTCCCACACCGGTGCCATCCGGACGGTTTCCAGGGGGCTTTCAGGGGCGCCCGGTCCCTGGCCCGGTCGACCGGGTTTTCCGCCAGGCGGCCCGGTCCCTGGCCCGGTCTGACCGGGCTTTCCGCCAGGCTGCACGAAAAACTCCCAGATCTGCCCCAAACGGTCATATTTCATTTGGCTATAAAAGGGGCTTCTTCCCCAACAGTTTTCTAGGGTTCTTGAGCATGTTTTTGACCACCATTGTTGAACCTCTTGAGCTTGCTTCCTCTCCCTTCCCTCCCATGATTCTTGCTCATTCTTGAGGGATCTAAGAGAGGAGATCTAGATCTACAACCTCCACCAATCCATTTCTCCTCTAAGTGAGGGGAACTCTTGGGATCTAGATCTTGGAGTCTTTTGTTGACTTTCCCCATTGTTCTTCCTCTCCAATCTCATCTTAGCATTTGTTGCTTGGGTGGGATTTGAGTGTGAAGGACTTGAACACCTCTAGTGTTCTTGCTTTGCATCATTGCATAGTGTTGAGCTCTCCACCACGATTAGTTCGAGTGAGAGACCGTGAGCTTGTTACTCTTGGAGGGAGACCTCCTAGTTGGCTTGGCGGTTGGTGCTCCGGTGATCTCTTCAAGAAGATTGTGAAGAGGCCCGGGCTTCTCCTTCGTGGAGCTTGTGAAGTGGTTGTGGAGCTTGCCATCTCCGGAGCGGAGGAAAAGCTAACCATAAGGAAAGGGCCATTATCCTTCGTGGGTGTGGTTCGGAGAATAGGGTGAGCCTTCGTGGCGCGGGGAATCCTTCGTGGGACCTCCACTCCTCCAAACGTGACGTACCTTGTTGCAAAGCAAGGGAACACGGGAATACATCCTCGTCTCCGCGTGCCTCGGTTATTTCTATACCCGAGCTCTCTTTCCTTGTGATAGCCATCGTGCTTGAAGTACATATATCTTGCTATCACTTGTGCTACATATATCTTGTGCCTATCTTGCTTAGCTCTAGTTGCCATTGTTACACTTAGTTGAGCTTAGCATATTTAGGGTTTGTGCTTGTAAACTAAACATTAGTTTAATTCCGCATTCTTACAAGACAAATCCACAAGAGTTTGTAATTGCCTATTCACCCCCCTCTAGGCGACATCTCGATCTTTCAATTGGTATCAGAGCAAGGTCTCTCCTTGTTTAAGGCTTCACCGCCTTGAGAGTAAAGATGTCGGCTAGTAACTTAGTGCACAATGACACAATTATCTTTGTTGGCACAAATTATCTTTTGTGGCGAAATTGCTTGCTTTGCAAACTTCGGACCTTGTGTCCAAACATTGAGCAATTTCTAGATGTAGGTTTTTCTCCTCCGATGGACCCTCAAAATCTATCTTTAGAGGATGAGAAAAACTTACATCTTGAAGCTCAAGTATCTAATGAGCTTGTATTCTCTTTGAGACCAGATTTTCATAGGTTCTTGATATATATAAAGCGAAAATCGTCTCATGAGATGTGGATCAAGCTTAAGGAAATGTTTGGTGGATCCACTTCTCATTTGGTTGGTGGTGACTCCGAGGAGCTCTCTTCCCCTTCACATCATGAAGAGCTCCAAGTTGCTTCCACCTCCGGCCGTGATGAGTTCTCATCTTCTTCCACTTCACCAACGTGTAGCAAGACACGAGGTAATGATATGGTGAGTGGTGAGGAAAATTGCAATGTTGATATTGTGCTCAATAGTGATGATTCTTCATCTCTATCTCATTGCAATACTTCCTCTTTGGACTTAAACACATCTAGCATTAAAAATAATTTACATGCTTGTGTTGATAGTCCTTGCATATCATGTGCAAATTGCTTACATAAATCCCATGATGATATGCTTGCCTTGTCTTGCTCCCATAATCAAAATGTTTCTATTTCCTCTAGTTGTTTGTTGACTAACAATGTAGAGGAAACCGAACACTCTATGGATCAAGACATGTTTTCAAATGAGGATTCAAGAATTTCTTCATCTTCATCCTCCGGTATGCACATGTGCCTTATGGCAAATGGATCAAAGGTATCTCCTACTTTGACTCCTAACACTTCCTCTAATGATGAGAGTGATGATGATGATAATGATGAAGAATATAATATCTTGGTGCATAATATGGCAATGGTATATGCTTCTCTTCATGGTAATAAAGAAGCTCGTGCTAATCTCGAACACTCTATGGATACCTTGAGTAAATATAGGGAAACCATAGTGGAGTTGGAGTCCCATGTTGAAAATGGGGAAATGAGATTCACTCTCCTCAAGCATGAGCTAAAAGATGAGAAGCATACTAATTTTATGCTCACACAAAAATTTGAATCCTATAAGCATGAAAATGAGAAAACTATTGTTGATGCTTGTGCTACTAACTCTACTTCTTGTGAAGCATCTATCTTAAAGGAGAATGTTGAGTTGAGAGCTCAACTTGAGTTGCTAACTAGCAATTATAGGAAATTGGAAGAAAGTCATAAAAAGCTCTCGGGCTCTCATGATGACCTTCTAATTTCCTATGATGGGCTAAAGTTAGCTCATGAGGCTAGTATCACTAAGGTAACATCTTGTGAGCCTCATGTGGACATTAGCACAATCTCTACTACAAATGCTAAATTGCCATGTGCTAGTCCTTGTAATCCATCTAGTCAAACTAGTGATACACCTTGTGTTGGATTACTTGCTTTGCCTTGTTGCTCTAACAATGAAGCTTCTACTTCCTCTAGTACTTGTATTTCTACTAACCATGTAGAGGAAATCAAAGAGCTCGAGGCCCAAGTCCTTTCTTTAAAGAAAGACTTGGAAAAGCGTCATGAAGGGAAATCCGCACTTGACAAGATGCTAAGTGTGCAACAATCCCCCAATGACAAGAGTGGGCTTGGATTCAACTCCAATAACAAGAACAAGTCCAAGAGCAAGAGCAACAAGAAGAAGGGCCAAGACAAAGTCAAGGATCCGGCCAAGTTGGTTTGCTTCAAGTGCAAGGTTGAAGGGCATCATGTTAGATCATGCCCATTAAAGAAGAAGAAGCACTTGAGTGAGAAACAACAAGGGAAATGGCCACAAGGTCAAGGTCAAGCTCATGCTCGACCTCAAGTTGAAGATAGGCCACTTCCCAAGAAGAATCAACATATTGTTCCCCAAGAGAAGAAATCAATAAAGAAGAGAAAGGGGAACACTTGCTACTTATGCCGTGTGAAGGGGCACTTTGCTTCTTCATGTTTAAGTGGTACCTTATCCAACCCTATCATTGTTGATAATGATTATTCTCTTGGTAAGGATAAGGATGGCAATGTGTTTGCCAAGTTTGTTGGAACTCAAAGTGGTTTCAAGAAAAGAACCATTTGGGTTGCCAAGCCTATTGTGACTAACCTCTTAGGACCCAACTTGGTTGGGGACCAACAAGCTCAAACTTGATCAATAGGTGCATGTGGAGGTCATTGGAGACTTGGCTAATTCATGAAGAATTAAGGGATCTTTGATGCGCGTAGATGTACACGTCCGTTGGGAACCCCAAGAGGAAGGTATGATGCGCACAGTGGCAAGTTTCCCTCAGTAAGAAACCAAGGTTTAATCGGACCAGTAGGAGTCAAGAAGCACGTTGAAGGTTTATGGTGGCGAAATGTGATGCGGCGCAACAACAGGGATTCCGGCGCCAACGTGGAACCTGCACAACACATCCCAAGTACTTTGCCCCAACGAAAGCAGTGAGGTTGTCAATCTCACCGGCTTGCTGTAACAAAGGATTAACCGTATTGTGTGGAAGATGATTGTTTGCAAGAAAACAATAAAACAAGTATTGCAGTAGATTGTATGCGATGTAAAGAATAGGACCGGGGTCCACAGTTCACTAGAGGTGTCTCTCCCATAAGATAAAAGCATGTTGGGTGAACAAATTACAGTCGGGCAATTGACAAATAGAGAAGGGCATAACAATGCATATACATGATATGATAAATATAGTGAGATTTAACCGGGCATTACGACAAAGTACATAGACCGCCATCCAACCGCATCTATGCCTAAAAAGTCCACCTTCAGTTATCATCCGAACCCCATTCAGTATTAAGTTGCAAAGCAACAGACAATTGCATTAAGTATGGTGCGTAATGTAATCGACAACTACATCCTTAGACATAGAATCAATGTTTTATCCCTAGTGGCAACAGCACATCACAACCTTAGAACTTTCTGTCACTGTCCCAGGTATCAATGAAGGCATGAACCCACTATCGAGCATAAATACTCCCTCTTGGAGTTAAGAGTAAAAACTTGGCCAGAGCCTCTACTAATAACGGAGAGCATGCAAGATCATAAACAACACATAAACAATAGATTGATAATCACCATAACATAGTATTCTCTATCCATCGGATCCCGACAAACACAACATATAGTATTACAGATAGATGATCTTGATCATGTTAGGCAGCTCACAAGATCCAACAATGAAGCACAATTAGGAGAAGACGACCATCTAGCTACTGCTATGGACCCATAGTCCAGGGTGAACTACTCACTCATCACTCCGGAGGCGATCATGGCGATGAAGAGTCCTCCGGGAGATGAATCCCCTCTCCGGTGGTGCCGGAGGCGATCTCCCGAATCCCCGAGATGGGATTCGCGGCGGCGCGCCTCTGAAGGTTTTCCGTATCGTGGCTCTCGGTATCTTGTTAATAGGTTAGTTCCGAAAATGCATAAATGACATATAATGTGCATAAAACATGTAGGTATCATCAATAAAGTAGCATGGAACATAAGAAATTATCGATACGTTGGAGACGTATCAACATCCCCAAGCTTAGTTCTGCTCGTCCCGAGCAGGTAAAACGATAACAAAGATAATTTCTGAAGTGACATGCCATCATAATCTTGATCATACTATTTGTAAACATATGTAATGAATGCAGCGATCAAAACAATGGTAATGACATGAGTAAACAATGAATCATAAAGCAATGACTTTTCATGAATAGTACTTCAAGACAAGCATCAATAAGTCTTGCATAAGAGTTAACTCATAAAGCAATAAATCAAAGTAAAGGTGTTGAAGCAACACAAAGGAAGATTAAGTTTCAGCGGTTGCTTTCAACTTATAACATGTATATCTCATGGATATTGTCAACATAAAGTAATATAACAAGTGCAATATGCAAGTATGTAGGAATCAATGCACAGTTCACACAAGTGTTTGCTTCTTAAGGTGGAGGGAGATAGGTAAACTGATTCAACAATAAAAGTAAAAGAAAGGTCCTTCAAAGAGGAAAGCATCGATTGCTATATTTGTGCTAGAGCTTTGATTTTGAAAACATGAAACAATTTTGTCAACGGTAGTAATAAAGCATATGAGTTATGTAAATTATATCTTACAAGTTGCAAGCCTCATGCATAGTATACTAATAGTGCCCGCACCTTGTCCTACTTAGCTTGGACTACCGGATCTTTGCAATGCCATGTTTCAACCAAGTGTCACAAAGGGGTACCTCCATGCCGCCTGTACAAAGGTCTAAGGAGAAAGCTCGCATTTGGATTTCTCGCTTTTGATTATTCTCAACTTAGACATCCATACCGGGACAACATGGACAACAGATAATGGACTCCTCTTAAATGCATAAGCATGTAGCAATAATTATTATTCTCATATGAGATTGAGGATATATGTCCAAAACTGAAACTTCAACCATGATTCATGGCTTTAGTTAGCGGCCCAATGTTCTTCTCTAACAATTTGCATGCTCCAATCATTAAGGTGGCAGATCCTTCAGACAAGACGGACATGCATAGCAACTCACATGATATTCAATAAAGAGTAATTGATGGCGTTCCCCAGAAGCATGGTTATCGCACAACAAGCAACTTAATAAAAGATAAAGTGCATAAGTACATATTCAATACTACGATAGTTTTTAAGGCTATTTTGTCCCATGAGCTATATATTGCAAAGGTGAATGATGGAATTTTAAAGGTAGCACTCAAGCAATTTACTTTGGAATGGCGGAGAAATACCATGTAGTAGGTATGTATGGTGGACACAAATGGCATAGTAGTTGGCTCAAGGATTTTGGATGCATGAGAAGTATTCCCTCTCGATACAAGGTTTAGGCTAGCAAGGTTATTTGAAGCAAACTCAAGGATGAACCGGTGCAGCAAAACTCACATAAAAGACATATTGTAAACATTATAATACTCTACACCGTCTTCCTTGTTGTTCAAAACTCAATACTAGATATTATCTAGACCTTAGATAGACCAAATATGCAAATCAAATTTTAGCAAGCTCTATGTATTTCTTCATTAATGAGTGCAAAGCATATGATGCAAGAGCTTAAACATGAGCACAACAATTGCCAAGTATCACATTATCCAAGACATTTTAGAATTACTACATGTAGCATTTTCCAATTCCAACCATATAACAATTTAACGAAGAAGAAACTTCGCCTTGAACATTATGAGTAAAGCCTAAGGACATATTTGTCCATATGCAACAGCGGAGCGTGTATCTCTCCCACAAAGTGAATGCTAGGATCCATTTTATTCAAACAAAAATAAAAACAAAAACAAACCGACGCTCCAAGTAAAGAACACAAGATGTGACTGAATAAAAATATAGTTTCAGGGAGGAACCTGATGATGTTGTCGATGAAGAAGGGGATGCCTTGGGCATCCCCAAGCTTAGATGCTTGAGTCTTCTTAGAATATGCAGGGATGAACCACAGGGGCATCCCCAAGCTTAGAGCTTTCACTCCTCTTGATCATAGTATATCATACTCCTCTCTTGACCCTTGAAAACTACTTCACACCAAACTTCAAGCAAACTCATTAGAGGGTTAGTGCACAATTAATAATTCACATGTTCAGAGGTGGCACAATCATTGTTTTCACTTCTGGACATTGCATAAAGCTACTGGACATTAATGGATCAAAGAAATTCATCCAACATAGCAAAAGAGGCAATGCGAAATAAAATGCAGAATCTGTCAAAAACAGAACAGTTCGTAAAGACGAATTTTAAAATGGCACCAGACTTGCTCAAATGGAAAAACTCAAAACTAATGAAAGTTGCGTACATATCTGAGGATCACGCTCGTAAATTGGCAGATTTTTTAGAATTTTCTACAGAGACTTGTGCCCAGATTCGTGACAGACAGCAATGCTGTTTCTGCGCAGCGATCCCAAATATAACATCAACTTTGACATAGAAACTTTACTTGGCACAAAAACATGATAAGGAGAGGTTGCTACAGTAGTAAACAACTTCCAAGACTCAAATATAAAACAAAGTACTGTAGTAAAAACATGGGTTGTCTCCCATAAGCGCTTTTCTTTAACGCCTTTCAGCTAGGCGCAGAAAGTGCAAATCAAGTAACATCGAGAGTAGAAGCATCAACATTATTATTTTTCATGCAAACACAACTTGTTGCAGGGGGTACTTTAGGTGCTCCATTATCTAAATTTTCTATGGTAGTGCTAGGGGTTTTAGCAATTTTAGGCCTATAGTAATTCTTTTGTTTAGGCACTTTAGAGGCATACATGAATTTTTGCTCTTTACCCACATAAGCTTTCTCATTATACTTGAGAGAAGAAAAGGTTGAACCCAAGGTTCCCATAGCTTTTTCAAGTTCATCAATCCTATTGGTTTGATTATCGTGAACAACACAAGTTCCTAGGACACTAATTCTTTCATCAATTCCTCCTAAGGATTTATCAAGTTCATCAGTTTTATCAAGTAACATTTCCAATTTAGTTTCAATACTTGGAAAAAATTTCTCTATGGTTTCCAATTTTTTCATAACATCCTCAAGAGAGATTTCAATTTTAACTTCATTAACAGGTGGTATTCCAACTAGACTCTCAATGATGCAACTAGCTTCTAAAGCGGGAGTACCTAGGAAATTGCCTCCCGAAAGAGTATCAAGAACATACCTATTCCAACTAGATAAACCAACATAAAAGTTCCTAAGAAGGATAGTGGTGGAGTGTTTCTTAATGCACCTATGATGAGCATTACTAATTCTATACCAAGCATCTTTAAAACTCTCTCCACCTTGTTGCTTAAAAGAACGAACTTCAACTTCAGGATTACTCATTTTAATAGTAATAAAATAAACTAAGAAAATAAAGTAAAGACAAGTAACTATTTTTTTTTTGCGTTTTTTATATAGAGAGCAAGACAGTAAATAAAGTAAAACTAGCAACTAATTTTTTATGTGTTTTCTTTAGGTGCAGCAAACAAAGTAGTAAATAAAATAAAGCAAGACAAAAACAAAGTAAAGAGATTGAGAAGTGGAGACTCCCCTTGCAGCGTGTCTTGATCTCGGCAACGGCGCCAGAAATTTGCTTGATGCGCGTAGATGTACACGTCCGTTGGGAACCCCAAGAGGAAGGTATGATGCGCACAGTGGCAAGTTTCCCTCAGTAAGAAACCAAGGTTTAATCGGACCAGTAGGAGTCAAGAAGCACGTTGCAGGTTGATGGTGGCGAAATGTGATGCGGCGCAACAACAGGGATTCCGGCGCCAACGTGGAACCTGCACAACACAACCCAAGTACTTTGCCCCAACGAAACAGTGAGGTTGTCAATCTCACCGGCTTGCTGTAACAAAGGATTAACCGTATTGTGTGGAAGATGATTGTTTGCAAGAAAACAGTAAAACAAGTATTGCAGTAGATTGTATGCGATGTAAAGAATAGGACCGGGGTCCACAGTTCACTAGAGGTGTCTCTCCCATAAGATAAAAGCATGTTGGGTGAACAAATTACAGTCGGGCAATTGACAAATAGAGAAGGGCATAACAATGCATATACATGATATGATAAATATAGTGAGATTTAATCCGGGCATTACGACAAAGTACATAGACCGCCATCCAACTGCATCTATGCCTAAAAAGTCCACCTTCAGGTTATCATCCGAACCCCATTCAGTATTAAGTTGCAAAGCAACAGACAATTGCATTAAGTATGGTGCGTAATGTAATCGACAACTACATCCTTAGACATAGAATCAATGTTTTATCCCTAGTGGCAACAGCACATCACAACCTTAGAACTTTCTGTCACTGTCCCAGGTATCAATGAAGGCATGAACCCACTATCGAGCATAAATACTCCCTCTTGGAGTTAAGAGTAAAAACTTGGCCAGAGCCTCTACTAATAACGGAGAGCATGCAAGATCATAAACAACACATAAACAATAGATTGATAATCACCATAACATAGTATTCTCTATCCATCGGATCCCGACAAACACAACATATAGTATTACAGATAGATGATCTTGATCATGTTAGGCAGCTCACAAGATCCAACAATGAAGCACAATTAGGAGAAGACGACCATCTAGCTACTGCTATGGACCCATAGTCCAGGGGTGAACTACTCACTCATCACTCCGGAGGCGATCATGGCGATGAAGAGTCCTCCAGGAGATGAATCCTCTCCGGCAGGTGCCGGAGGCGATCTCCTGAATCCCCCGAGATGGGATTCGCGGCGGCGGCGTCTCTGGAAGGTTTTCCGTATCGTGGCTCTTGGTATCTTGTTAATAGGTTAGTTCCAAAATGCGTAAATACGACATATAATGTGCATAAAACATGTAGGTATCATCAATAAAGTAGCATGGAACATAAGAAATTATCGATACGTTGGAGACGTATCAATCTTCATATATTATATTTTAACCAAGCCAAGTCGTATGGATCATCATCTATATCTTATATCCAATGTTCCTCCTTGCGGTAACTTATACTTCAACTCTTCATATTCATTGTAAGTTACTTGCCCCTTTGCATGTTTGGTTTTGTATCAAATATGTGTTTGTATGTGTTGAGTCTTACTTGCCTATCTTGTGTATTCAAGTATGTTTGTTTGACTCATCATATACTTGTGTATTGTTTTGAGCCTAATGCATCTTGATGATATCTTATTTGGCTCTCTTTGAGTGATTAATGGAACATCCCATTTTGGGGGAGTGATATGCATTGTGCATCTCTCTTTCTCTAAAATGTGTGTACATGGGTATCACCACTTAGTATTGATATTGCAAGATTATCTAGTCACTATGTGGTGTGTCATACTCATGAGAAATTCAAATTCTAAATGTCCATTAATCATCTCTAGTTGAATTTTAGTTGCCTCTTGTTTAGAAGAAATGTTTTATCACATTATGGGGGAGTAATATGTTTTGTACATATCACAAACCTAAGAAAATGTGAACATATGAGGTTATGCCACTTGGAGTTGATACACGTAATTATCTTGATCCTAGGTGGCATGTTTGCTCAAACAAGCTCCATTTCTATTGAAAAACTTTTATTAGCTCATCTTATGGATTCTTGTTTGAGTAAGAAATTCTTGGTACGGTTTTCCTCAAATACATATCTCTATATCTTATTTGGGACACCGTTTGCTTCAAGTTATTCTAATCATTGCCGTGCGTGATTGTTTGACTAATTGAAGCTATCAAGAATCTTCATCCGTGCATAGTGCTTAATTCTATATACTTATCCTATGCCTTTTATTGTGAAGTTGATCCTTACTATCATTGTCAATTCACCACCGGAAATTATTTCCAATATACTCATTGTCTTTGACAATTGATAACCTTGTATGTGGTTGAATTCATGGATCATCTTCACCTTGGATTGCTTCTTATTTACTTATTTTATTTCCAAGAAATCTTTGTTGCTCCCATGTGTCTTCTTTGTCCCTTTGAAAAATATTTTGATAAATTCTCTTGATTCATATCAAGTGTTTATTTTGGAAGACAAACCTTTTTCCTTACGGTACATTGTGCCATTGTGAAAAGTGTAGAAGGGTTTGGTTTATTTGTTCGAACCTTGCTCTTTTTGGGAGTTTGCTATCTCATTCCTTCTTACATGTTTTATTTGCTTGAATGAGATAAATCTTTGTGCATGTTTGCTTTATTTCATCCTTTATGCTCAAAGGTTTCCTCTTAGTTCATTTGTTGAACTTTGTTGAACAAATCTTTTGTGATTTGCGTCTTTGATATATGTTGGACAACAAATTTGTTTGGTCACATCTTTATGCTTTCTTCAAATTCATTTGGTGTTTTGTCCAAAGTATATCTTTCTTGGATCTTTAAAGTCTTTATGCATGCTTATATGTAATTTGTTTACATTTGTAGCGTGCTTGCCTTCTTTGATCCATTATATAGGGTATACTCCATCAAATCCTAAACGGCTAAGATGTGCATGAAATTCAAATTTCATCTATAAATATGCACATATTTATATGGAGTGTGTCCTATGTATTGTGGTTAGTCTAACCATTTTGGACCCAATAAGTTTGGGGACCAAGATGTACTTGAATGTTGTTTTAGGTACATTGGAGATGCAATGGAGGCTTGTCTCATCTATAAGGAAGGTGTTGTCACCATATGATAATTGGAGTCAAGCTAGGTGACATAGGCATCCCAAATGGGCCTGCCGAAGATAGTACCCGGGGTTTACTGGAGGCCCACTATCCGAAGAATAAGAAGGTTCGGGAGCCCAAGATATATTAAGGAAAGCTAGAGTTGTAATAGGAAGTGTTATTTGTAATCTGGCGGGATGAGTTAGAAACCGTCCCGGACTCTGTAACTTGTACAAAACGAAACCCTCGGCTCCACCTCCTATATAAGGGGAGTCGAGGGACAAAGAGAGGATCGAATCTACTATCAACATAACCCTAGTTTTCATAATCGTCGAGTACTTTTCGCCTGAACCTTCGAGATCTACTTGCCCTCTACTTCTAGCAAAACCCTAGTCTACAATCTGTAGGCATTGACAAGTTAATCCTTTGTCAATTGGCGCCGTCTGTGGGAACTAGAGGTTGCAAGGAGCTGATCTCGATGGCACGTTCAAGATCTTCGACTTCATCGACAGCAAGCAACGCGATGGATCGAGGTAACAAGGGAAAAACTGATCTATTCAATTTTATTCCTCACCCGCCCTCCCGTATGGATGCATGTGCCTATCTGGAGGAGCCCATCATCATGACGTTCGGAGAATTCCGATTTGGTGTCAATAAGGAAGGATCCTACCGTCTCGAAGTTCCGATCTCGTCGGAATTTTCAGCGGTCGATTCCAACTTTTCGTCGAGTGACGAGGAGTTTTCGTCGCCACGCTTCGTCGACAGCAAGGCAAGCGGAAAGCTCGCCGAGATCTTCAGCAACACATCCTTCGAGTCGTCTGCGGACTCCTTTATAAGCAGCGACTCCGACAGCTTCAACTTCATCGACAAATCTGCTGCCATCGGAAAGGTCTTCACCACTCTATATGATGGTGTCACCAATCCTGACAAAAATCAATGCGCAAAATATCATCAGATTTATGCGATAGAAGGGGCAGGCCGATCAGAGCCAGAAACGTCAGAGGCTTTCGACGATTTGGGAAATCCATACGTCGATCCCGCTGATCTCAGACATGGCCTAGGCACTAAATATGCTGGGACTTCAACTCGAGCACAAGTCCAACTCCCGCAAGCAGCGTGGGATAGGGCTGCGAGAGCCATGGATGGTTCAGAACCAATGACCACCACTGCTACTACACAAGAACTACAAGCATATCAATATAGACTTGCTCGAGTAAGCAGAGAGTTGGAAAAACAGACAACATCACTAAATAGAAGAAAAGAGGCAGCTTCCGCATCAAGCAGACGCCGAGCAGATTTAAGTCGACAATCAAGAACTTCGGGAGACAGTCACAGAGAAGCTCGGAGGAGAGCAATGTCTCGGCTGCAAAACATACCCGAAGCAGAGAGAGGAAACATAATCCAAAATCTCGACATGTCCTTTATGTCGATCGACGAAAGGGGAAATATCATCCCAAAAACGCCAGAGGCAGGTTACATGGCAACACAAGCTTACATCTTGGCGTCCAGACCACCTCCTGGGGACCCGAGAGAACCATTGTTCAATATGGCGATGGCTGGAGTAGGAGTAATGGGAACAGCGTTTGCAACAACGCCTCCCGAAGAAAATCCTAGGCAAAATAGTCCACGACCCACCGCAGCAGTTCAAGATCCTCCAAGAACAAGTGGAGCAAGAGACACAGCAGTCCAAGTAAGGGTGGACAGAGCGCGACAAGAAAGAAGGGAACGTCAGTACTCACCAGAAGTTGCTGACGAAGATATGTGTGGGCTCCCGTGCTTTACGAGAAGAGTTCGAAAAACTCGAGTACCAAAAGGGTTCAAACTACCCGAAAATTTCAAGAAATTCGACGGTTTGCAAGATCCCGAGGATTGGCTCGTGGATTATCTCGAGATGGTGAACTGGTAGGAGGAACCAGAGCAACAGCTATGCAAAGTATCCAAGTTCATTTGAGCGGTGCCGCGAGATCTTGGATAAAGAAACTCCCCCCAAGTTCCATCGACAGCTGGGAAAATTTCGAGGACGTCTTCGTGAAAAACTTCCGGTCCACCTGCAAAAAACCTGCGTCATTGGAAGAGTTGAGAGCGTGTCGACAGAAACATGACGAGTCGATGAGGAAATACATACAGCGGTGGAACATCATAAAGAACTCGGCAGAAGATATATCTGACGAGAGAGCAATAGATGCGTTCGTGGCAGGAATCCGGCGAGGAGATTTCGTCGAGGACTTAGGGAGAACTAACCCTAAGACCATATCAGCACTCATGGAGATAGCCAATAAATGGGCAGATGGAGAAGACGCAATATACAACAAGCGACACAGGTCGCCAGAAGAGGATCGTGGTCGAAATTATCAAAATAGAAGGCGATTTTCTCGCCAGTTCTACAACAACGATGCTCCCGGCCATATATCGGCTGGTTTTCGAGGAAATCCTGGAGGAAACAGTCGAGATGATTATCAAAGGAGTAATGAGCAACAAGGTGACAATAGAGGTGATTTTCGTGGCAACAGGCAAAATAGTGGACCAAGGATTCAAAGACCTTATGTGTCTCCCGAGGAGATGATGAACGGTCCGTGTCAAATGCACTTTTACCTCGACAACAATGGAAAGAGGCAGTCAGGACATCTCCAGAAAGACTTTCAGGCAATGTTGCGAGCCGCAGGAATTGCAAATGCCCAAGCAAATAACAGAAATCCTCGGGAGCCAAGGAGCGAGATCCACCTTCCACCTCCTCCCGCAATCACCGACGAAAATCGACACCAGCTTAGAATTGCGGCAGCACCACATCCACCTCCATATGTTGACCCCAACTCTAACGGTGCGGTCTCGATGATTCAGAAAGCTAGGCCATCCAACAGGGCGCAGAAGGTAATCTCTCGACAAGTGTTCATGGCAGAGAAGATGCCTCCACCAACAGTCGAGTACTTAAATTGGTCGGGACAAGATATCGGCTTCACAATTGCAGATCATCCGCAGCAAGTTCCTCGACCAGGACAATCAGCACTCATCTTACCCGCAGTAATCGCTGGTTTTGATGTGTCGAGAGTTTTCATAGATGGCGGCAGCAGCTTAAACCTCATGTACGCAGATACATTGAGGAAGATGAACATATCCCTAGCGAATTGAAACCAACTGACACACGGTTCCATGGGATTACACCAGAGAAGCCAAGTTACCCATTGGGCAAAATCAACCTCGACGTTCAGTTTGGAACCCGAGAAAACTACAGGATAGAGAATTTGGAGTTCGAAGTCGTGGATTTCCCGTCGCAATACCACGCTTTGTTGGGACGACCAGCGTATGCTAGGTTCATGGCAGTACCACATTATACATATCTGTTGTGGAGGTTACCTGGGCCCAAGGGACCTATCACAATCAAAGGAAGTTTCGCGTTATCTGATAAATGCGACAAGGATTTTCATCGATGTCGAAACTTTCGGGATGCAAGCAATATGCGGCGCCACGGTTCACTGATTATGATGTGCTGCCAGAGGTAGGAAGATCTTCTAAGGAGCCAACTTTCAACACAGCCAAGGATTCAAAAGAGGTACAGATCCACCCGACAGATCCAAAGAAAACGACGTCCATTGCCGCAAACATGGATGTCGCATAGGAAAGCGCGCTCGTCGAGTTCCTCCGTGAGCACTGGAGAATCTTCGCATGGTGTCCAGGTGACATGCCAGGAGTACCAGGGAACTCGCCGAGCACCACCTCAATTTGGATCCTCTCGCAAGACCAGTAAAGCAACCTTTGCGGCGTTTTTCGGAGCCTAGCCGCAAAGCCATGTTATCTGAAATAGATCGACTCAAAGATGCTGGTTTCATCAGGGAAATATCTACTGAAGCCACATGGGTAGCTAACCCAGTGATGGTGCCGAAAAAACACACAATAGTCCTTCGCATGTGCGTCGACTTCACGTGTCTCAATAAACATTGTCCCAAGGATCACTTTCCCCTCCCAAGGATCGATCAAATCATCGACTCCACGGCAGGATGCGAACGTCTTTCCTTCCTGGACGCATATTCTGGTTATAACCAGATAAGATTAAAAGAAGAAGATGAAGCCAAGACAGCGTTCATCACACCTTATGGCGTGTTTTGCTACAAAACAATGCCCTTTGGTCTGAAAAACGCGGGAGCAACATATCAGCGGATGATGCAGAAGTGCCTAGCAACACAGATTGGAAAAAATGTACAAGTCTACATCGACGATGTCGTAATAACATCAAAGAAAGGGTCGACTTTGATCGAAGACTTGAAGGAAACCTTCGACAATCTCGACAAGTTCTGTCTCAAGCTGAACCCGACAAAGTGCTCTTTTGGAGTTCCCGCAGGAGAACTTCTCGGGTTTTTAGTATCAGCAAGGGGGATTGAAGCTAATCCCGAGAAAATACAGGCCATCGTTACTATGAGAAAGCCAACAAAGTTGAAGGAGATACAACAGTTAACGGGACGAGTCGCAGCTTTAAGCAGATTCGTCGCCAGGCTAGGAGAAAAGGCGCTGCCGTTCTATGCATTGATCAAACAGGGGAAAAATTTCAATGGAACGAGGAAGCAGATAGAGCCTTCGAGAACCTCAGCGAGCAATTTCGACACCACCGATATTGGTGGCACCAAAAGAGAAGGAACCTCTCCTCCTGTACATTGCAGCCACACCTCGTGGTCAGCACGCCCTAGTAGTCGAGAGAGAAGAAGAAGGCAAGCTTCACGGAGTTCAGAGGCCAGTATATTTCATCAGCGAAGCCGCCTCAAAACAGCGGTACCCGCAATATCAGAAACTGGCATATGGAGTATTCACGACAGCAAGAAAATTGCGACACTATTTTTCGGCGCACCCGATAATAGTGGTCAACGAGGCTCCCTTGTCAAATATACTGAACAACCCAGAAGCTACGGGTCGTGTCTCCCTTTGGGGAATAGAACTTTCCCCTCGGGACATCACGAAAAAAGAAAAGCAATAAAATCACAGGTCTTACCAGATTTCATTGCAGAGTGGATGGAGCTACAAAACACGGGACCCCCAGATTTATCGAGAACTTGGACCATGAACTTCGACGGGTCCAAAAGATTGGAAGGTGCTGGAGCAGGCGTGATATTGGTATCACCTGAAGGCGACAAGTTGAAGTACGTTCTGCGGATGACGTTCCCAAACGCGTCTAACAATGAAGCAGAATATGAAGCTCTCATACACGGGATGAAGATGGCGAAAGCTTGTGGTGCAACCCGACTGAAAATTTTCGGCGACTCACAATTGGTGGCACAACAAGTCATGAACCAATGCGACGCAGTCAACGAAAGTATGATAGCATACAAAGAGGTGTACAATGAGCTGGAGAAATTATTCGACGGTTGTGAGGTAAACCACATCAGCAGGATGAGTAACGATGAAGCCGACGTTCTCGCAAACATCGGGTCACAGTGCCTCGCGATACCTCCAGGCGTGTTTTGGGAAGAGATAAGCGAGAGATCAACAAAGCCAGCAAAAACAAAGAAGGAGAAGAAAGAGAAACCCTCGAGTATCACCAAAAACATAGCAGAAGAAGAAGAAGAAGAGCAAGAGCTAGTCATGATGGTGCAAATTCCATGGATGCAGGCTTACATATCATATATTCTAAGGAAAACAATACCCGACGATCCAGTTGAAGCAAGGCGAATAATCAGGAGATCAAAAGCTTTCACTGTGGTAAAAGGGGAGTTGTACAAACGAAGTATTTCGGGCGTGCTACAGAGATGCGTTACACCCGAAGAAGGAAGAATCATCCTGAAAGATGTGCACGAGGGCATATGCGGGCACCACGCGAGTAGCGAGCTATCGCGGCTAAGGTTTTCAGAGCAGGATTTTATTGGTTAACAGCAATCGAGGACGCAAAGGAAATCGTGAGAACTTGCGACGCGTGCCAAAGATTTGCCGCCAAACCTCACTCTCCTGCCGCAGAACTTATGCCAATCCCACTATCTTGGCCTTTTGCTCAATGGGGTCTCGACATGGTGGGAAAACTACACAAAGCTTCGCCAGGAGGTTATGAGTATATGCTTGTTGCTGTCGACAAGTTTACAAAATGGATCGAAGCAAAGCCGATAAATTCACCGGACGGCGCGTCAGCGATTAAGTTCGTGAAAAGCATCGTCTTCAGATTTGGAGTTCCTCACAGTATTGTGACAGACAACGGCAGCAATTTTACGTCCAAGGAGTTCAAAGCGTACTGCGCAGAAGTGGGCATTAAATTGAGTTTTGCGTCTGTCGCGCATCCTCAGACCAATGGACAAGTCGAGAAAGCCAATGGCATCATCTGCAATGGCATCAAGAAACGCCTGCTAGGCCCACTGGAAAAAGCTCGGCATACTTGGCCGGAGGAGTTACAAAGTGTGTTGTGGAGTATCCGAACAACACCAAATACGGCGACACAGGAAACACCGTTTTTTCTGGTTCATGGCGCCGAAGCAGTCCTGCCGATAGAAATAGAGCACGATTCTCCAAGAGTCACAGAATATGATGAAGAAACCTCGAGAGAAGCCTTGGAGGACGATGTCGATGCACTTGACGAAGCTCGAGATGAAGTCCTATCACGAGTCGCCAAATATCAACAGGACCTGAAGAATTACCACAGTCGACGATTGCGCCCAAGGTCTTTTCAAGTTGGTGACTTAGTTCTGCGACTCAACCAAAAAAGTCACGAAAAACTTGAGTCACCATGGCTTGGACCCTACATCATCACAGAGGTAATCGAAGGAGGAGCATACAGAATCAAAGACAAGAAGACAGGGATTGCCGAGCCAAATCCCTGGAACGTGGCACAGCTCAGGCGTTTCTACGCCTAGATAGCAAAATATAGCTTCCTCTGTAAACATACAATGTACTGAAACGCCCGCGAGTTTTCAGACGCACTCTTTTCCTTTTTCGGGGCACCGAGTGGGGCCGGGAAAGGTTTTTAATGAGGCGGGCTCGCGGTGCTGCAATATAATAAAGATAGTAAAGATATACTTCTTATTCGTCGACATACTCGGGGGCTCTGCACCCTCAAATATCAAAACAGACAAACTCGATTTATTGAAAATATTTCGCCTTGGTACAATAATACCTCGCCAAATATATAAATCGGAAGTTGGTCATAATTAAATATAGTGCACACGTCAGAAAATCTCATTACTCTGGTCCAAAAACCCGACAAACAAAATATAGAACTTCGACGCCAAGATCATGCAGCCCATCAAGGTGTTTTATTACAGCTCAGGAAGGAACCTTGGGAAGAGAAAAATAGTACAAACTCCAGACAAAAAGGCTCGGGGGCTCCGACAATATAGAGCATTCTGCGGTATACAACAAATGTTTTCGACAAAGTTTTACAAATCAATCAGAACCCAAAATAGTATCTATTGACAAGCCTCTGGTCGTTCTATGCTCGGCATAAGACCCTTTGACGAAGAATTCTGCATCCATCCGAAGAAGCTCGTCTATCATCGACTCGGCCACAGGAGTCACCATCTCGTTGATTGCATCAATATTATTCTTGCGACGCGTCTTCTTCGCCATGCAATCAACGACAATCGTCGACAGGTCCAACTTTGGATGGCAAATATTTATCATAATCATGGCAAATCTTGCTCCAGCAGTCAGTTGGGCTCGTACGAAATTATGAATACGAGGAGCATCTCTGAAGGTCTCTAGCAATTCAGGAAGAGTTGCAGGAACCTCATTCCGAGGAAACAAAGTCTTGAAAACAAGGGTCAACGTTGTCGTGCAAAAATTTAGAAATTCGCGTACTTGGCAAGCACGATCTTGGAACCTGACAATCTGCTGGGTTCGTTCAGGAGTGGCCCAAAACAAAGAGCCATGGTTCAGAGAAAGGTTGACAAGAAGATTCGTTCTCTCATTTACTCTCAGATCTTCGGCAGCAGCATCAAGAACTGAGCCTATTGGACAACAAGGGAAGAAACTTGGAAGAAGGCACAGCAAAATAAAGAGAAGGCATCAGAAAGTTTGAGATACATACCTAACATATCCGTGCTAGCTTCCAACATCAGCTCGAGCATGCTATTTTCCCGGGCACTAGCTCCTTTCGCTTCCAATATAGCAGCATCCTTAGCAGCCATAGCTTCTTCGGCTTGTCGACGAGCAAGTTGTTCTTGTTCAGATGCTCTCCGAGACTGTTCCATCATTGCCAGAGTTTGTTTCTTCGTGGATTGAAGTTGTTGTCGAAGTTCTTGTAAATCTTCCGACAAAGGTGTGCTGGAAGAACCTTCAAGGAAATTGTCATCGGTTCTTACTTTCTTCGACAAGGAAGACGCGGGAGCAGCATCGGGAGAAGAAGGATTCGTTGAATAATTATCAAATATCAACTGGAAAAGAAAATCCCCGAATCAATGATAGCACCAAAAGGAATTTCATTGATTGTAGAAAATTTACATGGCCATTACAAAAGAAGTTCTCCTAAGGGATTGGCAGGGAACTTGTCGCCAAGACTAGAATGGCGACAATAGCAAAGGAAATAAAGAAAGCAAAAACTAGACCTCCGGCCTTGAAGAGCTAGGAGTCGAAGATGGCTTGATCCCGAGATAGGCCAGGATTTTCTTCGTGTTAAGCTTTGCCGCCTTGATCAAGGATCGCCATTTTGCTTGCTCTATTTGCTCCGTGTCGCCAACTTTGGCCCAGTCAATAGTCTGTTGACTGTCAGCAACTAGGGCAACAGTGCTTTCCACGGCAACCTTCATGTTCTCATGGCGCATCTTCAGCCCAAGATCTTCGGGAGGATTAAAGCACTTGGCAAGGCCAAGGAAAGTTGCGGGCTCCTCTTTCTTCGGGAAGAAGTAGGGGAAAAGCTTCGACAACCCCGCCCTGGCTTCATCCATGCCTTCACGCGCTTCCGTCCCATGAAACTCAAGGAATGAAACGGCGTCAAGAAGAACATCGTTGTCGGGATCTTCAAGTTCAAATTCTTGCGAGGTCCTATCTGACAACATAAAAATAGAAATTTTTGTCAACAAACAAGTGCAAAAAAGGAAAATCCAAAGGGTATGCAATGGTGCAAATGCTTACCGACAAAGCGACGACTTTGTGTCTTTATGCGTTTGGTGATCGCCGCTTCGCGAGCAGATTGCGCAGTTATGTGATCGCTTAGTGAAGTCTCGGCGTCATGCAGACGTTTCCGAAGATCTTCGACACCAGCAGCATCAGCCTTAGCCTTGTCAGCTTCTTGCCTAGCTTCAATTGCATCTGACTCGGCCTTCTTACGAGCCTCTTCACATTGCTCTAACTTTAGAGCAAGCGTGTCAGCACGTTCGTTGGCTTCTGCCAGTTTCTCTGAAAAAAGGAAGACAAGATTAGCTATAAACGTCGACAAGTCATGCAGAAAGGAAGCAAAAAATAGTCGAGCATTACCTTCAGTCTTGCTGGCGTAATCACGGTACCCAACGAATTGGGCACCGATGCGAAGAAGCTCTTTGATCAAAGGCTGTTAAAAAGAGACAAAGAAAGAAAATGTTGGCATGAGAAAAATGACGACACATAAGAGCAAATAGAAAAAATATAAACAACGACAAGAGTTTTAGCAACTTACATCATCCAAGAGAGGGTTAGAAGAGCTACTCGATTGAAGAGTAAGCTCTGGATTTATTTCAACCCTTGCCCTTTTTGGTGAAGGGACAAGGGGGCTTGCCGGAGGAGTAGCAGCGCCGACATTCTGTCGAGGAGGCGACGTTTCTTCTCCTTCGACTGGCGTCTCCGAGGCGACTAATGTATGTGACGTGCTCGTTCGAGCAGCCACAACAGCAGTTGGTACTTCTTCTTCATCATCACTACGAGCAAGCGTCGACAATATAAAAAGCAAGATAGACAAGAATCTTCGAGTACAAGTAAACAAGAAAAAGGGTACTTACGAACTGATGAGAGACTCGAGGTATGGATCATAGCCTGCCTTCTGGTGCGAAGGAACAGCTTCGTCGACTTTGGAGGTGCCGGAATCTTCGGCATCATCTCTTTTCCTTTTGTTCCTTGGAGAAACAGCAGGAGGAAGAGATTGTGCCGACGCAGTGGCTTCAGAGACATCCTCTTTTTCGTCGGATCCCGCAGATTTTCGAGATTCTGCGGGTTCATTTGCAAAGGAGGGGGCATCTGGGTTATCATCGGAGATAACAGCCCTTTCTTCGACATCCCCACCTTCAGGAAGAGGAGGAAGTGAAACAAGATTTGGGTGGTCCTGTATAAAAAGAGGGAAGGATGTCAGAAATGAATAACAACACAAAAAGCAAGGCAATAGACAAATTACGCGACAATGTTTACCTTGGGAAGTGCATGGGCGGCGCTGTATGGTTTTACGCGACAAGTGGAAGGGATGGAGTCTTTCTTCTTGAGAGATGAAATCCTACGGATAAGTCTATCCAAATCCTTGACTTCCAAATTCGTCGACAGGCGATCTGCGTCTTCATCGCCAGCGTAATTCCAGAAAGGGTTTTTGCGAGCCTGAAGAGGCTGCACTCTAGTCCTAAGGAAGTACGCCGTAATTTGGATGCCTGATAATTCTTTTCCACGAGTATTTTGCAACTCATGGATACGAGTCATCAGGGCCTCTGTCGAAGTCCTTTCTTCCTCGGTAGCTTCTGCGTCCCAAGAACGGCGGCGAAGGATTTTCTCGGCACCGTCAAAAGGAGGAATGTTGTCTTCGGCGCATCCGTGGTTTTCTTCACGAATGTACAACCACTTCTTGCGCCACCCTTGAACGGAGTCAGGGAGTTTGACGTCGAAGTATTGACGAGGAGCGAACGAAATAACAACACCGCCTATGTTATAGGCGACATTGGGAGAGCCATTGCGGCGACAAAGAAAATGCGCTTCCATAATGCCCAGTTAGGCTGGACACCAAGGAAGGCTTCGCAGAGGGTGATAAAAATAGAAATGTGAAGGATAGAGTTGGGCGTGAGATGGTGAAGTTGGAGACCATAAACATAGAGTAACCCGCGAAGAAAAGGGTGAATGGGGGCGGAAAGACCGCGGATGAGATGATCAACAAAACTTACCCGATACCCCATTGGAGGGGTTGGGTAGCTTTCTTCACTGGGGAAGCAAACCGCTTTGGGTTTCTTGGTAATCCCCAGTTTCTTCAGGAGATTGAGGTCCTGGTTCGTGATCTTGGACCTCTCCCACTCCGCGGCTCCCAGATCCGCGGCGGCCATCGAGGAATCAGGTGTGCTATGCCTGGTCAATCGACGCGGTGGCATCAACAATGGTGGAGAGCTGTAGCTACGAAGAGAAGAGCTTTGAGAGATGAGGAGCGCACGAGGAAATTTTGCAGAGGAAAGCAGGGGGACGGCGCGAGCGGAAGTGTTCGAGGAAGAAGAAGAAGACCTTATATACAGGTGCGGTGAACCGACGGAACCGTTGGATGAGAAAAGAATGCAGCAGATGATCGCCACGTGGATACAAGGGCACAATGGTATTTTAACATTAACGAGGTTACAGAACGTGTGCCAGAAAAAGGGGAGAACATGTGTCCCCCACTTGCACGACGTGTCCGACAGAACAGGAATTGGGACCCACAAGGCAGCGAAACAAGTGATAATGGTCAGTTTCCAAAATAGAGATCGTGGCTATCATCAGCAATGACGTCGTCAAGATAAAAGAAAAATTCGACTGCGAGTTTTCAAGAGTTTATCGACAACGCAAGGTTATCTCGGGAGCCTTTGATCAAATACAAGTTTTTGCCCAAATGCTCGGGGGCTACTTTGGAAAAATAGAAAATTCCGAGTATGACAAGATAGAAATGGCGAGAGCCTATGACCAAATGCAAGCATTTGTTCATAGCCTCGGGGGCTACTCCCATCGGGAGCGCTGGTCGCGCACCCGATAAATATAAAACTATCGAGAAAATTATAAATATAGCGGCAATGGATACTAATCTGTGGAGCCTACACCCAAGCACAAGTTCTTGGATGTAGCCTCGGGGGCTACTCCCATCGGGAACGCTGTTCGCGTGCCCGATGAATTTTGACAAAATAAAGAAACAGTGAGTATATTTCGAGTTACACAGATAACTCTACATATACTCCCATCGGGAAGACAAAATAGGTCATCAAATATGACTCGATAAAATGTGCTATTCCAAAGGCGAAAAGCACTCGACAATATATTCTCAGAACGCCAAAGTTGCGATCAATTTCTGAATGCCGCAAATTTGCGAAGGTAAGACCCCAGATCCGTTCTGCTGGGCGTGGCATCGCCAAAGACTGCGCTCTGCTACTTTTATCCGTATCAACAGATACGAAGAAAAATCCTAACGGACGCGTTAGGTACCCGATAAATTTGACTGGGACTCGACAGAATGGTAAGACCTTAAGCGGCACCTGTCGAAGTTTGCACCAGTATCCCGAGATCATGTCCAGGGACGTGATCTTGAAGTAGGTTTTTGCGGATTGCCACTAGAGCAGTTAACTAGTACCTGATCCGTCAGATGAACTAGCCCCAACTACCGTTATCCCTGTACAATATAGAATTTTATGTGAAGAAGTATAAATAAAAGCTCTCGAATAAATATAAACAGTCGAGATTTCCCTTAATTCTACGATTCAAGCAAAATCTCGGGGGCTACTGACATAGGCATCCCAAATGGGCCTGCCGAAGATAGTACCCGGGGTTTACTGGAGGCCCACTATCCGAAGAATAAGAAGGTTCGGGAGCCCAAGATATATTAAGGAAAGCTAGAGTTGTAATAGGAAGTGTTATTTGTAATCTGGCGGGATGAGTTAGAAACCGTCCCGGACTCTGTAACTTGTACAAAACGAAACCCTCGGCTCCACCTCCTATATAAGGGGGAGTCGAGGGACAAAGAGAGGATCGAATCTACTATCAACATAACCCTAGTTTTCATAATCGTCGAGTACTTTTCGCCTGAACCTTCGAGATCTACTTGCCCTCTACTTCTAGCAAAACCCTAGTCTACAATCTGTAGGCATTGACAAGTTAATCCTTTGTCACTAGGATGATGAATGAACTCTTATCTACTACATCATGCCATTGCTATCTCGGTAACAAGTATCTTATTCGTGCATACTCCTATAGCATCCAACCTCTTGTAGGTTGCATCTTGGCATGAAATTATTTATTTCGAAAATATTGCGGTTCTTGAAAAATCCTTTGTAAAGAAAACTTCTTATTGAACATTTGAGCAATTTGAGAAGATGCATATGATAGGAATATATATAAATCATATTTATGATTCACCTATCACAAATATGCCCTCTAGCAATTTATTGCATATCAATTCCTCAAAGAGCTCTTGTGTGCAATATTGATGAAATTGTGAAATAAATCCGTATTTGTGATACTTGTTGCCTTTCTCAAAACATTCCAACTAGCTTTACTTCCCTTATTGTTAGTTGTGATGTTTTTGAGATTTTCTTGGTTGAAGCTCATTCATATACCACAAGTGAATATTGGAGCCATAGGCTATATATGCTTTTTAAGCAAACATTCTTTGGTATATTTTATGACTTCATCTTGGATATCTTGTCTTATTTATTTTTGTTAACCTCTTGTGTGTGCATGTTTCTTTATGGATCACTATGTCCACTTTAGAAACTTATATACATGAGAGCGTTAATCCATCACCTTGATATCCTTGTTCTTTGCCAACCATCTTTTACCCTTTTGTTTTTAGTGGTGTTGGTAAAGAAGATTTATGAGTGCTTGGTTTACTTGTTTTTCTTCATGCACTCATATCTCGTAATTTTTGGACTCAAGTTATTCTTGATAAGCATATTATCTTTATCTTGGTTGTGTTCTAAATGATATAGAGGGAGTGAGGATTCCATGTTTATGCATATTGTATTCAAATGCAACCATTATAAATTATGCACGAACCTTGGGGAGCTTCCTTATTTTTATTTAGAGCACTATATCTCTCTTATCATGATATCTTTGTTTGTCCAATTGGATCTTTGATTGCTTGCTTTATTTGTTAAAACTTCCTTCACCATGTTATCCTTGTGCAATCTTTGATCCTCAATATAGTTTGACTTCCTTCAAATATTCATCATTGGATATGTGCACTTGATTCCACTCAAATTATGAGAAGTGCACACCTTGGGGAGGAACTCACATTATATTGGCTTTCTAAATTTTTCACCCATTTTGACAATCGATGCCAATGGGGGAGAAGTTTAGAGGGTTTAAGGGAATGGTTTTATACTTAAGTTTGGTTTGTGCTTAAGTGTTTTGCCTCTCATGCATTCCATATTTATATGTCTTGCATGGTTGTATATATATAGTGGAAATTGTCCCAAAGGTTAATCTTGACAATATATGCAATGAATTCATGTTCATCACACGTGCATACATTGTGGGGGAGTTTTCTCTATATATATTGGTTCTACTCACATCCCTTGCATTTGTTGTAGTTGTGTGAGTAGAGCCGGTTTTGATATGGGCTAGTAGCTTTGTGTTACTTGACCATATCAAATACAACCTCTTGTATACAACTTATTCTCGGATAAGTTGCGTACTTGTTTCTAATATTCATTATATAAACCCTCTTATTGTGGTTGTCATCAATTACCAAAATGGGGGAGATTGTAAGGGTATATTGCCCCTATGTGTGGTTTTGGTAATTAATGACAACCCCTATGGACTAATGTTTTCATTGAGTTTATATGAAGGAATATTCCATAGGTGCTACTTGTACTCCATGTGTTGGATTCAAGTATGGATGCCATGAAGATTAAGGTATACCTTGTGTATTGGCATCAAGATCATCGGTATGAAGATATATATGTGATATGATCAAGAAGAAGAAACGAAGATGGAGTTCTTATGTGGAACTCAATATTAGCCATGCTCTATCTTATGTGAGTATGAGAAGATACAAGGTTGAGTTGGGCAAGTTCAAGATGAGCATCTCAAGTGAATCACATGCTTGAAGCTTGCCATCCATTTGGTGATAATGGACTAGTGAAGATGTGCATCAATGGAGCTTTCCCATCATAGTGTATGGGGGAGCATTTGTGAGTCTTCACAAAGCAACATTGGTCAAGTGAGGCATTCCGGCTTGAGTGAAGCTTGAAGAGTTATCATCAAGATCAAGCGGGATGCGCAAGGCAAAGGTATGACCTTGATAGGTTTTCCTTTTACCGGTCTCAAGGTGGTTGATGGGAGACCGGATTATAGGATACATAGCCGCACTATCAAGAGGGGCTTTCGGTTGGGTAACTTGATCACATCGTCTTAGGGAGCTCAACCCTTTGCATGCTTTGCATTCCATAAATCTATTGCTTCTTGGTGTTTCTCTGTGTGAGGTTCTTGAGCTTGTTGCTAGCTTTACAACAAGCCCAAGTTCATCGAAAACGGAATCCATATGCATCTTCTATTGCGTTTTCAAGCTTGGAGGTTTTACCGGTGTCTCTTTTATAGATAGGTCAAACATTCATCTTATGGTTTTTATTCCGTGGGTGGACAATGATGTTTCTATGCATAAAGTTGTAGGGCTTGTTGTCCTGATTCCAACAAGCCCAAGATCATCGAAATCGGAGTCCGGACGCAAAAGTTATCATGGTTTTTGTAAACCATGTTTTCATGTTTGGCCCGGTGGCGCCGGCTGTCTGACCGGCTCGTCCGGCACAGACCGGCTCCCACACCGGTGCCATCCGGACGGTTTCCAGGGGGCTTTCAGGGGCGCCCGGTCCCTGGCCCGGTCGACCGGGTTTTCCGCCAGGCGGCCCGGTCCCTGGCCCGGTCTGACCGGGCTTTCCGCCAGGCTGCACGAAAAACTCCCAGATCTGCCCCAAACGGTCATATTTCATTTGGCTATAAAAGGGGCTTCTTCCCCAACAGTTTTCTAGGGTTCTTGAGCATGTTTTTGACCACCATTGTTGAACCTCTTGAGCTTGCTTCCTCTCCCTTCCCTCCCATGATTCTTGCTCATTCTTGAGGGATCTAAGAGAGGAGATCTAGATCTACAACCTCCACCAATCCATTTCTCCTCTAAGTGAGGGGAACTCTTGGGATCTAGATCTTGGAGTCTTTTGTTGACTTTCCCCATTGTTCTTCCTCTCCAATCTCATCTTAGCATTTGTTGCTTGGGTGGGATTTGAGTGTGAAGGACTTGAACACCTCTAGTGTTCTTGCTTTGCATCATTGCATAGTGTTGAGCTCTCCACCACGATTAGTTCGAGTGAGAGACCGTGAGCTTGTTACTCTTGGAGGGAGACCTCCTAGTTGGCTTGGCGGTTGGTGCTCCGGTGATCTCTTCAAGAAGATTGTGAAGAGGCCCGGGCTTCTCCTTCGTGGAGCTTGTGAAGTGGTTGTGGAGCTTGCCATCTCCGGAGCGGAGGAAAAGCTAACCATAAGGAAAGGGCCATTATCCTTCGTGGGTGTGGTTCGGAGAATAGGGTGAGCCTTCGTGGCGCGGGGAATCCTTCGTGGGACCTCCACTCCTCCAAACGTGACGTACCTTGTTGCAAAGCAAGGGAACACGGGAATACATCCTCGTCTCCGCGTGCCTCGGTTATTTCTATACCCGAGCTCTCTTTCCTTGTGATAGCCATCGTGCTTGAAGTACATATATCTTGCTATCACTTGTGCTACATATATCTTGTGCCTATCTTGCTTAGCTCTAGTTGCCATTGTTACACTTAGTTGAGCTTAGCATATTTAGGGTTTGTGCTTGTAAACTAAACATTAGTTTAATTCCGCATTCTTACAAGACAAATCCACAAGAGTTTGTAATTGCCTATTCACCCCCCCCTCTAGGCGACATCTCGATCTTTCAGAGTGAAATCGCGGGTTCTCGAAAATCCGTGGCATCCTCTGAAAAGGAAGTTGAAACCGAGGCTACCGCATCGACACACTCTCCTCCCCCAGCTGCTTCTCCAACGAACAAGAGAAAAAGGGACGAGGTTGTCGATTCCGGCACCTCCAAAGCCGGCGCATCTCGTGCCGAAGAAGTTGTTCTGACTCTGAAAGGAAAACTTTCAATCCTTACGACGATGCTCTCGTCAGCTCGTAATTTCTTGCTGCTTTTTGTTGTTTGTTCTCGATGTTTTATCTATATTGTTTCTTATCTTGTCGCCTTATTTATTGTAGTGGCGACGAGGATGAAAATACACCTATTGACGCGACTGCTCGAACGAGCACGTCCCGTACTTTAGTTGTCTCTGAAGCTCAACCTGATGGGGACGAAACTTCGCCTCCTCAACAAGACACAGAGCATTGATGACCCACAAGTATAGGGGGTGTATCGTAGTATCTTCGATAAGTAAGAATGTCGATCCCAACGAGGAGCAGAAGGTGTTGGCAGCAGTTTCGATGAAGGATTCACTGTAAATGCTCACAGACAAGTATTCAGGGGGTTTTGATATTGCAGATAAATAAAGTACAAGTAAATAAAATGCGAGAGAAATAATTGCAGCGAGTGGCCCAATCCTTTTTAGCACAAAGGACAAGCCGGTTTGTTTACTTATAATGACCAAACGTTCTTGAGGACACACGGGGATTTTAGTCTAGTGCTTTCGCTTCATGTAGCTAAATAATCTTCATTGTTTTGATAAGTGTTGTGTGGGTGAACCTATGCTAATGCACCGCCCTTCCTAGGACTAATACATACTTGTGATTATACCCCTTGCAAGCATCCGCAACTACAAGAAAGTAATTAAGATAAATCTAACCACAGCCTTAAACTCTGAGATCCTGCGATCCCTCTTGCACCGATATACTAACGGGGGCTCAGGTTTCTGTCACTCCGGCAACCCCGCAATTAGCAACCGAATACAAGATGCACTCCCCTAGGCCCATAAATGGTGAAGTGTCGTGTAGTCGACGTTCACACGACACCACTAGAAGAATGGCACCACAACTTAAATATCATAACATTGAATATTACTCAACCATAATTCACTACTAGCATTTAGACTTCACCCATGTCCTCAAGAACTAAACGAACTACTCACGAGATATCATATGGAATACAATCAGAGGTGATATGATGATGAATAACAATCTGAACATAAACCTTGGTTCAATGGTTTCACTCAATAGCATCTACAACAAGTATAGAATAACACCGGGAGAGTTTCCCCTATCAAACAATCAAGATTTAACCCGAATTGCTACAGCGGTGACGAGGTGCAGCGGTGGTGATGGCGGTGTAGATGGTGGAGATGATGATGATGATGATGATGGAGATGATGTCCCGCTCGATGACGATGGCGATGGCGTCGATTTCCCCCTCCGGGAGGGAATTTCCCCGGCGGATTCCTGCCCGCCGGAGATCTCTTTTCTCTCTGGTGTTCTCCTCCCCGCAGAGGCGGCTGTAACCCTTCGTGAGGTCCTCTCTGTGGCTTAGGTTTTCGGGACGAAGGAGTACGCGAAGAAAAGGAGGCGAAAGGTCGTGGGCCCCCCAGAGCATAGGGTGGCGCGGCAGGCCATGGGCCGCGCCGCCCTATGGTCTGGGCCCACTGTGGCCCCTCTCTTCTTCCCCTTCTGGCTCCATCCGTCATCTGGAAAAATAGGAATTTACGTGAAATTCCCTTCCACAGTTGATCTTCCGAAATATTGCGTTCTGACGGTGCTTTTTCCAGCAGAATCCTGGCTCCGGTGCTTGATCCTCCAATGATGATGAAACATGCAAAATAGATGAAATAACATAAGTATTGTGTCCCAATATGAAATATATCAATGAATAACAGCAAATTATGATACAAAATAGTGATGCAAATTGGACGTATCAACTCCCCCAAGCTTAGACCTCGCTTGTCCCCAAGCGAAACTGAGCTCGATAAACAAGACCACATGTTTATGGAGTGAAGAGTCGATAAATAAAATACGGACAAGAAGCATCATATTCATTCACACAAGACATTCTAGTAAACAACTTCCTCATATAACTCATCTCGAAATAAGTAAAGAGAAATCACAAGTAAAGGTGCATAAGAAATCATAATTGGTGATGGCAAACTTTGTTCTTGGTCAGAGAACTACTAACGGATTGTACTTTTAAGCAAAGCTTTCATATTAGATTTTATAGCTGAGCTTTCATATTTAAGCATAACAATCTCCTCATAATCATTGATAACTTCAAAGTCATATTCATTCAGATAAAATTGGTACTAAACAAGAAAGTATAAAAGACATGATTAACTGGATCATAGCATAAATGATTGGTTCACAACAACTCAATTGCTTGCTTGAGATAGAGGGAAATAGGTTTACTGACTCAACATAAAAGTAAAAGATAGGCCCTTCGCAGAGGGAAGCAGGGATTAAATCATGTGCTAGAGCTTTTCAAGTTTTGAAATCATATAAAGAGAATAAAAGTAATATTTTGAGAGGTGTTTGTTGTTGTCAACGAATGGTAGCGGGCACTCTAACCCCCTTGCCAAACGAACCTTCAAAGAGCGGCTCCCATGAGGGACGGCATCTCTACCAGCAAGGTAGATCATCCCCCTTCTCTTTTGTTTACACATGCATTTTAGTTTTATTATGGGTGACACTCCCCCCAACCTTGGCTTTCTCAATCCATGGCTAACCGAATCCTCGGGTGCCTTCCAACATTCACATACCATGGAGGAGTGTCTATTGCAAAATTAAGTTGCTTACTGATGAATCAGAGCAAAACATGTGAAGAGAATTATTAATGAAAGTTATTAATTGGGGCTGGGAACCCGTTGCCAGCTCTTATTGCAAAATTATTGGATAAGCGGATGTGCCGCTAGTCCATTGGTGAAAGTCCGCCCAACAAGATTGAAAGATAAAACACCACATACTTCCTCATGAGCTATAAAACATTGACACAAATAAGGAGTAGTATAGTTTGAATAATTTAAAGGTAGCACATGAAGTATTTACTTGGAATGGCAGAAAATACCATGTAGTAGGTAGGTATGGTGGACACAAATGGCATAGGTTTGGTCTAAGGTTATGGATGTATGAGAAGCATTCCCTCTCGATACAGGTCTTTGGCTAGCAAGGTTTGATAGCAAGCATAAAGGTTGAGGGAAACAAACAAATATACATATGATAGAAACAATCATGCATCTTTCTCATAAGCACAAGCAATTTTAACTTTAGAATACTAAGCATAGAGATAATAGAGTAATGTATCTAAGTGTATTTCTCTCTTTATTAAACATCAAGATGTTGTTGCTATTGACCAATGCTAAGTTTGCCAAAACCAAATAGATTTGCTTGATGCTCCCAAAGTGATATCAATACTCATGTCAAGAGTAATCATATAATGGAGATTGCAAACTAAAATAAGGTGTGCAAAAAGTAAATGATAAAACTTCTCATTAATATTCCATAACGATAACTCACACCAACGGATACATAGATAACTAACTAAGAGAGATACTTCCACATTGCATACTATTCCATATAATAACTTCCCTACTCATGATATGACGCTACTTGATAGTAAAAGATAAAGGTGGTGGTGATGTGATACCGCGGCACTCCCCCAAGCTTGGAACAAACCAAGGGGATGCCAATACCGATGATGAATTACTCCTTCGGTGATGATGGTGAATCTTTGTCGTCATCAGACTTCCATGGAAGAGGCCCTCCATCAACAAAAGACATCTTGGTTTCCGGAAACCTGAAACTAGCAGCATGACTTATGCGCTTAAACCTGTTTTCATACTCACAGTTCTGATTATGGACATCATAGAGTTGAGCTTGGAGTTTGTTGGTGGTGTCGTGAAGTGAGAAGATATCGTCCCACAGCTTTGCAGTCTCCTTCTTGTGTCCATCAATGAGTTCAGACACAATCTTGTGAAAGATATCCACTTCACGCTCAGCCATCTTCTTGTAGTTGAAAACCTCTTGTTCCAGCTTCTCCATCCTGTCTTCCAAGCTCCCTTCTCCCTTAGGACCCTGGACATCTTTGATCTGCAACTCTCCATCCACGAGCTGCAACTCTTTGGGGTGCATCTTCAGCTCGTTCATGTACGGGTTGACGACGTCCTCAAAGAAGCTGTCCTTCTGAGTTCCCGACGAAGACATGATGGATCTAGATCCGAAGCAGATCCTGGCAGAAAATAGCTCGAAACAAAACACGACGAGAAAACGATATTACGGACCTCCAGGGGTCCGGGGGATTATATAGCAAATATTTTTACGACAAAAGGAAGGTTCCAGATCGAACCAGAGTCGGAAAGGGGCAACGAGGCGGCCAGACCATAGGTCGGCGCGGGCCCAGGTCAGGCCGCGCCGGCCTATGGTGGCACCCCCTCGTGCGTCCTTTCCACTCCGTTTCGAACTCGTAATTTTTCATATTTTCTAAAAACAGCAGAAATAATGTTCGGAAAGGTAAACGCGGACTTTTTATTACCTATACTGTTACCTATTCAAAGTCCAGTTCTGGCGGACTGTCAATTTGTCCTTTGATGAAAGCCTCCGGTGTTTCCACTTGAATAATATCAACATCAACATTATAAGAATCACCCGAGATATAATGCTTGAGTCTTTGTCCATTCACCACTTGTGTAGCATTGCCTTGGAGAGAGCTAATTTTAATTGCTCCTGAACGATACACCTCCTCAACAACATATGGTCCTTCCCACTTCGAGAGTAATTTCCCTGCAAAGAATCTGAGACGAGACCGATACAATAGAACTTGATCTCCAACATTAAATTCTCTTTTGATGATCCTTCTATCATGCCATTTCTTAACTTTTTCTTTAAAGAGTTTAGCATTTTCATAAGCTTCACTTCTCCATTCATCTAGAGAACTTAATTGCAACAACCTCTTATTACCGGCTAATTTAGGATCTTTATTTAGTTCTCTAACAGCCCAATAAGCTTTGTGCTCTAGTTCTAGAGGTAAATGACAAGCTTTTCCATAAACCATTTTATAAGGTGACATTCCCATAGGATTTTTATAAGCAGTTCTATAAGCCCATAGTGCTTCTTTCAATTTGCTAGGCCAATTCTTTCTAGATTTATTAACAGTCTTACCTAAGATAGCTTTAATCTCTCTATTTGATAATTCTACTTGACCACTAGTTTGAGGGTGATAAGCAGAAGCAATTCTATGATTAATACCATACTTAGCAAGAGTTTTTCTAAAACCTCCATGAATAAAATGAGAACCTCCATCAGTCATAATATATCTAGGTACTCCAAATCTAGGAAATATAATATCTACAAGCATTTTTATAGAGGTCTCACCATCAGCACTTTTTGTAGGTATAGCTTCTACCCATTTAGTAACATAATCAACAACGACAAGTATATGAGTGTTACCGTCTGAAGAAGGGAAAGGTCCCATGAAGTCGAATCCCCAACAATCGAATGGTTCAATAACAAGAGTATAATTCATAGGCATCTCATTGCGTCTAGAGATATTACCAACTCTTTGACATTCATCACAAGATAAAATAAATTTCCTTGCATCTTTGAAGAGTGTTGGCCAATAAAAACCTGATTGTAGAACCTTTTGCGCGGTTCTATCTCCAGCGTGATGTCCTCCATAAACACTTCCATGACATTTATTCAATATCTCCTGTTGTTCATATTCAGGAACACATCTTCGCATAATACCATCTACTCCTTCTTTATATAAGTGTGGGTCATCCCAAAAATAATGCCTCAAGTCATAAAAGAATTTCCTCCTTTGCTGAGCTGAAAAGGTTGGAGGCAAATACTTCGAAACAATAAAGTTAGCATAATCTGCATACCAAGGGCTCTCTCGCGAGCTCACCTTTATTACAGCCAATTGTTCATTTGGAAAACTATCATTAACAGGAACAGGATCATAAGCAATATTTTCCAATCTAGACAAATTATCAACAACAGGATTATCAGCACCTTTCCTATCTATAATATGTAAATCAAATTCTTGCAACAGAAGTACCCATCTAATAAGCCTTGGCTTAGCATCTTTCTTTGTCATAAGATATCTAATTGCAGCATGATCAGTATGAATTGTAACTTTTGAATCAACAATATAAGGTCTAAACTTATCACAAGCAAAGACTACAGCTAACAATTCCTTTTCAGTTGTAGCATAATTTCTTTGAGCAGCATCAAGAGTCTTACTAGCATAATGAATAACATTTAGTTTTTTATCTACCCGCTGTCCAAGAACAGCGCCTACAGCAAAATCACTAGCATCACACATAATTTCAAAAGGCAAATTCCAATCAGGAGGTTCGACTACAGGAGCAGTTGTTAAGGCTTTCTTTAGAGTTTCAAAAGCTTCCTTACAATCATCATCAAAAACAAAAGGTACATCTTTTTGAAGAAGATTAGTAAGAGGCTTTGAAATTTTAGAGAAATCTTTAATAAATCTCCTATAAAACCCAGCATGACCAAGAACACTACGAATACCTTTAACATCCCTTGGATAGGGCATCTTCTCAATCGCTTCAACTTTAGCTCTATCAACTTCAATACCTCTCTCGGAAATTTTATGTCCCAATACAATTCCTTCATTAACCATAAAGTGGCATTTCTCCCAATTAAGAACAAGGTTAGTTTCTTCACATCTCTGCAAAACTTTATCGAGGTTTCGCAGGCAATTATCAAAAGAATTTCCATAGACAGAAAAATCATCCATGAACACCTCTACAATACTTTCGCAAAAACCATGAAAAATAGCAGACATGCATCTTTGAAAAGTAGCAGGAGCATTACATAAACCAAAAGGCATACGCCTATAAGCATAAGTTCCATAAGGACAAGTAAAAGTGGTTTTCTCTTGATCTTTAGCTTTAACAGCAATTTGTGAAAACCCAGAATATCCATCAAGAAAGCAAAAATGAGTATTTTTAGACAACCTCTCTAACATTTGATCAATAAAGGGTAAAGGGTAATGATCTTTCTTAGTAACTTTATTAACTTTTCGAAAATCAATGCACATTCTATAACCTACAACTATTCTTTGAGGAATAAGCTCATCATTATCATTAGGCACAACAGTCATTCCTCCTTTCTTAGGAACACAATGAACAGGACTAACCCATCTACTATCAGCAATAGGATATATAATACCAGCTTCAAGGAGTTTTAATACCTCATTCCTTACCACTTCCTTCATCTTCGGAATTAGACGACGTTGATGTTCAACAACAGGCTTTGCATCTTCTTCCATATTAATAGCATGTTGGCAAATAGAAGGAGAAATCCCTTTCAAATCATCAAGAGTATAGCCAATAGCTCCTCGGTGTTTCTTCAATATTTCCAATAACCTTTCTTTCTCAATCTCTGAAAGCTTAGAACTAATAATAACAGGATATATTTTCTTATCATCAATATGAGCATATTTAAGATTATCAGGTAAAGGCTTTAAATCAAAAACAGGATCTTCCTTTGGTGGCGGTGTTGTACCCAAATCTTCCACCGGTAAATCATGCTTGAGAATAGGTTGGCGAAGAAAAATTTCCTCAAGCTCATCTCTTTCTTTCCTAAAAGCTTCACTTTCACTATTCTCCAAATGTTGCTGCAAAGGATTATTAGGAACAAGAACAATAGATGCACACTGCTCCATTTTAAAATCATTACTAGGCAAGTCAATTTTATAAGGAGTTTTGGTAAATTTAGAAAAGTTAAATTCATAAGGTTCACCAGCAAATCTAGTCAAAATTTTCTCTTTCTTACAATCTATAATAGCTCCACAAGTATTTAGAAAAGGTCTACCAAAAATGATAGGACAATGATCACTAGCAGCAGAACCAAGTACCAAAAAGTCAGCAGGATATTTAATCTTACCACATAGAACTTCCACATCTCGAACAATACCAATTGGAGAAATAGTTTCTCTATTAGCCAGATGAATAACCACATCAATATCTTCAAGTTCACAAGGACCAATTTCATGCATAATCTCCGTGTAAAGCTCATAAGGTATAGCACTAATACTTGCACCAATATCACATAAACCATAATAGCAATGATCACCAATTCTAACAGATAGCATAGGAACACTAACTTGTTTGGATTTATTAGGATGTGAAACAATATTAGAAGCATCTTCACAGAAAATAATATGACCATCCTCCACATTTTCAGTCACAAGATCTTTAACTATAGCAACAGCAGGTTCAATTTTAATTTGTTCTTCAGGTTCTTTAGGTTTCTTTTCACTTTTATTAACCGCACTAGATATGACAGAGTACTCCTTCATTTTAGCAGGGAAAGGAGTTTTTTCAATATAAGCTTCAGGAATAACATTATCAACAGTTTCAACCACTACACATTTGTTTACAGATGAATCAACTTTATCTTTATACGGTTCATGATACTTATCAAAATTCTTCTTAGGCAGTTCATAATGAGAGGCAAAAGCTTTATAAAGATTTGCAACAACTTGGGAATCAAGACCATATGTAGCACTCATACTACGAAATTTATCAGTATCCATAAAAGCTTCAATGCATTTATAATCATAAATTATACCTGATTCTCTATCTTTGTCGTTCTCCCATCCTTCAGTATTTTCTTGGATCCGATCAAGAAGGTCCCTTTTAAACTCTTCATTCTTGCGTGTAAATGATCCAGAACAAGAAGTATCCAGCAAGGTCTTGTCTTGAAAAGAAAGTCTTGCATAGAAATTATCAATAATAACATTACCAGGAAGCTCATGAATGGGGCATTTGAGCATTAAAGACTTCAATCTCCACTACTAGAAAACAGCTAATCAGTGGCGCACCACTTTTAGCTATCAGTGGCGCACTAGTGGTGCGCCACTGCTATCACGCCACTGCTAACTATTAGTAGTGGCGCACCACTAGTGCGCCATTAGTATGGCACATAGTAGTGGCGCACCGCGTAATGCGCCATAAGTAGCATCAGCGTGCGCCACAAGTACAATCCAGGGGTGCGCCACTAAATCCTAAAATGTGCGCCATAGATACCAGGTCAGGGTGCGCCAGTAGAATCATGCACGGTGCGCCACTACTAGTATGAGAAAAAAACAAAAAAAAGAACAAGAGCTCATACAGAGCTCTGCTGCGATACTGTCGTGTATTCTACCGTGGGAAGAAAACAAAATACTCAACATTTATTATACAGAACAAAACACAACCGGTCTGTAACTTTGCAATTAAAACCTAAAAGAAAAACAAAAAAAGCAATCAGGTCCCTGCTGTACAGGGACGGAGCACGCCGGATTCTAGCACGTGCATGTCGCCGGCGGAGGGAGGCGTCGTCGGCCGTCGGTTGAGACAGAGCACGCGCATGTCGCCGACGGAGGGAGGCGTGGACGGCCGTCGGTGGAGCTGGAGCACGCGCATGTCACCGGCGGAGGGAGGCGTGGACAACCGCCGTTGGAGCCGGAGCACGCGCATGTCGCCAGCGGAGCAAGGGCGCGATGGCGCAGAGGTCCGCGACGGCGCTCACCTCGCTCTCCATCGACCTCCCTGTCGTGGACGAGGACGACGGCGTCTCCTACTGCGAAGGTCGGCGGATCAATATCCTCCGTGAGCGCCTGGATCTTGAGGTCGAAGGCGCGGGACGGCGGCTCGAGGCGGCGGATGTGGAGGACTGCCGTCCAGCGATGTGCTGCTGTGCTTGTAGGCGTGGGGACCAAATTAGCCGGAGCCGACGATGATGTTGTTGATGGGGATGAAGACGAGCTTGACGAAGAATCCGACGAAGCCCATGACGACGAACCCGATTGCCGTCCGCGCCGCCACCTTCGTGAACTCTGCAGATATCAGCAAACAAACCGTACGGCGATCAGATCTGGGCCGAAACTGCGGCCACCACCGCGGCGGATCCGAGCCGGAGACCTACCCTTGCGGTCGGGCTTGTGGCAGCGCTTGACGAGGCGGACGCTGTCCTTGGCGAACTCCCGGAGCGGGTCGACGACGGAGTCTACGGCGTCCATGGCTGGCTGCGCGGCGCGAGGAGAGGGGAGATCTCGCCGGAGCGGCTGGCGAGGGAGATCTCGCCGAGCAGAAGCTGGTGGGTCTCGCGTGTTTGACGTGGTGGAGAGATGACGCGTGCGCGTGGTGTGGGAAGCAGAGGCGTGGTGGGTGTGGGAAGAGAAATGCGTGGTGCGTGTGCGGCGTAGCCGCGTCTGCCAACTCGTTACTGTGTAGTCTGGTGGGGTGGGGACACGGGAGGGCGACGGTGGAGAGCGCATCGGTGGAGGGTAACTCGAAGGCGCGTGGCGGGGCTGCCAACTCGTGTCGACTGGGTCGCAGACAGTGCGAGGCGCCATTGTTATTTGTAGTGTTCACATATATCCACATACACGTGCGCCACAACTATTTAAATAGCAATGGCGCACCTCTAAGAGGTGCGCTACTGGTAAGTTTGGGAGGAGGGCTGAGATCTGGCTAACTTTAGTGGTGGCGCACCTCAAAAGCAGTGCGCCACTGCTATATTTGTATCAGTGGAGCACCACTTTTTGGTGCGCCACTGCTAACTAGTAGTGGCGCACCAAAATAGGTGTGCGCCACTGATACTATTCTTACGGCTAGGCCTTTTTCTAGTAGTGCTCCCCCAGGCTTGGGCAATACTCTCTCCATCATGAGGCCAAAAATTATATATGCGGTTCCGATCTTTGTGAATTTCACTTGGAGGATAGAATTTGGAATAAAATAAAGGCACAATGTCCTCCCAATCAATAGAATCACCATTCTTCAGCAATTTATACCAGTGCGCCGCTTTACCAGACAGCGATATAGTGAATAGTTTCTTCCTAACTTCATTCATAGAAATACCTGCACATTTGAATAACCCGCATAATTCATGCAAAAACAGTAAATGATCACCAGGATGGACAGTTCCATCCCCTTCATAGCGGTTATCCATAACACGTTCAATGATTTTCATAGGTATTTTATATGGTACTACTTCCTCACCTGGCGCTTCATCCACTACCGTTGCAGTAGTAGTAGATTTCCCAAATAGAAATTGAAGAGAAGATCTCTCCATAATGATTTATAGCAGCAGGCAGAAATAAAATCAGCACAAACAGTAAATTTCCTTACCAATTCCACTTACCAATAGCGCTTCACTCCCCGGCAACGGCGCCAGAAAATAGTCTTGATGACCCACAAGTATAGGGGTGTATCGTAGTATCTTCGATAAGTAAGAATGTCGATCCCAACGAGGAGCAGAAGGTGTTGGCAGCAGTTTCGATGAAGGATTCACTGTAAATGCTCACAGACAAGTATTCGGGGGTTTTGATATTGCAGATAAATAAAGTACAAGTAAATAAAATGCGAGAGAAATAATTGCAGCGAGTGGCCCAATCCTTTTTAGCACAAAGGACAAGCCGGTTTGTTTACTTATAATGACCAAACGTTCCTGAGGACACACGGGGATTTTAGTCTAGTGCTTTCGCTTCATGTAGCTAAATAATCTTCATTGTTTTGATAAGTGTTGTGTGGGTGAACCTATGCTAATGCACCGCCCTTCCTAGGACTAATACATACTTGTGATTATACCCCTTGCAAGCATCCGCAACTACAAGAAAGTAATTAAGATAAATCTAACCACAGCCTTAAACTCTGAGATCCTGCGATCCCTCTTGCATCGATATACTAACGGGGGCTCAGGTTTCTGTCACTCCGGCAACCCCGCAATTAGCAACCGAATACAAGATGCACTCCCCTAGGCCCATAAATGGTGAAGTGTCGTGTAGTCGACGTTCACACGACACCACTAGAAGAATGGCACCACAACTTAAATATCATAACATTGAATATTACTCAACCATAATTCACTACTAGCATTTAGACTTCACCCATGTCCTCAAGAACTAAACGAACTACTCACGAGACATCATATGGAATACAATCAGAGGTGATATGATGATGAATAACAATCTGAACATAAACCTTGGTTCAATGGTTTCACTCAATAGCATCTACAACAAGTATAGAATAACACCGGGAGAGTTTCCCCTATCAAACAATCAAGATTTAACCCGAATTGCTACAGCGGTGACGAGGTGCAGCGGTGGTGATGGCGGTGTAGATGGTGGAGATGATGATGATGATGGAGATGATGTCCCGCTCGATGACGATGGCGATGGCGTCCCCCTCCGGGAGGGAATTTCCCCGGCGGATTCCTGCCCGCCGAGAGCTCTTTCTCTCTGGTGTTCTCCGCCCCGCAGAGGCGGCTGTAACCCTTCGTGAGGTCCTCTCTGTGGCTTAGGTTTTCGGGACGAAGGAGTACGCGAAGAAAAGGAGGCGAAAAGGGTCGTGGGCCCCCAGAGCATAGGGTGGCGTGGCAGGCCATGGGCCGCGCCGCCCTATGGTCTGGGCCCACCGTGGCCCCTCTCTTCTTCCCCTTCTGGCTCCATCCGTCATCTGGAAAAATAGGAATTTACGTGAAATTCCCTTCCACAGTTGATCTTCCGAAATATTGCGTTCTGACGGTGCTTTTTCCAGCAGAATCCTGGCTCCGGTGCTTGATCCTCCAATGATGATGAAACATGCAAAATAGATGAAATAACATAAGTATTGTGTCCCAATATGAAATATATCAATGAATAACAACAAATTATGATACAAAATAGTGATGCAAATTGGACGTATCAAGCATCCAACTCCAGTTGCAAGCCCCCGAGCCTCTTCACCGAAGAGAGTGATACGTCTCCAACGTATCGATAATTTCTTATGTTCCATGCTACTTTATTGATGATACCTACATGTTTTATGCACATTATATGTCGTATTTACGCATTTTCGGAACTAACCTATTAACAAGATGCCGAAGAGCCAGTTGCTGTTTTTTTTGGTTTCAGAAATCCTAGTAACGAAATATTCTCGGAATTGGACGAAATCACCTCCCAGGGTCCTATTTTTGCACGAAGCCTGAAGACCGAAGGGGAGTCGGGGCTACGAGGTGGCCAGACCATAGGGCGGCGCGGCCCAGGCCCTGGCCGCGCGGCTGTGGTGTGGGCCCTCGCGCCGCCTCTTGACCTACCCTTTCGCCTACTTAAAGCCTCCGTCGCGAAACCCCAGAGAGCCACGATACGGAAAACCTTCCAGAGACGCCGCGCCGCGAATCCCATCTCGGGGATTCAGGAGATCGCCTCCGGCACTGCCGGAGAGGGGATTCATCTCCCGGAGGACTCTTCATCGCCACGATCGCCTCCGGAGTGATGAGTGAGTAGTTCACCCCTGGACTATGGGTCCATAGCAGTAGCTAGATGGTCGTCTTCTCCTTGTTGTGCTTCATTGTTGGATCTTGTGAGCTGCCTAACATGATCAAGATCATCTATCTGTAATACTATATGTTGTGTTTGTCGGGATCCGATGGATAGAGAATACTATGTTATGGTGATTATCAATCTATTGTTTATGTGTTGTTTATGATCTTGCATGCTCTCCGTTATTAGTAGAGGCTCTGGCCAAGTTTTTGCTCTTAACTCCAAGAGGGAGTATTTATGCTCGATAGTGGGTTCATGCCTTCATTGACACCTGGGACAGTGACAGAAAGTTCTAAGGTTGTGATGTGTTGTTGCCACTAGGGATAAAACATTGATTCTATGTCTAAGGATGTAGTTGTTGATTACATTACGCACCATACTTAATGCAATTGTCTGTTGCTTTGCAACTTAATACTGGAAGGGGTTCGGATGATAACCTGAAGGTGGACTTTTAGGCATAGATGCAGTTGGATGGCGGTCTATGTACTTTGTCGTAATGCCCAATTAAATCTCACTATATTTATCATATCATGTATATGCATTGTTATGCCCTTCTCTATTTGTCAATTGCCCGACTGTAATTTGTTCACCCAACATGCTTTTATCTTATGGGAGAGACACCTCTAGTGAACTGTGGACCCCGGTCCTATTCTTTACATAGCATACAATCTACTGCAATACTTGTTTTACTGTTTTCTTGCAAACAATCATCTTCCACTCGATACGCTTAATCCTTTGTTACAGCAAGCCGGTGAGATTGACAACCTCACTGTTTCGTTGGGACAAAGTACTTGGGTTGTGTTGTGCAGGTTCCACGTTGGCGCGGAATTCGGTGTTGCGCCGCATCACATTTCGCGACCATCAACCTTCAACGTGCTTCTTGGCTCCTACTGGTTCGATTAAACCTTGGTTTCTTTCTGAGGGAAAACTTGCTACCGTGCGCATCATACCTTCCTCTTGGGGTTCCCAACGAACGTGTGAGTTACACGCCATCAAGCTCTTTTTCTGGCGCCGTTGCGGGAGATCAAGACACGCTGCAAGGGGAGTCTCCACTTCTCATTTCTTTACTTTGTTTGTGTCTTGCTTTATTTTATTTACTACTTTGTTTGCTGCACCTAAACAAAACACACAAAAATTAGTTGCTAGTTTTACTTTATTTACTGCCTTGCTCTCTATATCAAAAACACAAAAATTAGTTACTTGCATTTACTCTATCTAGTTTATTTTATTTACTGTTGCTAAAATGAATACCCCTGAAAATACTAAGTTGTGTGACTTCACAAATGCAAATAATAATGATTTCCTATGCACACCTATTGCTCCACCTGCTACTACAGCAGAATTCTTTGAAATTAAACCTGCTTTACTAAATCTTGTCATGAGAGATCAATTTTCTGGTGTTAGTTCTGATGATGCTGCTGCCCATCTCAATAATTTTGTTGAACTTTGTGAAATGCAAAAGTATAAGGATGTAGATGGTGATATTATTAAATTGAAAGTGTTTCCTTTCTCATTAAGAGGAAGAGCTAAAGATTGGTTGCTATCTTTGCCTAAGAATAGTATTGATTCATGGACTAAATGCAAGGATGCTTTTATTGGTAGATATTATCCTCCCGCTAAAATTATATCTTTGAGAAGTAGCATAATGAATTTTAAGCAATTAGATACTGAACATGTTGCTCAAGCATGGGAGAGAATGAAAACTTTGGTAAAGAATTGCCCAACCCATGGACTGACTACTTGGATGATTATTCAAACCTTCTATGCAGGACTAAATTTTTCTTCGCGGAATTTATTGGATTCAGCTGCTGGAGGTACCTTTATGTCCATCACTTTGGGGGCAGCTACAAAACTTCTTGATGATATGATGATAAATTACTCTGAATGGCACACGGAAAGAGCTCCACAAGGTAAGAAGGTAAATTCTGTTGAAGAAACCTCTTCCTTGAGTGATAAAATTGATGTGATTATGTCTATGCTTGTGAATGGTAGATCTAATGTTGATCCAAATAATGTTCCTTTAGCTTCATTGGTTGCTCAAGAAGAAAATGTTGATGTGAATTTCATTAAAAATAATAATTTCAACAACAATGCTTATAGGAACAACTCTGGTAATAACTATAGGCCATATCCTTCTGCTAATGGTAATGGTTATGGTAATTCTTATGGGAATTCTTACAACAATAATAGGAGTGTACCCTCTGGTCTTGAAGCCATGCTTAAAGAATTTATTAGTACACAAACTGCTTTTAACAAATCTGTTGAGGAAAAGCTTGATAAAATTGATACTATTGCTTCTAGAGTTGATAAACTTGCCTCGATGTTAATCTTTTAAAATTGAAAGTTATGCCTAATAATGATATTGATAATAAGATTACTACTACAGCAAATGCCATCCAAGTTAGAATTAATGAGAATATAAGATTAATGGCTGAGTTGCGTGCTAGGTGGGATAGAGAAGAAAATGAAAAACTAGCTAAAAAGAATAATGTAGCTAAAGTTTGGACTATCACCACCATTAGTAATGATAATGATTCACATGTTGCTGCACCTCCTACTATCAATGGTAAAATAATTGGTGTTGGCAATGTTTCTACTCCTAGTGCAAAGCGTACAAAACTGCCTGAAATTGCTAAAACTGCTGAAACTGCTTGTGATAAAACTGCTGAAATTTTTTCCAATCTTGGGGACAATGATCCCATTGCTGTAGCTCATAATGATTTAGATTTTGATGATTGCCACATCTCTGAAGTTATAAAGTTCTTACAAAAACTTGCTAAAAGTCCTAATGCTAGTGCTATAAATTTAGCCTTTACAAAACATATTACAAATGCTCTCATAAAAGCTAGAGAAGAGAAACTAAAACTTGAAACTTCTATTCCTAGAAAGTTAGAAGATGGTTGGGAGCCCATCATTAAAATGAAATTCAATGACTTTGAATGTAATGCTTTATGTGATCTTGGTGCAAGTATTTCTGTTATGCCTAAAAAGATTTATGATATGCTTGACTTGCCACCATTGAAGAATTGTTATTTGGATGTTAATCTTGCCGATAATGTTAAAAGAAACCTTTGGGGAGGATTGATAATGTGCGCATTATGGTTAACAATAACCTTGTCCCCGTTGATTTTGTTGTCTTGGATATCGAATGCAATGCATCTTGTCCTATTGTGTTGGGAAGACCTTTTCTTCGAACCGTTGGTGCTGTTATTGATATGAGGGAAGGTAATATTAAATATCAATTTCCTCTCAAGAAAGGTATGGAACACTTCCCTAGAAAGAGAATGAAGTTGCCTTTTGATTCTATTATTAGAACAAGCTATGATGTTGATGCTTCTACTCTTGATGTTACTTGATTTGCACTTTCTGCGCCTAGCTGAAAGGCGTTAAAGAAAAGCGCTTATGGGAGACAACCCATGTTTTTACTACAACAATTTTTTGTTTTGTTGAGTCTTGGAAGTTGTTTACTACTGTAGCAACCTCTCCTTATCATGTTTTTGTGCCAAGTAAAGTTTCTATGTCAAAGTTGATGTTATATTTGAGATCGCTGCGCAGAAACAGCATTGCTGTCTGTCACGAATCTGGGCACAGGCCTCTGTAGAAAATTCGAAAAAATCTGCCAATTTACGAGCGTGATCCTCAGATATGTACGCAACTTTCATTAGTTTTGAGTTTTTCCATTTGAGCAAGTCTGGTGCCAGCTTTAAATTCGTCTTTACGGACTGTCTGTTTTTGACAGATTCTGCCTTTTATTTCGCATTGCCTCTTTTGCTATATTGGATGCATTTCTTTGATCCATTAATGTCCAGTAGCTTTATGCAATGTCCAGAAGTGTAAAGAATGATTGTGCCACCTCTGAACATGTGAATTATCAATTGTGCACTAACCCTCTAATGAGTTTGCTTGAAGTTTGGTGTGAAGGAAGTTTTCAAGGGTCAAGAGAGGAGTATGATATACTATGATCAAGAGGAGTGAAAGCTCTAAGCTTGGGGATGCCCCCGTGGTTCATCCCTGCATATTTTAAGAAGACTCAAGCGTCTAAGCTGGGGATGCCCAAGGCATCCCCTTCCGATGGTATCACATCATCTCCTCATTAAGAGAGACTATATTTTTATACTCAATCACATCTTGGTAATGCCCTTGTGAGCATTGTTTTCGTTTTTGACAACATCATCAGGTTTGAAACTATATTTTTATTCAAACATCTTGTGTTCTTTACTTGGAGCGTCCTAGCATTCACTTTGTGGGAGAGAGACACGCTCCGCTGTTGCATATGGACAAATATGTCCTTAGGCTTTACTCATAATGTTCATGGCGAAGTTTCTTCTTCGTTAAATTGTTATATGGTTGGAATTGGAAAATGCTACATGTAGTAATTCTAAGATGTCTTGGAGAATGTGATACTTGGCAATTGTTGTGCTCATGTTTAAGCTCTTGCATCATATGCTTTGTACCCATTAATGAAGAAATACATAGAGCTTGCTAAAATTTGATTTGCATATTTGGTCTCTCTAAGGTCTAGATAATATCTAGTATTGAGTTTTGAACAACAAGGAAGACGGTGTAGAGTCTTATAATGTTTACAATATGTCTTTTATGTGAGTTTTGCTGCACCGGTTCATCCTTGTGTTTGTTTCAAATAAACCTTGCTAGCCTAAACCTTGTATCGAGAGGGAATACTTCTCATGCATCCAAATCCTTGAGCCAACCACTATGCCATTTGTGTCCACCATACCTACCTACTACATGGTATTTCTCCGCCATTCCAAAGTAAATTGCTTGAGTGCTACCTTTAAAATTCCATCATTCACCTTTGCAATATATAGCTCATGGGACAAAATAGCCTTAAAAACTATCGTAGTATTGAATATGTACTTATGCACTTTATCTCTTATTAAGTTGCTTGTTGTGCGATAACCATGCTTCTGGGGAACGCCATCAATTACTCTTTATTGAATATCATGTGAGTTGCTATGCATGTCCGTCTTGTCTGAAGGATCTATCACCTTAGTGGTTGGAGCATGCAAAATTGTTAGAGAAGAACATTGGGCCGCTAACTAAAGCCATGAATCATGGTGGAAGTTTCATTTTGGACATATATCCTCAATCTCATATGAGAATAATAATCATTGCTACATGCTTATGCATTAAAGAGGAGTCCATTATCGGTTGTCCATGTTGTCCCGGTATGGATGTCTAAGTTGAGAATAATCAAAAGCGAGAAATCCAAAATGCGAGCTTTCTCCTTAGACCTTTGTACAGGCGGCATGGAGGTACCCCTTTGTGACACTTGGTTGAAACATGGCATGCAAAGATCCGGTAGTCCAAGCTAAGTAGGACAAGGTGCGGGCACTATTAGTATACTATGCATGAGGCTTGCAACTTGTAAGATATAATTTACATAACTCATATGCTTTATTACTACCGTTGACAAAATTGTTTCATGTTTTCAAAATAAAAGCTCTAGCACAAATACAGCAATCAATGCTTCCCTCTGCGAAGGGCCATTCTTTTACTTTTATTGTTGAGTCGGTTTACCTATCTCCCTCCACCTTAGAAGCAAACACTTGTGTGAACTGTGCATTGATTCCTACATACTTGCATATTGCACTTGTTATATTACTTTATGTTGACAATATCCATGAGATATACATGTTATAAGTTGAAAGCAACCGTTGAAACTTAATCTTCCTTTGTGTTGCTTCAACACCTTTACTTTGATTTATTGCTTTATGAGTTAACTCTTATGCAAGACTTATTGATGCTTGTCTTGAAGTACTATTCATGAAAAGTCTTTGCTTTATGATTCAGTTGTTTACTCATGTCATTACCATTGTTTTAATCGCTGCATTCATTACATATGTTTACAAATAGTATGATCAAGATTATGATGGCATGTCACTTAGAAATTATCTTTGTTATCGTTTTACTCGGGACGAGCAGAACTAAGCTTGGGGATGCGTCTCCAAATATCGATAATTTCTTATGTTCCATGCTACTTTATTGATGATACCTACATGTTTTATGCACATTATATGTCGTATTTACGCATTTTACGGAACTAACCTATTAACAAGATGCCGAAGAGCCGATTCTTGTTTCTGCTGTTTTTGGTTTCAGAAATCTAGTAACGAAAATATTCTCGAATTGGACGAAATCAACTCCCGGGTCCTATTTTTGCACGAAGCTTCTAGAAGACCGAAGGGGAGTCGAATTTGGGCCACGAGGTGGCCACACCATAGGCGGCGCGGCCGAGGCCCTGGCGCGCCGGCCCGTGGTGTGGGCCCCTCGCGCCGCCCTTGACCTACCCTTTCGCCTACTTAAAGCCTCCGTCGCGAAACCCCCGTACGAGAGCCACGATACGGAAAATCTTCCAGACGCCGCCGCGAATCCCATCTCGGGATTCGGAGATCGCCTCCCGCACCTGCGGAGAGGGGATTCATCTCCCGGAGGACTCTTCATCGCCATGATCGCCTCCGGAGTGATGAGTGAGTAGTTCACCCCTGGACTATGGGTCCATAGCAGTAGCTAGATGGTCGTCTTCTCCTTGTTGTGCTTCATTGTTGGATCTTGTGAGCTGCCTAACATGATCAAGATCATCTATCTGTAATACTATATGTTGTGTTTGTCGGGATCCGATGGATAGAGAATACTATGTTATGGTGATTATCAATCTATTGTTTATGTGTTGTTTATGATCTTGCATGCTCTCCGTTATTAGTAGAGGCTCTGGCCAAGTTTTTGCTCTTAACTCCAAGAGGGAGTATTTATGCTCGATAGTGGGTTCATGCCTTCATTGACACCTGGGACAGTGACAGAAAGTTCTAAGGTTGTGATGTGCTGTTGCCACTAGGGATAAAACATTGATTCTATGTCTAAGGATGTAGTTGTTGATTACATTACGCACCATACTTAATGCAATTGTATGTTGTTTGCAACTTAATACGGAAGGGGTTGAGATGATAACTTTGAAGGTGGACTTTTTAGGCATAGATGCAGTTGGATGGCGGTCTATGTACTTTGTCGTAATGCCCAATTAAATCTCACTATATTTATCATATCATGTATATGCATTGTTATGCCCTTCTCTATTTGTCAATTGCCCGACCGTAATTTGTTCACCCAACATGCTTTTATCTTATGGGAGAGACACCTCTAGTGAACTGTGGACCCAGGTCCTATTCTTTACATAGCATACAATCTCTTTGCAATACTTGTTTTTCTGTTTTCTTTGCAAACAATCATCTTCCACTACGCCTTAATCCTTTGTTACAAACAAGCCGGTGAGATTGACAACCTCACTGTTTCGTTGGGACAAAGTACTTGGGTGTGTTGTGCAGGTTCCACGTTGGCGCGAATCCCGGTGTTGCGTCGCATCACATTCGCGACCATCAACCTTCAACGTGCTTCTTGGCTCCTATTGGTTCGATTAAACCTTGGTTTCTTTCGGAGGGAAACTTGCTGTGCGCATCATACCTTCCTCTTGGGGTTCCCAACGAACGTGTGAGTTACACGCCATCGAGCTGGGTAGAACCGCCAAAGCCTATCCTGTTGGTGGTAGTTCACAACTCCTTCATTGGATGACGTAAGTTTTCACTCTTTCTTTTTACGTTAGAGCATTTCGGTACTTTCGGCTCCCCTTTGTTTCCTCGCTAGGTCTGTCGAACTTTCTCTTCCTATATTGATTTCTCTTTTCCTTTGGTTTCTCTTCAGCCTTTGATGAAGGAATTTATCCGTCTCGGTACCCAATTCGTCGGGTACCGTGACCATGCCAAGAAGCTTGAAGGTACTATTTTTATCTGCCTCTTCTGCTGAATATACTCCATTATTTTGTCATAACATTTTACTGTCGTTTATTATGCCAGAAAATCTTGCGGAATCCAACAAACGCGCTGACGCTCTTGCTATCAAGTTAGAGCAAAGCGAAAAGGCTCGCAAGAAGCTGAAGCAGATGCTGCCACCATTGAAGGTCTTCGAAAAAGACTTCATGACGCGGAAACTTCTTTGAGTGACAACATAGCTCAGCCGGTCTGCTCGTGAGAAAGAAATCCTTACTCGCTTGGAGTCGCAGAGTCGACGTTTTGTTAGTAAGTACTCAGATCCTTGCTGTTTCTTCGGGTTATCATGTTTGTCCTTGCTTGCTTTTTCTTGACAAGCTTCTTTTTACTCATTTAGGGAAGACGCAACAAGATTATGATCTGGAAAATCCTGAAGGTGATCACCTTCTTGACGCGTTATCCCTTCTTGAAATTCATGGAGATGAAGCGCGTGAAGGTCTTGCTGAAGCCAGGACAGGTCTGTCGCGGCTTTTTCCATACTTCTTCAAGAAGAAGGAGGAACCCGCAACTTTTACTGCTCTCGCCAAGTGCTTCAACTCTCAAGAAGATCTTGGGCTCCAACTTTGCCAAGAAGGGTTGAAAGTTGGTGTTGAAGGTACTATCGCCTTGGTTGCTGACAGCCAACAAGATGTCGACTGGGCAAAGAGTTGGCGACACAAAGGAGATGGAGACGAAGAGGTGGCAATCGTTGATTAAGGCTGCCAAACCAAACTCCAAGAAAATCCTCGCCTACCTCGGATGCAAGCCAACTCCGCTCCTAGTTCATCGAACCGGAGGTCAAGTGAACCACCTTGTCTTCCCTTTTGTTTTTACCTCTCTCTCTTTTGATGCTGTCGCCATAGTAGTTTTGGCGGCAACATAGCTCCAGTAGTTCATTAGGGACCTTCCTTTTGTAATATCCATGTAATCACTTTGAAAATCAATGGAGATCTATTTTTACTTGATGATTGATGTCGACACTTCAACTTTTGTTTTCAGTTGATTTTTGATAACTACACTTCAACTTCTCGTCCTTCCGATGCTTTACCTGCCTCATCCTTCTCGAAGAAAACGCCACTTGGTAATGAATTCATTGAAAATTTCTCGGGTGCGGGTCCATCACAAGAATTGGAAGATCTTCGCCAGCAGCTTCAATCCATGAAGAAACAGGCACTTTTAGTAATGGAACAGTCCCGAAAAGCAACCGAAAGGGAACAAATTGCACGTCAGCAAGCTTCAGAAGCTATAGCTGCAAAAGAGGCTTGCATCGCTGAAGCTACGCAATCTACGTCCAGAAAAAATTTCATGCGGAGTATTGAATGATGCAAGCATGGACATGCGGGTGATGTCGTTCTATTCTTGGCAGTGTTGGGCCTCCAAGAGCAGAGGTTTTAGAAACACCAGCCAAGTTTCCCTTAAGTGAATCACCCAAGGTTTATCGAACTCGGGAGGTAGAGGTCAAAGATAGTCCTCTCAAGCAACCCGCAATTAAGATACAAGAAGTCTCTTGTGTCCCAACACACCTAATACACTTGTCGGATGTATAGGTGCACTAGTTCGGCCAAGAGATAGTAAAACACAGGTGGTATATATGGTGGTAATATTGCAGGAAGTAAAGATAGAACAGTAAACAAGCGATGTTTGCAGTATTTGGAAACAAGGCCTAGGGATCCTACTTTCACTAGTGGACACTCTCAACATTGATCACATAATAAATAAATAACTTCTCCTCACTTGTGCTACATTGTAGCGACCCAGGAAAATAACCCTATTAGATTTTGTTGGTTATTTTTCTTTTTGCATCATCCTGACATCATGCATGCATCATTCCCATATTTTGGCAAAATAGAAATTATTTCATTACACCCTATTTTTATTTCTTTCTTGTATGGTTCATAAAATCCGCGTCAATTCTTCTCTTATTTAACAAAACCCCAAATCTAATTAGTTGGGAATAGTGGAAATAACTATTTTTAATAAAAGATAGTATTATAAAAATGTTTTTAAAACTTTTCCTCTCTGGTTTTCTATCTCTTCCCTTCAACAAAGTTTTGCATCTCGGGTTTGCTTGCGTTTCCTGCTATTTGGGAAAATCCAAGCATCAGCTGGTGGCCATCTACAAATTACAGCTACCAGCAGCTCCCCATTCTTTTCCTTCATCGCTGATGGACACAGCCACTGTTTCTCTCCCTCTCTCATCTACAAGATTTCAGCAAGAAAGAAAAGAAGAGAAGCAGTAGTCCATCTTGTTACGGAGCAGTATTTGGCGTCTTCATCCTCCACCTCACGCGAGAGGCATGCGTGATCTCTCACGTCACCCTCCACCTCTCCACATGCGTCCCTCCTCCTTTAATCAGCTGAGGCTTCCCCTGCAAACCCTAGCTCACACTTCCGCATCTCCGCCGCCACTTTCTTTCCCCCTTGGTTCTGCCTCCCTTCCACAGAATTTCAGACATAGGCTCAGTTAAAACAAATTCAGACAACATCGAGAGCACCACCGCCGCAGTCCACCGTCGCGCCGTCGTTCCAGAGCGTCCGTCGCCAAGACGAGACCACCATGAGCTGCGCCTCGACGCCCTCGTCATCCTCCCCAAAGGAATCGAGTTGGTTCCGCTCCAATTGACGTGAAGGTTGCCGTCTTTATCTCCGGCCGCCGCGCTCCGGCGAAGTTTCCGGCCGCTCCGGCCATCTTCCGGCGCCACGGACACCTTCCTCGACTTCCTGGTGAGCTAGCGCGCCTATTCCCCCACTTCCTTGTCTCTTTCCATCACCGCACGCCCTTGCCTATTTCTGAAGAAACTGACGACCGCTGCTGTCCGAGGTCGCCGCCATGAGGCGCACCAGGAGCTTCGTCCGCTTCTCCTTCATCCTCGCCGCGCGCCACCACCGTGATCAGCGCCAAGTTCTTCTTCCTCTGGCATCAACGTACGTCCCCGAGCCGCACAGCTTCGCCAGGGATCTACAGGGTGAGCACCGCCTCGTCTCCGCTCTTCTCGTGTTCGTTTTCGTCACCGTAGCGTCTTCTCCGTCGTCGTCCGTGCGTCCAGCCGCGCCGTGACTTTGGTTTGTTTCCTGGCAGTGAATCGTTTGGTCTCTAGTTGTTTGCTCGTTGCACTCTCCACACATGCAACCAGCTGCACCAATTCTACAAGTTTTTCAGCTAGCGCACACACGAATATACCCAATTGATCTAGCTGCCTGCTTGTGTGCTTAGCTGCTAGCTATTCATCCCATGCGTATGTCTCTGTTTTCACTTCAGTTTCGTCAGACAACAGCAACCTCCTCACAGATCATCTTCACAGCACACACTTTCAGTTATACTGTATATCCGAACAGCAGTTCAGCTCCGTTTTGTCGATATGAACATCCATCCCAACGCCACACGATCTTTCTTGTTTGTGCTGTATCGCTGCAACCTTCTGTTTCACTGGTTCAAAATCATATGTGCTCCAATTCTGGAGAAGATCTGGTGCCATTGGAGATGGCTCGTTCAGCCAACCCAATTTATAATTCTGGAAGCACAAATTCCACCTCTATTTCTTCTGTTTGTTCAGCTCTCGTGACTGGAGATGCACGAAAACATCCATTTTCACTCAAACATGAGCACATCACCCAGTAGCTTGTTCCATTCACGTGATCAATGCAGGCTCAATTTCGATTCTCACCTCCACAGGATGTAATTCCTTTTTTGCCTCTCCGTTAAACTACCGGGCCAACTCATTTCCTTCCAGCACCGGCTTAAATTCCCAGAGCACCCCGACGCTGATGCAAGCCAGTTCTGACCCTTCTCTTTCTGTCTACTCTTCCTCTTTTATTTCAAAATTAAAAAAACTTGTTCATTTCATATCTTGCAAACTATAGTTTGAAATAAAATGTTATATATACAAAAGTTTATCAGAAAAATATGAGGAATCTAAATATGTCATTTATATGTTTGTTGCATCTCGCATCATATAGTGCCGTGTTAGTTTGCATTATCACCTAATAGATAACATATGGAATATGTGGGATATTGTATAAATGTTGTCTCGGTTCCATTTAATTTTGCCGTAGCTCACTCATGCTATGCTTATACCATGCTAACCAACATTTAATATGTGGGGTAGAAAAATAACTTGAACCTAATATTTAATTGTTGGGATTCCGATTCCGCTTAAATTAGATAAGTTGCATCGCATCATGTTTGCCATGCCATGCATATCATATCATGATCATGCCGATTCTTTTGCCGTAGTAGTAAGTTGTGCATCCGATGTTTGTTCCAGTGCTTTGCTTCTTCACGGATAAGACATTGAGTTGATGCGAGCTACGCCAAGTTCTCCGGTTGTTCGCAAGCATTTCCCTATACTCCTGTCTCTGCAGGAGTCGCTCACCTATTTTATTTTGCCTTCTCCCTCGTGCTACCTTGAGTTGCGTTCTTGTCACGTGTCCGTCCACTTGTTACCTCAGCAGCCTATATTGCCTCCACCAACCTCCTACACTGTTGTTTGGTTTCGGTCTGCCTTGCGATCGTAGTGCATGCTAGTGCTGTTTATATCGCGCACCGTTATTGCTATCTTAGGGTTATCTTTGGGGAACATGACACATGGTTTATGGATATATATGTTGAGGGTATCATGGTTACTTCTTAATAGTTGTTAGCGGAGGCATCGGTGGGTCAGTTGCTCGTTTTATGACGGCTCACTTGTGTTTCCATAAAATCTAGGATCCCGAGTTCTTGTTATCTGTTCCGAGACTGAGCGCTCTAACCATACGAGTATGTTTATTGGGTCTCCCCTCGACCACTGCCGGAATCTACAGCTTTGTCCAGTGGCCACAACTAGTTTGCAATGTTTTACCATTTGTTGTTTGCGTGCATGCCAGCATGTTACTTATTTACTTTGGGAAGCCCCTGGGTGCCTTGTATCCCTTGTTTCTGGTATGCACGTATAGGTGCGGCACGTGCGTTTATCGCATGCTGAAGCGGGTCATTCGCCCCAGTGTGTGTTTTGACCCTCTGAAATAGCTAGGTCCGCTTCGGAGATTCGGCCGGACTTCGATACGGGTTCAACTTAGTTAGGTGGCTTCCTGGACTTTGTTGTCGTGAAGGAGAGTGTGAGTCGTGATATCCTTCCCTTTCTAGGTTGGGTTGATCGTGCGTGTGGGCACATTTGGGCACCCCTGCAGGGTTACAATCTTATCGATAAGCCGTGTCATAAGTTATGGACGACTTGGAGCTGTATGACTCGACCATAGACAACTTTCATTAATAATACTTGGCGTAGTAAGTTAGCAACTTTAATAACAAATGGGTTAAAACTTGACAACTTAGTGTGATGCCTTTGTGAGTACTTCTTGGCGGGGAATGCATCGAGCATGTTATGTTTGAGTATAGAAGCTGTTAGTTGTGCGGCTCTCACCTCTCGATAGACGAATGTTGTAGAGTGTCTCTATAGGTTTTTAGTGCTTGCGCTGCCGCTTAACCCCACCATATTGCCTATGACGTTCCTTTTGCGTCCTCTAAGTCCCCTGCGTGCCTCAAGTACAAAGGACGACTGGTTGACGAATGCTTATACATCTTGAAGTCTTGTTAAGTACGAACCCGTACTTATTGCTGCTTCTACGGGACATAACCGGGCAGGTATGAAGATATGTTCGATGAAGACGACGTTAGCAAGGTTACCCTCCGCTTGGCCTGGGCAGGGTTATGGACGCCATCGTTTATCTTCAGGACTCTTAGTCCAATTTGTATCTTGTCCGCTCGGACGTATTTGATCTTCTGTATGATTTGGATCTTTGTATTGTATCTATTTGTATCTTGACTCGTTGGAGTCGTTGTTGTAATATATATGTTTCTTGTGGGCTCTATTGTAATCCTGTTGTAATGTTACTGCTCGTGATTGATTCCACCCGCATCGCGTGCATGCTTCGGCGTGTACGAGGCGCTTGGTGGTGCGTCTCCTAAAATCGATATCGTGCGGATTTCGGCGGATTCGTTGGGATCCTCATGGTACCGGTTTTGGGGCGTCACATACATACACTCTCTTGTTGAATAACAAACACCATTCATTGTGTAGGGTGAGAACTCGCCAGCCGGGTAAACAAGCTCACACATTCGGAGTTCATATTTAAGTAACCTCAGAGGCATAATAGACCGTTGCAATTTAGACCGAGTATAACATAGCATACACCTACCAATTAAGCTATGAAAGGAGAATAGATCACATAATCAACATAATATCTGATAGCTACATGTCTGATTACAATCATATTTCTACAAATCTTCATGTGATCAATATCAATGTCACAATACATTGAAGGAAGAATATACTTTAATAACATGTTAAGTGGCAGCCAGATTAATAGTGATACAAAGCTCATCATATGGATCTCAATCATGTAAGGCAGCTCATGAGATCATTGTATTGGTACATGAGAAGAGATTAACCACATAGCTACCGGTAGAGCCCTCAGCCTCGGGGGAGAACTACCTCATCATGGGAGTCAGCAACGGCGATGAAGATGGCGGTGGTGTCGATGGAGATGGATGGGGCATTCCCCGTCCCGCGAAGAGCAGACTTGTCCCGAACTGACCGCGATGGCGGCGGTGCGTAACTTTTCTCGTCCGTGGCTTATGTTTTTAGGGTTTTCGAGGCGGAGAGATTATAGGCGGAAGGGCAGCCTCGGAGGGCAGGGTAGCCGTAGGCTGGCGCGCCCGGGGTCCGGCCGTGCACCCTGTGGGGGGGCAGCCTATGGGGGGGCCACCCCCTGGCCCCTATGGTCCCTTAATTTTGACCTTAATTTCTGATGTTTTTGGCTGCAGAGCTTGGAGAAAATAAAGGTCTTGGGCTTGTTTATCAATTGAGAAAATTTCACGTGTAGGATTTCTGGAACAAAAGCAAGAACATGAACATGGCACTTCGGCATCTTGTTAATAGGTTAGTCCCGGAAATGCATCAAAACATCATAAAGTGTAACAAAACATGTAGGTATTGTCATAAAACTAGCATGGAACATGAAATTATAGATACGGATATCAACCAAGTTTCTTGACCCGCAACTTCTTCCGTTGTTCACTTGTTCTCTCTCTAACTGGTGTGCTGTCATCAAATAGGTCCTTTTTTAGACGCTGCTGCCGAAGACCAGCGTGTTGACGCAAGATCAAATTTTCTTGTTAACCTGGCGTTGGAACATGGATCCCTCTTTTGGGCTACACCTGAGCGCACCCGACAAATCGTCCGGTTTCAAGATCGCGCGAGTCAGGTCCGCGATTTTCTCGACTTCTGCACAAGGACCTTATCCTTAGTTTATAGCACCATGTTCCCGCGCAACAAGATGCCGGAAACCCTTCCTGCTCTGATGGAGAAATTTCGGGATGCCCCTCGAATCCATGGCTTTGTGCGGGCCCAATTATCTGCTGGCGCTAGATTTGCTATGATGATGATACAAATCTGCTATCCGAAGTTAGACATGAGTAAAATTGTCGCCAAGTGCCTGTCCAAGATGTCGAAAAGGAAGAGGGACGGGCAAAATTGATGATGTTGTGACCCCTGTAGCCGAAGATATGATGGATGAACTTCTTCGGATGGATGCTGAGTTCTTCGTGAAGGGCAGCTATGCTGAACATAGTACTCGTGCTGAACGAGTAAACATAGATGATATACTGGGCATCAATTGAAAATTGTTCGTTTGTCGAATTTATCTTGGTTGTTTCATCTTGTATGTTGTAAACACAATCTATATTGTAAAGCCACTGGATATAGATTTTCCTTTATTTTTTCTCATCAAGCCCCCGAGTGTTTCGGTAGCTAATGTCTATATTGTTTTGTTTATGTTTTGCGAGGTTTTTAAACCAAAGCAGATAAACTTTTATTGAATGTATACTATATTTGCGGGTGATATCCCCCGGATGTATCGTTAACTTGTAGTTATCTCTTGTTTGGCGAACTATTTTTGCTGCCGAGATAAATAACTATATTGCGCAGGAAATTATATACTTTGTTTATGAGCCCCCGGGCCTGTCGACGATGAAAATATAAGTCATCAATATCTTTATTATATTGCAGCAGCGAGCCCGCCTCATTAAAAACCTTTCCAGCCCCACTCGGTGCCCTGAAAAGGAAAAGAGTGCGTCTGGAAGCTCGCGGGCGTTCAGTACATTGTATGCTTACAAAGAAGACTATATTTGGACTTCTAGGCGGAGAAACGCCTGAGCTGCGCCACGTTCCAAGGATTTGGCTCGGCAACTCCTGTGTTCTTATCCTTGATTCGTATGCTCCTCCTTCGATTATACCTTGACGATGTAAGGGCCAAGCCATGGTGACTCGAGTTTTTCATAGCTTTTGTGTCGGCGAAGAACTAAGTCACCTACTTGGAAAGATGGTCGCAATGTAGATTGTGATAGTTTTTAAGATCTTGCTGGTACTTAGTGACCCGCGATAACACTTCGTCTCGAGCTTCATCCAGTGCATCGACATCATCCTCCAATGCTTTCCTTGATGTCTCTTCGTCGTATTCCGTTACTCTCGGAGAATCGTGTTCTATTTTTATCGGCAGCACGGCCTCGCCCATGGACCGGAAAAAACCGAGTTTCGTGTCGCTGTATTTGGTGTTGTTGAATACTCCCATAACACACTGGGCAACTCCTCTGGCCAGGTGTGTCGAGCTTTTTCCAATGGTGCAGCAGACGTTTTTTGATTCCATTGCATATGGTACCATTTGCTTTCTCGACTTGACCGTTGGTCTGCGGGTGCGCAACGGAAGCGAAGTGTAGCTTGATGCCTACCTCTGCACAATATGCCTTGAATTCATTGGATGTGAAGTTACTACCATTGTCCGTGACGATGCTGTTAGGGACGCCAAATCGAAAGACGATGCTTTTCACGAACTTGACTGCTGATGCCGCGTCTGGTGAATTTATCGGCTTTGCTTCTATCCACTTCGTGAACTTGTCGACAACTACGAGCATATACTCGTATCCTCCTGGCGAAGCCTTGTGCAATTTTCCCACCATGTCAAGACCCCATTGAGCGAAAGGCCATGACAGCGGTATTGGCATAAGCTCTGCTGCCGGAGAATGAGGTTTTGCGGCAAACCTTTGGCACGCGTCACAAGTGCGGACTATGTCCTTTGCATCCTCAATTGTCGTTAACCAATAGAACCCTGCTCTGAAAACTTTGGCTGCTATAGCTCGACTGCTTGCGTGGTGTCCACACACTCCTTCGTGTACATCCTTTAAAATTATCCTCCCTTGCTCAGGTGTGACGCATCGTTGTAATACTCCCGAGATACTTCGTTTATACAGCTCCTTTCACCACAGTAAAGGCTTTGGATCGCCTGATAACTCGCCTTGCTTCAACTGGATCGTCGGGTAGTTCCTTTCTCAAAATATATGCTATGTACGCCTGCATCCATGGAATCTGTATCATCATTACTACTTCAGGTTCATCTTCTTCTGATGATATTTCTTTAGCCCCCGAGGGATTCTTTTCCTTCTCCTTCTTCTGCTGTTTCTTCGGCTTGGTCGATCTCTGATATCTCTTCCCAGCAACGATGTTTGCAAGAACATCGGCTTCATCATTACTTAGCCTGCTGATGTGATTTACCTCGCATCCATCAAACAGTTTCTCGAGCTCATTATACACCTCCTTGTATGCTATCATGCTGTCATTGACTGCGTCGCATTGATTCATGACTTGCTGAGCCACCAATTGCGAATCGCCAAGATTTTTAATCGAGTTGCGCCACAAGCCTTCGCCATCTTCATCCCGTGTATAAGAGCTTCATATTCTGCCTCATTGTTAGACGCGTTTGGAAACGTCATCCGCAAAACATACTTCAATTTATCACCTTGCGGTGATATCAATATCACGCCTGCTCCTGCTCCCTCTAATCTCTTGGACCCGTCGAAGTTCATAGTCCAGGTTCTCGATAAATCCGGTGGTCGTATTTTTCGACTCCATCCGACCAGGATTGGTGGTGTCGAGATTGTGCGCTTGAGGTCCTCGAAAGCTCTGTCCGCTTCCTCGTTCCATTGAAATTTATCGCCTTGCTTGATCAATGCGTAGAACGGTAATGCTTTTTCTCTAGCCTGGCGACGAATCTGCTCAAGCTGCGACTCAGTTCAACTGTTGTATTTCTTTCAACTTTGTCGGCTTCCTCATCGTTACGATGGCTTGGATTTTCTCTGGATTAGCCTCGATCCCTCTTGCTGATACTAGGAACCCGAAGAAGTTCTCCTGCAGGGACGCCGAAAGAACACTTCGTCGGGTTCAGCTTAAGGCAAAACTTGTCAAGGTTGTCGAAAGTTTCCTTCAAATCTCGATCAATGTTGTTCCCTTTTTTGATGTTATGACGACATCGTCAATGTATACTTGTACGTTTTTCCAATCTGTGTTGCCAAACACTTCTGCATCATCCGTTGATATGTTGCTCCCGTTTTCGGACCAAAGGCATTGTTCTGTAGCAGAACACGCCATAAGGTGTTATGAACGCTGTCTTGACTTCATCATCCTCTTTTAATCTGATCTGGTTATAACCAGAATATGCGTCCAGGAAGGAAAGACGTTCGCATCCTGCCGTGGAGTCGATGATTTGATCGATCCTTGGGAGGGGAAAGTGATCCTTTGGACAGTGTTTGACACACGTAAAGTCGACACACATGCGAAGGACTTTCGTGTTTTTCTTTGGGACCAGCACTGGGTTAGCTACCCACGTGGCTTCTGTGTGCAAATAAAACCAGCTTCCCTGAGTCGATCAATCTCGACAACATGGCTTTGCGGTTTGGTTCCGAAAAACGCCGCAAAGGTTGTTTGATTGGTCTCGCTATTGGATCCAAGTTTAGGTGGTGCTCGGCAAGTTCCTGGGCTGGCATGTCGGCTGGACACCATGCGAAGATTTTCCAGTGCTCACGGAGGAACTCGACGAGCGCGCTTTCCTATGCGAGGTCCATTTTTGCAATGGACGTCGTTTTCTTTGGTCTGTGGTGAATCTGCACCTCCTTGGAATCCTTAGTAGTGTTGAAGGTTGGTTCCCTGAGTGGCCTTCACATGCATACATCATAATCGGTTGTGAGCCTTGACGCCATATATTCTTGCATCCCGAAAAGTTTCGATATCGATGAAAATCCTTGTCGCATTTATCGCCTGTGAAACTTCCTTTGATGTAATTGGTCCTTAGGTCCGGGTAACCTCCACAACAGGTACGTGTAGTGTTGTACCGCCATAAACCTGGCATATGCTGGTCGTCCCAACAAGGCGTGATATTGCGACGGGAAATCCACAACTTCAAACTCTAGCTTTTCTATCCTGTAATTTTCTCGGGTCCCAAACTGAACGTCGAGATTGATCTTTCCCAACGGATAACTCGGCTTCTCTGGCGTAATTCCACGGAAACGTGTGTCAGTTGGTTTTAGATTTGCCAGGGATATGTTCATTTTCCTTAGTGTATCCGCATACATAAGGTTTAACTGCTGCCTCCATCTATGAATACGAGATACGTCGAATCCTGCGATCACCGCTGGTAAGATAAGTGCTTGACCCCTGGTCGAGGAACTTCTTTGCGGGTGATCCGTAATTGTGAAGCCAATGTCTGTCGACCAATTTAGGTACTCAATCGTTGGTGGAGGCATCTTCTCTGCCATGAACACTTGCCGCGAGATTACTTTCTGAGCCCTATTAGATGGCCTAGCTTTCTGAATCATCGAGACCGCGCCATTGGAGTTAGGATCGACATATGGAGGTGGATGTGGTCTTGCCGCTATTACGAGCTGGTGTCGATTTTTCGGTAATTGCGGGAGGAGGTGGAAGGTGGATTTCACTCCTTGGCCCCGAGGGTTTCTATTTGCGTGAGCGTTAGCATTCCTGCACCTCAACATTGCTTGAAAATTTCGACAGTCATACGCAAATGCCCTGACTGTCTTTTCCCATTGTTATCAAGATAAAAATGCATGGCACGGTCCATTCATCATATCCGGGAGACACATATGGTCTCTGGAACCTTGGTCCACTATTTTGTCTATTACGGAAATCACCTCTATTGTCGCCTTGTTGCTCGCTACTTCTTTGATAGTCATCTCGACTGTTTCCTCCAGTGTTTCCTCGGAAACCGGCCGATATTTGGCCAGGAGCATCATTACTATAGAACTATCGAGAGATCGTCGTCTATTTTGGAAATTTCGATTGCGGTCCTCTTCTGGCGATCTATCGCTTATGTATAACATCTTCTCCATCGCCCATCTGTTTGCTATTTCCATCAATGCTGATATTGTTTTTGGGTTAGTTCTCCCCAAGTCTTCGACGAAATCTCCTCGTCGAATTCCTGCCACAAACGCATCTATTGCTCTCTCGTCAGATATGTTCTCTGCCGAGTTTTTGATGATGTTCCACCTTTGTATGTATTTTCTCATCGACTCATCATGTCTCTGTCTACACGACCTCAACTCTTCTAATGACGCTGGTTTTTTGCATGTAGATCGGAAATTCTTCACGAAGACATCCTCAAAACTGTCCCAGCTGTCGATGGAACCTGGGGGAAGTTTCTTTATCCAAGATCGTGCGGCTCCGCTCAAGTGGACTTGGATGCTCTGCATGGCTGTTGCCTTGGTTCCGCCTATCAACTTTTGTCTCGAGGTAATCAACGAGGCCAATCCTCGGGATCTCTGTAGACCATCGAATTTTGAAATTTTCGGGCAACTTAAACCTGACGGAACTCGAGTTTTCGAACTCGTCTCGTGAAACACGGAGTCCACACATATCTTCCTCAGCAACTTCTGGTGACTGCGATGTTCCCTTCTTTCCTGTCGCGCTCTATCCACCCTTTCCCGAGTCGCTGAATCCCTTGCTCCACTTGCTCTCGGTGGATCTTGTACTGCTACGGTGGGTCGCGGACTATTTTGCCTTCCATTTCTTTCGGGAGGTGTGGCTGCAAACGCTGTTCCCATGGCTCCAACTCCTGCCATTGCCATGTTATACAACGCTTCTCTCGGATCCCCAGGAGGTGGTCTGGACGCAAGGATGAAAGCTTGCGTTGCCATGTACCCAGCTTCCGGTGTTTTAGGGATAATATTTCCCCTTGTGTCGATTGTCATAAAAGACATGTCGAGGTTTTGAACTAGATTCTCCCTCTCTGATTCAGGTATATTTTGCAGCCGAGATCTTGCTCGCCTTCGAGCTTCTCTGTGACTATCTCCCGAATTTCCTAATTGTCGACTTAGATCCTGCGCCTGCTTGATGCGAGAGGGCTGCCTCCTTTCTTCTGTTCAGCTCAGCTGTCTGTTTTCTAATTCTCTGCTCACACGAGCGAGTCTATATTGATAAGCTTGCAATTCTTCTGCCGTAGCGGTTGTGGTCATTGGTTCTGAACCGTCCATGGCTCTTGCGGCTCTGTCCCACGCTTCCTGCGGGAGCTGAACTCTTAGACGTGGAGTAGGCCCAACATATTTAGTGCCTAGACCTCTCCTGAGATCAGCGGGATCAACATATGGGTTTCCCACATTGTCGAAAGCCTCTGACGTCTCCGGCTCTGCTCGGTTTGATTCCTCAATTGCGTAGATCTGATGATATTTTGAATTTTGATTTTTGTCAGGATTGGTGACACCATCGTAGAGATTGGTGAAGACCTTTCCAATAACAGCAGATCTGTCGATGAAGTTGAAGCTGTCGACTGTCAGGTCGCTGCTTATATTAGAGTCCGCAGTGACCGAAGGACATGTTGCTGAAGATCTTGTGAGCTTTCGCTTGCCATGGTGTTGATGAAGCGTGGCGACGAAATCTCCTCATCACTTGATGAAAAGTCGGAGTCGATCGCGATAATCCCGACGAGATCGGAACAGACGATACGATCCTTCTTTCTCGACGCAGAATCGGAATTGTCCGAACGTCACTTCCATGGGCTCCTCCAGATACGTATATGCATCCAAACGGGAGGGCGGGTGAGGAACAAAATCGACTAGATCAGTTTCGACATGTTTACCTCGATCCATCGTGTTGCTTGCTACCGACGAAGTCGACGATCTTGAACGTGCCATCGAGATCAGCTCCTTGTCGCCTCTAATTCCCACAGACGGCGCCAATTGACAAGGTATTAACTTATCAATGCCTACGTATTGTAGACTAGGGTTTTGCTGGAAGTAGAGGGCAAGTAGATCTCGAAGGTTTCAGCCGAAAAGTACTCGACGATTATGAAAACTAGGGTTATGTTGACAATGGATTCGATCCTCTTTGTCCCTCGACTCCGCCTTATATAGGAGGCGGGCCAGGGTTCGTAATACAGTTACGAGTCCGGGAGGGTTTCTAACCCGTCCCGTAAAATTACAAGTCTCTATTCTCCCTAATACAACTCTAACTTTCCTTAATACTAACTGGGCTTCCGAACTTCATATTCTTCGACTTGTGGGCCTTCAGTAAACCCCGGGTACCATCTTCGGCAGGCCCATTGGGGATGCCTATGTCACCCATCTTTCTATGTCTACTTTTGAGAGCCATGCAATGATGTACCATGATCCTTAATGTCAAATCTAATTTGTTCAAAAAAATACAATAGATGGTACCCTTTCATTTTCCCTTGACTTGAATCTATGTGCCGATCAACTCCTATATAACTAAGAAGTTCATCACCACCACCATATTCCTCTCAACATGCAGTCATGCCACCTCAGAGGTCCCACCAAATTTGCAAAAATTGGGCACCAGGTATCAGAAACTATTTTCATCGAACAATAGGTGGCCCTGCTACTTCCCCTTCCAGTTAAACTTTCACCCCCTTCCAGAAACTGACTCCATTCATCTTCTTGCTCGTGCGCCTACCCACATACATGTATTCTTTCTCCACTGTGTCTCTTCTTCTCCTCTCCCATCCTTCCTCTCTTTAAAATAGTCAAGAACGGTTCCTTCTTTCTCCTCTGATAGTCATCCCTCTCCCTCCATCTTCCGAATCAACCATCTCTAGGTCCTAACAAATCTGTGGTAGCCATTGACATGCGACCTCTCCATTAACATTGATTATCCAAACGTGGATTGTGTATTTATTTTGCCATGTTATCTTATATCTGTCATTAATTTCAACCTTTTATCTCTATTTCCTTTTCTTAGACCATGCGGGTGTGCGGCCAAAAGCCTTCAACATATGATGAAATTTCGTTTTCCTTGATTTGAATCCACGTGTGGACCAACGAGGTGGTACAACTACCAAACAAAAATGTAAGATTTGTTCCTAATATTAACCTCTTATATTTATTTCATCTTCTTTGACCATGAAGATGCAATCCTACAGTAGATGATACCCTTTTATTCTCCCTTCACTTGAATCTTTGTGCAGATCAACTCCTATATAACTAAAAAATTCATCCCCATCACCATATTTTTCTCAACATGTAGTTATGTCACCTCAGCAGTCCCACTATATCCGCATAAACTAAGCACCATGTCACAAAAATATATTTCATGGAACAAAAGGTGGCCCGCTGCTTTCCCATGCCATTAGTCGTTCACCCCCTTCCAAATTGCAAGTGTAAAGGGAAAGGGACAGCCGGGGGAACGGTAGTGGAGATGAGGCGTGATGTGTTTACCGTAGTACCTTCCAAAATAGGAAGTACGTCTGTGTAGAAGAGGTGTGGACCACTAAGGTGCCAATAGCCACAAAGGCGCACTTCACCCTTCTTCCTCGTGAACACCCCACAAAGTAGTATTCACTTCTCCACTATCAAGGCCGGTCGAGGTTGCTATTCCTTCACACAAGGTTGAGGCGAACTCCAAAAAGGACAGAGGCTCTCAACAACACCATGACCTAGTCACAAAAAGATTTAGGACAAGGTGCTCAACAAGAACAAGGACCCCGACATAGGAGATCTAGGGTTTCTCAAATGAGTAGGGAAAACTATGGGGATCTTGAAACTACTTGGGTAGATAGGTAGATCTACCCCTCCTCCTTTGATTCTCCAAGTATGGAGTGATTTGGTTGGCTAGGGAGAGAGATCTGCGCGATTTGAGCTCTGGAACAATGGAAGAGAGAGAAAGTCTTCGTGAATCTCAGATCTAGTTTGAGGAGGAAGAAGGCTCCCCCTTTTATAGCTCGTACGGGTTAAGTGATCGTTGCTGACTCTCGGGGGGGATGATCCAGCTTTAGTTGGCCGGATGATCCGGCGCTGGCGCTTCACAGGCTTGCTCGGATGGTCTCCTTGGAAGATTTCTTTTTGGGTGGAGGAATATTCCCTCCAACCCCACTCCTCTTTGCGCGAGCCATAACTGCGCAGTCCCCTTATGACGGCCAGACATATTGAAATATCTGGGGGGGGGGGATGAAAGAAACCCCCCGTCCCAAATTGCTCGACGTGCGAAGACTCATGGTGCAAGCCAGATATACTGAAATATCCGGGGGGGGGGAGGGGGCGGATGAACGAAACATCCGTCCCCCCGATTTTCTTCGAAGTGAGAAATCCTCTGTTGCGCCCCTGAGCTTCCTCTTCATCCGGGGGGCGGATTAGATAATCATCCGCCCCCTGATCCTCAGGCTGAATCGGCTTTAGGGGCTAGATGATCCGAGGTCTGTGACCTTCAGATTTCCTGATTGCTTTGTCCTCAACATTGTCTTCTTCATCCATTCACATATATCTTTATGCCCAATATAAAACCTGGCTCAAGGCACATATGAACACTTTCCCATGGTACTAAAAATAAACCTACACACTTAGGCACACATGGTAAAATTCTATTCAAATGTTGTTATCAAACACATAAAACACTAGGGATTTAGAATATGCTCTTTCAACTGTGTTTCGCCTCCTCCTCTCCCATCCTCCCTCTCTTCAAAATATTCAAGAACGGTTCCTGCTTTCTCCTCCATCGGTCATCCCTCTCCCTCCATCTTTCGGATCGACCATCTCTAGCTCTGAACCAATATGTGGCAGCCATCATCAGGGGACCTCTCCATGAGCACCGATTTGCCAAATGTGAATTGTGTATTAGTTTTTGTCATGTTGTCTTATATCTATCACTAATCTCAACCCTTTTTTTATCTCTATTTCCTTTTCTTAGACCATGCAGGTATGCGGCCACAAGCCTGCAACATATGATATAATTTTGTTTCTTTGACTTGAATCCATGTGTGGATCAACAAGGTGGTATAGCTAGCAATTATACATGTTGGAGTTGTTCCTAATATTGACCTCTTATATGTATTTCATCTTCTTTGACCATGCACCTACAAGCCTAGAATAGATAATACCCTTTTCTTTTTTTTCCTTGACTTGAATCTATGTGCAGATCAACAAGGTGGTCCAACTAGCAATCAAACAGGTACGATTTGTGATAATGAGTTATCCCCAACCTCTACAATGAATTTTGATCTTTGCTCAACTAACTATTGGGTAATAAGTTCACTAAAGTACAAAATATTAGTACTTCCTCTGTCCAATAAAGGATGTCTCAACTTTACCTAAATTTTGAAGTATTTAGGAATACTTCTATCTTTTATCTTTCTGACATGTTTCTCTGCTATTTGATAGCAACAAAATTAGCAATTATTCTTGGAGGTCATGTTTTAATCCCAAAAGGAAGTTCACGGTTATAGTGTTCACATTTTTCTCACCGAGTTGCCTTCAAAAGTGAAAAAGTCATGGGAGAAAATTGGTACCAATGGAAGATATTAACCTTATATGTGGCGGTTTGTCTTGAGAACCAATCTTATGTACGATGGATGTGTATTTTCTATAGCATTGTTCCTACTCAACGCACGAGATGTGATTCTCAAAAAGGAAAGACGAGGTGCAATAAACATGCTACACCATCATTTTTGCACCTATGATTTTAGAGGTAAGGGCTTAAAGTTCCACATGTTTTGGGCTAATGAGATGTAAACAACTTCCATTGCTAGGTACTCTAATATGTGTAATTGTGCTCTAAAATTAGTTCCGAATTATCATGCATTCATATATTTGTGTTTCTTTATCTTGATAGCTATCTTTATTTTCCCCTATTTTTGTGGCTTAATTTTGTCTGGAATTGAACTTAGTCTTTTTTTTTTGCATATTTTAAGATGCTTTATTCTTTCTTTGCTTTTGTGGGCATTGGAAGATACTTCTTATATCAGTAAAATATCTCAAGTGCACAACTTATGTTCACATGTGAAAAAGTATAGTGCTAGAAAGCACCTTAGCCAGAGTAAAATACAAGATTGCTCTCTTATTAAAGGTACATTTTAGTCACTTTAAAAGCAACATTGTTACTTACTGAAATTGGTGTAATGCTCTTCAAAGATCAGTGTATTCATTTTCAATTCAGTTGGACGTACTGTTGCAATTCGGTGGCATTTGACTTCAGCAAATGCATATTAGAGGCACATATATATTCATGCTCATCACCTTTTTTTTATTCATATCAAATTGTGTTGAAATTTTCTGCTACAACACACGGGTATTCTCTAGTTTATAAGATGATTAAACCCAAAATTTGAAGGGAAAGACTAATCACAATATGCTGGCTCACGAAGCATCAGAACATATAGCCTAGCAGTTTGCCAATGTCAGGAGATGTGTCAATACCGACTTAGAAAGTGGGGACGCCAAAATGGAAGCATTTAGGTTTGATCGAGCTATTGCTCGAGTGCTAGATCTCAGAGCTCGAGATCTAGTCAATGTCAGAAGTACTATTCTACCTTGAGACACGTGCACTTTTGGCGAGGCGCACGGCAACGACGGCGTTGCCGTCGTAGACATTGCCGTTCGGCCTTTGCCGTGCGGCTTCACACGGCAAAGCCTTTGCTGTGTGTATAGGCCCCTTTGCCATGCAAATCGTTGCATGACAACGCAAGGCTCTCCCGTAGTGCTAGTACCTTCCAAGCAGTGCAGTAACCCTCCAAATCAATATAACTATGAAACTTCAACAATTTTTTTAACTAAATTCCCAAAATTTTGATAATTTTAGTGGGTAGTGAATATAAGTTTACTAATTTTGTTTTGGAGTGTATTCAGACCAATTTCAAACTAAATTCGAATTTATTTAAATTTGATGAATTCCAATGTGAAAAATCCGAAGTAATTTCCAAAAGTATGAAATACCCGAAATATCGCGAATTTAGGTGGGACCAAAAATTTATCGCATTCCGATTTCCCCCATTGTTAACCCTACTAAACAAACGTATTTTCTTGGTTTTAAAACTAGGGGCATTTCATAGTCTAAATCTAAACCACGGTTGTCTATCTCATGTCCATATTTTGTTTATGTAAAAAGTTACAATCATGATTTTTTTTTTGAATACACACTTAATTGTATACCAAATTTGTGTATGTACCAAAACAGTTATTACCAAAGCATAAATTCAGACAAACACCTGAACTTGAATATAGACAAATGCAAGTATGGAGCTACAATATATCAACTGCACTCCTCGTGCAACGTTACAAATTAGTACTATAGTAAACAAGACCGATCGACTAATTAAGGGCATGTGAGACCAACATTACAAATCGACATAGCTAGCGAGCTGTTATTGGCGCGTTGCTGCCCAGACGACGCCAATCGAAGGTGGTAGCAGCGGCTTCGAAGCTCGAGGGATAAGCTCCGTCCATGAGACCGGCGGCAATGGGGGACGACTCGCGCCGGGAGGCGGAGGAGTACCTGTTCAAGGTGGTGATCATCGGGGCCAGAGCGGTGGGGAGGAGCAACCTTCTGCCCCCTTACTACGCGCAGCATCGGAGTCGAGTTCCACACTGACATTACTTGGACCACCAATACCATATGAACGTGTTATATATACGTGTAGCATTCAACGTATTACTCAAAATAAAGACTGGGTTAAGATGATGGATGCAGTTAGGCGGTGGATTCCTTGAGGTATGCGATGAGGTCGGTGCGCTCCTGCGGCTTCTTGAGGCCCGGGAACACCATCTTCGTGCCAGGGATGTACTGCATAGTTTGTCACCGCCGACAGATCCATCAGATCGACGTTAGCATATATTGCAAGAATGGATTGATGAAATGGAACGATCGAGAAGAAGAAGAACCTTCTTGGGGTTGAGGAGGTAGTCGTAGAGTGTTGATTCTCCCCAGACGACGGCGGCGTTCTTGTTGCCGGCGGAGTAGGAGTATCCGGCGGTGGTGCCGGACTGGCGGCCGAAGAGACCGCTGAGGTTGGGTCCCTGCTTGTGGGCGCCGCCGCGCTCGACGGTGTGGCACTGCGCGCACTTGGTCCGGAAGATCTTGTCGCCGCTCGCTGCGTTCCCGGCGGGGGCTTCGCCGAACGAAGCCATCGATGAGATTCCTTTTCCTTTGTGTGCTTCCTTGGTTCTTCTCTTTCTTTCACGTACTTTTCCTTTGTGTGCTTCCTTGGTTCTTCTCTTTCTTTCACGTACCCATCCCTCCCGTCCAACTTGAGCATGCATGGCCTAATTGGTTGGTTCACATCTAAGGAGCGGCTCCGCCATTCACCCATGAGATCCGCTCTTTCAGCATCATCACCCCTCTTGCTCCAACCCTTCTCCTCCTCTTTAGCCCTCCACGGTATCAACCACAAGCAGGAGTTTATTTTCTGTCCTTCAACATTACACAATAGGTAATTTTCTGTCCTTCAACATTTACCTCTAGCATTTAATATGTAGTGCTTAGTTACCACAATAATTTTGTAATCTTTATGGCAACGCTTTGGGGATGAGTGTGATACCATCGAAAATAAACTAACTCTGGTTTTCCACTATTGTAGGTTGGTACCTTACCAAATAGTGGGATTGAGCTAGAGGGTTTTTTCCGCGGAATTGCTAAGTTTCAGCTATGTCTCAGTCACGTGCTTCACCGTTGAATTTTGTTTCTACTTAAAGATTCATTTTTGCTATTATTTGCACTTTGTCTAGACCCGCATTGATACACGTTGATGTAATTCGACCGAGAATAACTTACGTCTCAGTCGACTGAGCGTTAGAGACACCCTTTTTTCAGTCCACACATTTGGTTTGTCGGATCTTGTAGATTTTGGGTTTGTATCCTCGCAGAACCAATCATATGGATTTGTTGAGTTTGTGTTAGTGTGTCATGATGTTTTTGTCGATACGATCTTTTGTGGTGTTGGAGTCTTTCTTTGGCGCTATGGTGAATATCTTGTGGTCCAGCAACTTGTACTTATAGGGGATGATCCCCAGCCCAAGCACATTCAACGCTCAAGGCTACTCATCTTTCTAGATGGGTGACTCAAAGGACTTTCTGGATCCTTTGAAGGTAATCAAATTCTTACAAGTGCACCAGTCCGATTCCAGTGTTTTTCACCAAAGCCTTGGAAGATTTTTCTGCTACAAAGGTTGTTTATATTAGGGAGAAGATGGATTTGAGTTTTATTGTAATTCTTAGTTATAGGAGGGAAAGCTGCAAACGGAGGCCGAGCTACATGTAGCCCTTTATTTTAAAAAATTCATAAATCATAGTTTTAAGTTTCAAAAAATCTGGAAAAAGTCCTATACGTAGACAATTGTTTTAAAAGAGTATGGATGACAAAATCTGACATGTTTTATAGTTTTGAAATGTACACTATTCACTATTCTCAGATCAACACATTTGTCATTTTTGTGTAGCCTAAAGTACTAAAAAGATTCACATTAAGATTTTGCATGTTTGTAGATTCCATCATTGGCTACATCCAGGATTTTGTTTCAGAATATTTTAAAACTTAAAAATATAATTTCTGATTTTAAAAAAATAAAGAGGTACATGTAGCTCGGCCTCCATTTGTCTACTCGTTATAGGAGTTACTTTATAGTTTCTTGGGTCTATGATCCAAGACATGTGTCTGTAATGGTTGTCGAGTTTAAATATGATCTTTGAATGCGCATCAGCTATATCAACCCATATGGCCGGTCCTTTGACTCTTATGGACCAATATGTTGGTAACACATATCCTCTTTAATTAAAAGATGAAATTTATAATATATATTTAATTTAAACTTTGTCAAAATATTAAATTAGTGCATACTACCAATAATACATATATAATATACTTATTTTCTTATATTGAAAATTGCCGATTGATCATTTAATTCTGTATCTCTTAACCATACAACAAGAAAATTTGAATCATAACATGTTATGCTTAAGAATATTTATTGTGCATTCCATTCATGTTAAAAATACTACATATCGACTATATATTACCTAATATATGATATTTGATATGTTTAGCCCAATGGGATATAGACTGTACGTGATACGTCTTAAACGTATCTATAATTTTTGATGCTCCATGCTTGTTTTACACCAATTTATATATGTTTTGCTTACAGTTCGTTGCACTTTTATATGATTTACGGCACTAACCTATTAACAAGATGCCACACTGCCAGTTCCTGTTTTCTGCTGTTTTGTATTTCAGAAAAGTTGTACAGAAAATATTCTCGGAATTGGACGAAACAAAAGCCGAAGTTAATATTTTACCGTGACGAAGTCCGAAGGGGGGATGAAATGGCGCAGCAGGGCGGCCACACCTGCACTAGGCGCGGCCTGGCCCTGGCCCGCGCCTAGGGGTGGTGTGGGCCCCCCAGACGGCCACCGACCTCGCCTCCTCCGCCTATTTATTCACGATCTCGGGAAAACCCTGGAGACTCGAGCCTCCATCCACGAAAAGTTCCGCCGCGGCGCCATCGCAGAACCCATCTCGGGGGTTCTGAAGCTATTCCCGGCACCCTGCCGGAGGGGGAAATCATCGCCGTAGCCATCTACATCACCATGCCCACCTCCGAAGTGATGCGTGAGTAGTTCATCCCTGAACTATGGGTCCATAGTAGTAGTTAGATGGTTGTCTTCTCCAATTTGTGCCTCATGTATAGATCTTGTGAGCTGCCCTACATGATCAAGATCATCCTTATGTAATCCTACATGTTGTGTTTGCTGGGATCCGATGAATATTGTATACTATGTTGAGGTCGATTATATATTCATGTCATATGTTATTTGTGATCTTGCATGCTCTCCGTTGCTAGTAGATACTCTGGCCAAGTAGATGCTTGTGACTCCAAGAGGGGGTATTTATGCTCGATAGTTCATGCCTCTAGTTTTCTGGAAGAGTGACAATAACTTCTAAGATTGTAGATGTGTTGTTGCTACTAGGGAGAAAATAACAATGTTTTATTCAAGGGTAATTCTATTGTTACTTTACACACATTGCTTAATGCGATAATCCGTTGCTTGCAACTTAATACTGAAAGGGGTTCGGATGATAACCGGAAGGTGGATTATTAGTCATAGACGCAGTTGGATTACGGTCTATGTATTATGTTGTAATGCCTAAACAAATCTCATAGTAATCATCTTGTCATGTATGGTCGATATTCTGTCAATTGTCCAGCTGTAATTTGTTCACCCAACATGCTATTTATCTTTATGGAGAGACACCTCTAGTGAACTGTGGACCCGGTCCTTTCCTTTACACTGATAAATTCATCCACTGCAATCCTGTTCTGTTTACTTACTGCAATTCTTGTTCTCTTTAATTACTGCAAACATCTTCTTCCACTCGATACATTTAATCCTTTGTGTTCAGTAAAACCGGTGAGATTGACAACCTCACTGTAAGTTGGGGCAAAGTATTTTGGTTGTTTTGTGTGCAGCTTCCACGTTGTTGCTGACGCCGGTAGTGCGCCCTGCCACTAGTCAGCCAGTAACACCTTCATAAGTCACACCTTTCTCCTACTGGTCGATTAAACCTTGATTTCTTACTGAAGGAAAACTTGTTACTGTGCTCATCATACCTTCCTATTGGGGTTCCCCAACAGTGTGAAGTCAGCGTAACGATAAGCACCATCAAGCTATTTTTCTAGCGTCGTTGCTGGGGAGAAAGAGAAATTCTGCAAGGGGAGCCTCTCATCTCCAATCTCTTTACTTTGTTATTGTTTTGCTTTGTTTACTTTATTTTGTTTTGTTTGCTTCATTATATAAAAAACACAAAAAATTAGTTTCCTTTTATAGTCATCTTTATATCAAAAACACAAAAAATTAGTTTCTATTATAGTTGTTAAATCTGTTGCTTAGTTTTAATTTTGCTAAAATGAGTTCTACCGAAAATACTAAGTTGTGTGAATTTACTAGCACCAACAACAATGATTTTATTTGTACACCTATTGCTCCACCTGCTCCCGAAGCAGCCTTCTATAAAATTAAACCTGCTTTATTAAATCTTCTTATGAAAAAGCAATTTTCTGGTGTTAATACTGAAGATGCCGCTTCTCACCTTAATAATTTTGTTGAACTTTGTGAGATGCAAAAATATAAGGATATAGATGGTGACATTATAAAACTGAAATTGTTTCTTTTCTCTTTGAGAGGTAGAGCTAAAAATTGGTTGCGATCTTTGCCTAGAAATAATATTGATTCTTGGGTTGAATGCAAATATACTTTATTGGAAAATATTATCCTCCTGCTAAGATTATATCTTTGAGAAGTGACATAATGAAATTTAAACAATTTGATAATGAACATGTTGCTCAAGCTTGGGAAAGAATGAAATCTTTGGTAAAGAATTGTCCCACTCATGGACTGACTACTTGGATGATCATCCAAACTTTTTATGCAGGACTAAATTTTTCTTCAAGAAATCTCCTGGAATTAGCTGTTGGAGGTACATTTATGTCCATCACTTTGGGGGCTGCAACTAAATTACTTGATGATATGATGATAAACTATTCTGAATGGCACACCGAGAGTGCTCCACAAGGCAAGAAGGTAAATTCTGTCGAAGAAGCCTCCTCCTTGAGTGATAAAATTGATACTATTATGTCTATGCTTGTTAATGGTAAAGCTCATGTTGATCCAAATAATATTCTGTTAGCTTCTTTGGTTGCTCAAGAAGAGCATGTTGATGTGAATTTCATTAAAAACAACAATTTCAACAACAATGGTTATATGAATAATTGTGGTAGTAACAATTATAGGTCATATCCTTCTAATAATGGTAATGCTTATGGAAATTCTTATGTTAATTCCTACATCAACAACAAAAGTGCACCATCTGATCTTGAAGTCATGCTTAAGGATTTTATTAGTAAACAAACTGCTTTCAATAAAACTGTTGAGGAAAAGCTTGGCAAAATTGATATTCTTGATTCTGAAGTTGATATCCTTGCCCATGATGTTGATTTTCTTAAATTAAAGTTTATGCCTCATGATGTTAAATAAAATAAAACTTTGAATTCCATTCAAGTTATAATTGATGAAAATGTTAGGATGTTGGCGGAATTGCATGCTAGGTGGAAAAGAGAAGATGAAATTGCTAGAAATAATAATTTGACTAAAATTTGTACCATCACCACCACCAGTAGTAATGAAGTTTCAAATTCTAGCCACTCTCCTACTATTAATGGTAAAATAAATGGTGTAGTAAAAGTCCCTGCTCCTTCTACAAAATTGCCTAGAACAACTGAAACTGCTCCTCATAAGTGTGCTGAAATTTTTCGGAGTATGAGAGACAAGAGTCCTTTTACCTTTGATAAAAATGAGTTTGATTTTGATGATTGCAATATCTCTGAAGTAATTAAGTTCTTACAAAACTTGCTAGAAGTCCTAATGCTAGTGCTATAAATATGGCTTTTACAAAGCACATTACAAGTGCTCTTATGCAAATTAGGGAGGAGAAATTAAAACGCGAACCCTCTATTCCTAAAAAGTTAGAAGATGGCTGGGAGCCCATTGATACGCGTGAAGCACACGTCCGTTGGG